>CM076570.1:863933174-864345158 GCA_034641835.2 Pinus albicaulis | reverse complement strand
TAAATTTTTTTATTGGATAGTTGAACTATAATTGGCATGGCATGTGAAGTAATGTTGCAGGATATGTAATCAAAAAGTTTTTAAAACTTAAGTTTTGGATGGTTTCAATCTACATTTGCCACATGTGATATAATGTTAAATGTTTTTATTGGATAGTTGAACTACAATTGGATGGCATGTCAAGTAATGTTGTGACATAATCAAAAAGTTTTTAAAACCCAAGTTTTGGATGGTTGAAGTACATTAATCATGTGAAGTAATGTTGTGATATAATCAAAAAGTTTTTAAAACTAAGTTTTAAAGTAATGTTGTGATATAATCAAAAAGTTTTTAAAACTAAGTTTTGGATACCATTTTAATCTACATTTGGCATGTGATATAATATTAAATGGTTAATGTTTTTATTGGATAGTTGAACTACAATTGGCATGACATGTGAAGTAATTTGTTTTGATATAATCAAAAGGTTTTTAAAATTCAAGTTTTAGACATGGTTGAAGTACATTTGGTAAGTTTTAAAAAAAAAAAATTCAAACAATAGTATGTAGTATGTAAATTTTTCATTAATGCACATAGAACATATTCGACCATTGGACAAACAAATTTTGTACTAGATTTTCAATCAGGAATAGAGATGTGGGTCAAATCCCACCAAAAGTCAAAGAAGTGCTCCGAGTCTCTTGTCTGAAAGGAATCTTCATACAAAATTATACTGCAGATAATTTATTTACATTGTGGATACTTTTTACCAAAAAATCCCACAAGAAAAACTGTGTGCATTGAGTTCGTGTATATATCCAATACATGCAACATTTTTCATCAATGCACATAGAAAAACTACTTTTAGATAATTGCATTCTAGAACATATATATTGAGTACATGAAACATTTTTCATCAATGCACGTAGTAAAACTATTTGAACAGTTAATTGCATTCAAGAACATATACATATATATCCAATATATGTATGCAACATTTTTCATCAATGCATGTATAAAAAAGCTACTTTCAGTTGATACTAGAGTGTGCATGTACCAAAACAATTTGTACATGTGAAAACACTTGCACAGATAACATAACAAGGTAGCTCAATTTTTAATTGAGTACTGGAAGTTCTAGAACATATAATCCAAAGAGAATAAATTGTTGGGCAGTTCAATCAAAAAAATTCCAATGGAATGCCATCTTCAATCATTCGTTCATGATCGGATTTTAACATTTTCCATTTCTTAATATTCGTTTTTTTCTTTGATTGAACCTCGATCAACTTTATGTGTGCTGCACACACCAAGTGACTATATTGACAACTTATGAAATCAGGTTCATAGTCTTCAAAGTAAACAAAATTCCCACTCTGATTAGTTTGTCTGAAAAAATAACATTTCAGTATAATAGATCCTCTTTCGTATGGAAATCCGTGATCATTATAGTCTTCTAATAATTTCATTTTTCGTTTAGTGCAATGCATCAAATAATACTTCACATTTTCATCGTTATCAGTAGGTGCAATTACAGCAAAAACATCTCCTGTACAATAAAACAAACTTCACAAAATTATACATATTCAAATTTATTTCTAGATCTTTATCATTAGAAAGCAATTCAAATGTTACCTTCTCTAACAAGATCAGAAACTCGATCACCATCGGATGATATTGTAGTCTCCTCTTATTGCATTTCTTCAAACATTGCAACAGACATCTTGCCCTTTGTATTTAGCTCTGTATGTTTCCAATATTTTACATACATTTTTTTTCACAAACGTCATTGGATTTTGTGTTGTCTATGCAAACAGGACAAAAACAAGAATATTTTCTTTTATCCAATGCAAACACATTTTTGGACGACTTTGTTTTAATTGAATCCAATTTTCGAGTCCCTTTTATTGTTTCAACGTCATTTCCAATTGATCTATCTACGTCTTCGATCCCAATATGCCAAAAAAACCTTTATATGGAAAATTTAAAGAAGAATGTAAATATGATATCAAAATATAATCAAAGATAATCATTGTGATAAATGTACACTGTTTATTTAATTACATATTCAATAAAAATTAAATTGAATGTATCGTCGCAATTCTCTTGATTGGTTAGTCTCATGGCTTAGACCACCGATGCACCATTGAACAACTTCTTTCTCATCCACAAGTCAGCTTGCAGAGGGGTTCATTTGATATCTTCGAAGTGCTCATTTTATGCATGCCCCTGCACTCTCATGTTCCCCTTTTCCATGGCCAATCTCAAAGAAATTCCAACAATGTTTAATGTAGGTTTTCTTATGAATACAACACAACCAAAAGAATGATCATGCGGATTTGAATTGTCCTGCACATCCGTATGACCATATCCAATGTTCATTGAATGTTATTCCATGATTTTTCAAGGAATCATAAATTTTTCCAAAACAATGTTGTACAAAATATGTATCATGT
Source organism: Pinus albicaulis (assembly GCA_034641835.2). Lineage (NCBI taxonomy): Eukaryota > Viridiplantae > Streptophyta > Pinopsida > Pinales > Pinaceae > Pinus > Pinus albicaulis. Next base: position 864,342,723 of record CM076570.1, on the reverse strand, counting down.
GTACGATCGTCACTGATATAAAAGCGATATTCTTTAATAATATGTCGATTTTCACTGGTGCTTTCTATATGATCGACGTTTTGTTTAGCATGTCTATATACAATATGGACGAGCATGGAGACTTGGTCAGAATGATAGTATTCACTCTGAATTTCTTTTTGTGGAACAAATGTGTAGTTTTCTGCAAAATCAACTACTGACAAAATGGTCCCTAGTGAAAAAACTTCACGAGATTTTTTGAATTGCAAGTATTTCCATCGAGCTCTATGGGAATGCTTGGTGTATTTGTAAATTTCTGCCTCAAACTTTCTCAAAAAGTCTATCACAAAAATTTCTTCTTCTCGTAATTAAATTCTTTTAACACTATTTGCACCTTGAATCGATGTATGGATATATTCATATCTCTTTCATTTCACTTTCATGTTGGACAATGATTGATTATTTATATCAGTACGATATTTGTTTTGAAATTTAGTCAAATTTCCACAATCATCGCATTTTTTACCACCAACACATTTCTTTTGTAAAATAGTTCATCGCTTTCTCTTTCACATAGAATTAGAGATATGAAATCACGAATAGTGGAAGGAGGAGGTGAATCCTTCCAAAATTTTCTACCAAAATCAAGGAATGTGTCATAATATAACTCAAATTCCACATGATAACTGCAACAACAAGTGTCGCGTACGGTGATAGGTTTTACATACCATGGTTTTTGTTGAACAAAAGCACTGATCGAAACATGAATTTCACAATTCTCTTCTTTGAACTTGCTGAAAAACTATATCTGAGTGGTTTCCAAGAAATGTTTTTCATGTTCTTCGTACTGATTTCGTGTTATTCTTCTTCACATCACATGCCTTGCAGTTGGCGAAACACGCGAATTGTTCTTCCAATATTCATATATTATTTTTTAACATATTCTCCAAGTCTATCTTTATATAGTTTCCTACAAATAGCTTTCCAACAAGCAAGTTCATCATTTACATCTATTTTCAACTGAAATTTCCTATGTTTGTGCAAAGTTTTTCGCGAGGTTCCTAATGCTCGTGCCATAGATTTTACCAAGCGATTCTCTTTAGTACTTGATGAAACAACTGCCATATGTATTGCTCTACGTACAACTGAAACATTTTTCTATCTAGATCTTTTCATTGAATTTATAGCACTATTTATATTTTGTATCATATTTTCCTTCATTATTTTTATCTTTGGTTGATTTTCGAATACCCAATAAAGTCGTAGCTTCTTTTAATTTCCTTAATGATAGGAGACCTTTTAACATTTGGGCTTGAACTGTCACATTTTCCTTTATGAAATACTTCTCAAAAATGTGGTTAACACGATATCGTATATAATGGTCAGTTTTTTTATCTCCATATTTGTGAGTGTCAACATTTTCTAACCTCTCGTCATTGACATTGATTTCATCTGTACATATTTGAATGAATAGTACATAATAAATTTACATATTCAATAAATAACTAAATTAATAAACATATGTATAATTTCAATAATACGTGCATGTGTTCAACACACACACACACACACATATATATACCTTGTGATTCAATTTCTTCACTTGAATTTCTTTCATCATTTTCACCATCTTCAATCATTGGTTCAATATCTCTTTCATTTTCTCTTTCAAAATTTTGTATCTCATCATCAATGTTTTGAGGAATATTTTTCTTTGTTTACATTGCAAAATATTTTTCAAATTAGTTCATCAAATAAAAATTAAGCTTCACATTTGGAAAATTTTAAATATATCAAAATCATAATATTTACATTTACATACCTGTTTCAGCTTCTAGTTGAGTTTTATTTTCCCCTTCAATATTTGAGAGTGTTTTTATCTTTATTTTGCGATATTGTCTCATCTCTTCTCTACGTTCCTTAGGGTCTCTTTTTCGATCATATTTTCTTGTACAATTTCTTTGATTTCCCATGATAATAGAGTATGAAGTTCAAAAATTTTCTTTCAAAAATTTAGACAAAAACTCAGTTAAAAAAAAAAGATCACAAAATATTTAATTTAAAAAAAAACTCATTTTAAATTTTTTGCAAGAAATACATACTCCAATCCAAAATACTTACTTTAAAAAATTCAAGAAAAAAATTTCTTATAAAAATGAAACGAAGTTCAAAATATTTCCTTCCAAGTCCTACAAAAAAAATTTGTTTAAAAAGTTACACAAAAACTCATTTTAAAAAATCATTATAAAATATTTACTTCAACCCAAAACCAAAAAATGTCCTTTCGAAATTAATTCCAAATCCATACTTTAAAAAAAAAGAAACCCAAAAAACTGTATCACATACCTCCAAGAAAATTCTTTAAACCCAAAAAAATTCCTTGCAAAATCAGATCAAATGTACGAAAATAATGTGTCTCAAAGAAAATTCCTTTGAAGTACTTTGAATGTACTTCCAAGAAAAGTCCTTAAACCCAAAACAATTCTTTACAAAATCAGATCAAGACTTCTGTAAAATCAGACCAAAAGTGTGAAATATGTTGTAAAATCAGACCAAAAGTGCGAAATATGTGAAAATAATGAATGGTTTCGCAGCAATTTATATTGCTGCGAAATGTTATTTTGGAGGGGCTCGGCGTTACTTTCCAGCGGACAGAAAGTTAAGTAAAAGTTCGGCTGAAATTTTAATAAATAGTTTGGCCGAACTACTTTGTCGTCTGATTTAACGTGTCGTCGGTGCCAAAAACAGTTCGACCGAACTAACGCGTCACCAGTGACGCAGAGCCAAGCCCTGAATACGTTTCTGCAACTTCGGACTAACTAAAACCCATGAAACATTATGAATTAAGTGTCAGAACCAAGATAAGAATTTTCAGAATTGAATCTACTTTCAGGAGATATAACTTTCATGGAATTTCATAAATATTTGTTGATTTTAATTAAATTTGTAATAAAAAGGATGTAAACAATTTCTGAAGGTCATTGTGATTCAGTGAAATCAAAATTTTGTATCTTCCAAAATACATTGTAAAAAAAAATTGAAAAATTTATCATACATTACATTGGTCTGTTGTCTCTAATGGGTAGCTTTTAGATTTTTAGTTTATAACTTATATGTTAAGAAATTTCTTGCGTCGTGAAACATATTCAAAATATGGAGTTTTTCATATTGGACCAGTTCAAAAAATTCTAGCAATAATGATATACATCCATTGGCTTTGTAAATATGACGAAACTGAAGTAGACTCTGTCTAGATTGTTGTAACACATTTTGTTTCTCAAAAACACAAATTTTCAAATAATACAACATTGCGTATTAACATGACTTCTTATGAATTCATTGATTGCTAAAAAAAACACACTCAAAGAAACGCTAAGTTGACATAACAAATGTGTATAAAAAAATTCCAAAAAATAAGTAATAGAAAGCTAACAAAATTTCTGACAACTTTTATTTTTATCGCAAAATGAAATTCTAAATAGAAAAATAGTTTTAGCTTGCAGAAAGTTGAAGAACTGAAAAAAAATGAAAGTTTTTTCTCAAAAAATGGCAAAAAGTGTAACCCAAAAAGTTTAATAATGTTTATCAAGTGAGGGATCCTTTGTTATTTTGACAATTTATGAGAATGGGATTGCTTGAACGTTCTTTTAGTTTTATTATTATGTTCAAGGAAAATTTTAAGGATGGACGTTTATCTTAAAGTTTATAAACCTTGGCGAATATTACTAGTCCTTAATATGCAAATTATAAAAATTTTGGTGATATTTTTCTAGAAATATTTATATTTCCAATGATTTTATATTAGTCAATATAATATTTTGGCAATTTTTAAGGTGAAATAATGGTGTACTATAAAATTTAGGCGAATCATTTTCGAAAAAAATGGAAATTGGCGAATCTTGTTTTTTGAAAAAACATGGAAAATTAGCCCACCTGCAAATATTAGCCCCTAAAATTTTTCCTGCTTATGTTCACATTCCACGATCAAGAAATTGTGTTCTTGATCCTATTGCATTTATTTTAGTTTGACATATTCATCATCCATTACATTAAAAAGCATTACCAATATGACAACAATCAAATTGACACACAATCAAGTCACCTCAAAATTGTTGTATATATATATATATATATATATATATATATAAGTCTTCAAAATTACAAAATGTGGACAAATGTCATGTAAAATTAGTTCTATTATCCTATTGATCTCGTAATTCGATCAATATGTCATGAAATATTTTGAGAACTATGCCAACACTGTTATCAATGAAATAGGTAACCGCATTGTTACTTTTTTTTTTTTGGTAGCATAAAAAGCATCTGATTTTAAAAAGTGGTGATGCAGAATCACCCCCCCCCCTTTTTTGTGCACATTTTTGACACTCTAATATTTTTATTTATGAAGTATGAATATTTGTTTTAAAATGTTAGTGATTTTCATGCTAATTTTGAAACATATTGATGCAGCATCAACTTTTTTTTTTTAAGCGGTGATTTTCATGCTAATTTTGAAACGTATTGATGCAGCATCAACCTTTTTTTTTTAAGAGTGGTGATTTTCATGTTGGTAATAAAACACAAAACTTACATATATATATATATATAAACAATAAAAATGTAAAAAATAAATAAATAAAATAAAATAAAATTAACTCGTAAAAATAAAAAATTTAAAATAAATAAATAAAACAAAAAAAAAACAAAAATATTCGAAAATTATATCAAAAGAAATGACAAAATTTGAAGAAAAAAAACAAAAATTAACCAAAAAAAAATTATAAAAAAAAACATCAAAAACATTTTTTTCTAAGTTATTAAAAAAACCATATAATTAAAAAAAAAAATTTAAATAGAAAATTTAAAAATAATTTAAATTACAAAATTAAAATTTACATTAAAAAAATAAAATACAAAAAAAAAAATTAAATTAAATTAAAAAAATAATAATAATAAGAAAAAAATACAAATTTTAAAATTAACAAAAAAAAAACAAATTTAAAAAAAAAAAAAACAAAAAAAACAAAAAAACAAAAAAAAAACTATCTTTAAAAAACAAAAAAAATGAAAAAAACCACATACAAATAATTAAAAAACAAATATCCATAAATTTATTGTTTTTTTTAAATGAAGCAATTTATAAATTTTAAAAATGAAAAACTAAATAAACTAAAAGATTTAAAAAAAAAAAAAATCCTTTTTTCAAGAAACAATTTTGTTTTTAGCATAATTTTATAAAATGTTGAAATTTTACCTTCAAAAAAAACCAAGTGCGTTCTGAAATACACTTTTTTTTTTTTTTGGTGTTTTTTCATGTTTTTTGAGTCTTTTTGGGCTAAAGTTCCCGTTTTGAGGTCAGGTTACCTATTTCATCGGTAACAGTGTTTGCCTAGGATGTGTGTCATGAGAGTGGATGATGGAATTTGGAGTTCGTCGAAACAGCCGCACCCATTCACGTGGTATTCCTACCATGCATCTTTGTATTTCCTCTATAAGATCTTCCACTGATGCAATGGGAATTTGATGAGTCAATCCCTCTAAGCTCCTCTACACTTAAAAAAAGTACTTTCTCTACATATGTAGTTTCTCCCTCTATGTCCCTACCACAACGGCTATGTCGGGGTAGTCCCTCGGATATGGATCTCAGTAATTGCTTAAGGTTTGAAGCAATATTTTTTATGCCCACATGTTTGGCATGAGAAATAATTTCATTAAGCCACAATTCCTTAAACCATCTATGGCTTTTTGATCTACTAAAACCTGGTTATCAACTTCTTCGTGCTCTCTTTCCCTCCACATGATGGTGGTCTTATAAAAATTAAGTCATTTGGAATCATTAAAATCTTGTTTCAAAATTTGAATATGTGCATACACAGTTTTTGCTTTGACCTGTCACGTATGTACGAGGTTTTCCTTTTGGTAATGGTAACCCGCATATAGGGTCGGATGTATGTGACACAACATAACTATCCCGTGTACACATAGTTTTGAGAAAAATATGCCGAGAGAAGGTCAAAAATGTCAAAGAGTTAGATTATGTTATTTGTCTTGATGATGAACCACACTGGCTGGTTCGAAACACGTCGACCAAATCTATTTTGATGTGATTTTCACCAAAAGATTTTAATCACAATTTATGGATCACAGAAGCAAAATTCCTAAAATTTAAAGCTTTTGATTTTGGAAACTCGTTCGCAACCCACATTTCCTTGAAGTTGAAGCTCTAAAAAGACTCCCCAACTCCTATAATCATTCATATTCAATTGAACGCATTTCATTCCTATTCCTAAGCTCTCAAAAATTTTGAAACAAAGAGAATAAGTTTAAGCAACATCAATAACAAATCTCGTGCAACTATCTTTTTCCCTAATTTTAGGTTTTATGTATTTTTATTTTTATTTTTAATTTTGGAGCGTTTAACTCTTTTTCCCCTTTTATTTTTTACTTGAGAAAAAACATTAAAAATATTTAAGTTATGAAATGAATGTTTGTTTATACTTATATATAATTATAATTTTTAGATTATTTTATTTTTTTAATGATTATTATGAAAATTTTTATTTTAAATTAATAATTAATAGATAAATTTTCAAGTAACAATTTGAGAGTCAATATTGATCTTTTCTATTTGTGATAATATTAGTGGTCAAGTTCATAGTTTCAATCATTTTGTAATTTTAATTTTAAAAAAATGGTGTGGTTGATAATACCATTTTTTGATTCAATGATCATTTTATTTGTAATGGCACCAATGTTTAAGGTTGCAATTTCAAATAAGTTAGTGCTTTAATCACACCAAAAAAATAGAGTGGTATTGATAACACTATTTTTTTATTAGGAAATTGATTTTAATCTTTTGAGAAGAAAAAATAAACTCTTTGGATTCTCATTTTAAAATCATAATTCTCATTAAATTAATAACAACAATTTTGTTTATTTTATTATAATAAAAAACTCTCATTAAATTAATAACAACAATATTGTTTACTTTATAATAAAAAACTCTCCCATATTTAAAAAAATATTAACAAAAAAAACTCACCCGTATTTAAAGAAATAATAACAAATTTCAATATATAAAAAAATAACCCTCATATTAAGATCGTAATTTTCACTAAAAGTATAACTTTATTTAAACAACTTATTTACCCTATCATCATAAAAATCTCACCCATATTTAAAGAAGTATTAACAATTTTTAATGTTGAAAAACCTCATATTTGACCATGTATTGTTGTATGAACATTGTTTCATTTTTAAAGGTGTTTTGTTCAATTTTTTTTTCTTCTTATTTTTTCATTTTTCTTTTTTCTTTTTTGAAATGTGTGGTTCATGTGCCTCAGTGATTTCTTTATTTCTCTTTCTATTTTTTTATTCTTTCTTCTTTTTTTTATGTATGGTTCATGTGTCCTCAAGATTAATGATCGTTATGTTTATGGAATATTTGTATTAGGAAAATCAATGAATATTTGTATTAGGAAAATTAATTTGAAGGGATCACTGTGTGGCTCCAAGGTTAGTGATCGTTATGTCCATGTGGTTCAACCATGGAGCCTAGCCCTGAGAGTGTCGATAGCATTGAACCAGTGACCTCTCAGTGGCTCAACCAAGGAGCCTGGCCCCGAGAGTGTCGATAGCATTGAACCAGTGAACTCTCAATAACAGAACCGTTTTAACAACAAGAACTTACCCAATTGAACTAACCCTCAAAGCTTATATTCTGTAATATTTCTAATTGGGACTGCTTAGCAAGGCATGCCTGAAAAACGCATTTTTCAGGAATGTATGCTACAGGATTGGAAACCAACCCTTGGATCCCTTAGATCTGACAATCTAAGACCTAAATCCAAGAGGAGATCAGAAACAAATCCTTATAGGTGAGGTAAACAGGTCTCCCACACCTAGTATAGCTGGAAAATGCCCAAGAAAGGGACTGCAGCAACATATAACAATACTGCTCAGAAAATAACACAGTTCAGCAAGGTAGCAATAGGAGGCCAATATGGAGGCTCAATATGACCATTTATAATAGCAAATCAGAGTTACATTGAATCCCTTTCATTATAGAACAGAAAGAAGAAGACATTACATGAAGAAATGTGTTAGTATGAATCTTTCGTCGTAAAAGACCACTTTAGCTACGCATAACAAATAGCCCTAACATCGATTATGGCTGCAAAATATCTTTAAGTCTACTACACAAATCCAGATCTAAGCACAAAAGAAATTAAGCAGATAAAATATAATATGGCTCCATGCATTCAATAGACAAGACAAGAACAATGTATTTAAAAGAATTTTATATTATATTAAAGAATGGGGCACCTGAGAGGAAAACAAGAAAGGTGTTTTCCGGTTCTCCTCAATGGGATGGGCTCTTGAAAGTCCTCAGTGTTTCAGATCTAAAATTTCTCTCTCTTATTGGTGTAGGAAACCCAAACAAACATAGAACTCAATGGGAGCTCACAAAGCAAAAATGGAAAATGGTGACCAAGAGTAGATCCAGAGTGATCTAATGCAATGGAGGTCACTAATGAATGGGGAAAACCATTCTATTTATAACAAAATATTGGGGTGTTCTAGAACTCGGTGCATGAATAAAATATTATTAATCAAATTCTAGAATCACCCTTTAGGAATATTTTATTATATTTGTTGGAGGGAAAAGGTCTTTTGACTTGGGTCAATTCCTTTATTTATAAAAAATAAATAAATAAATGATTTATTTATTATTTTAGGGAGATGGTGGGAATATAATTAAATAAATAATGATTTATTTAATTATTTAAAAATGATTGAGTCAAATTTAACTAGGAATATTATTAAATAATGATTTGAATAACTTATTCCTAAGAAATAATTAAATAAATAATGATTTATTTAATTAATTTCCTTGTTTTGGGTTAAATATGACCAGGAAATATGGACAAATGTTATTTTACATGGTGAAAGCAATTTTACTTAGGGTAAAATTGGTCTTACATGGTGTACTTGAGTTCATCTAATGATAATGGGTTAGATGACCAAAAAAAGGGTGTAACAAAATGCTCAAAATAAGAGGCTGCAATCATAAGATAAGACTGTACAAGCTTGAGAGCGTTATTTTATTAGTTGAAAAGAGTTGTAGATTACACTTCAGATCTAGAGAAGATCTGTGTACAAAAAGATAGATCTATATCAGATCTGTACACTATAGAGTCTCCTCTTCAAATGCCCCTTGGGGTTTTCAGCAGAAAGTGAAGTACATGGAGTAGATCTAAGATCTAATGCAGCAGATCTACAGAATGATTCAAAATTTCTGAAGTAAATACATCAGTATTCAGATTAGATCTGAATGGAACATGGATTAGATCTGTAATCCACGGATCACCACAGTGAAGGGCAGATTCCCAACACTAGAGATCTCTCCTCCTTGAAGTGCCAAAAGACCCTGCAACTTTCTCCTTGAAAATAACGCAGTTCTGGGAGATGGAATTTGTTGTAGGCTCTAGAACATGATGTGGCCTCAAGCCAAGATATTAAAATGAGCTCTCTTCATCCAATACTCTCCTGCCAGGGGAATAGAAGGCTTTCCCACTGAAAAGAGGCACTAGAATGGCCTAGATTTGAGTAGATTTAGCCTCCATTTGTTGCAGCGTACAAAGAAAACCAAACCCTCAACAGGGTCTACGTTGTAGTGGGAATAAGAGCTTGGCCAAATGCTTGATAGTGGTCAATAAATGCAAGACTCCTCCTTGAGGTACTCAATGGAAGAGGTGGGATTCCCGATCAAGAACACCCTAGTGCTAAACAGCACTATTCTCCACTAAACAACCAAGAGAATAAGAAATTTCTAAACAGACAAAATCTTTAGAAATAATATGTTCTTCAACAACCCTCTCATGATGTCCTTCTCTTCCTTAAATAAGATGCGAACCTTGCCAAACCCTAAACCATCTCAATGATTTAGTTGCATTCACATGCGTAGCCTCCAACTAAAATTGCGTTGTGCATCTAGGAGATTCAGTGTATCTAGACAGTGTTGTTGATTTGGTCCTGTTGACCTAGTCAAATGTCTTAATCTTGTTCACACATAAGGGTGTTTTATTAAGGCAGCCCAGATTTAGCCTTGTTCACATGGGGCATTGATTTATTTTGCAATTTTAGGAGTCTTATTGGTCCTCCTTTACAATTTTATTCATGCAACAAGAAAATGAAAACAAAATTGTATATTCCCATTAGCTTGGGCTATTTGTGAATATTACATATTTTTTTTTAATGTTATCTTAAATCCTTTTTATTTTATTTTTTACTAATTTTTTTTAACTTTTTTAAGATAGTTGTTTTTAATTATATTGATTTTTTTTTTAACATTTTTTTAATATTATTTTTTGAGTGTTTGTTTCTAATTTTAAATAAAGAAAATCTTCTCCTTTTTGTTTGTTTTAACAGTTGATTTGCAAGCTTTCATGTTATGATTTCAAACATGTTGCAATTTTAGGTTAGAAAAAATAGGGTGTTGTTTATAGCATCTATTTTCATTTTAAATTGGTTCTAAGATTTGATTCAAAGGGTATTGGTTATGAAGGCCACATTTTCAAAAATCTTGCAATCTATCCTTTAAAAAAAAGTGTTACTATTAAGAGCATTATTTTTTTATTATGGGTTGATTTTAAGGTTTCGTCTGCAAAGACATTTATGGTCAATTCTAGAGGTTTCAAATAAGTTGTACGTTTAAGTTGGAAAAAAAATGGTGTTATTGTGAGCACCACTTTTCAAATCAAGGGTTAAGTTTAAATTTTATATAAACAAAATTACGATGTTGTTAAGGCCACAGTTGTAAAAAGTGGTCATTTTAACCCCCAGCCCCACCCCTGCTCCCAAAAAAGGGTGCTACCAATGACACCACTTTTTAGAATGGGAGTAAAAATAACCATTGAATGTGACCTCTAAAAAATTGAAAACTCTAAAAGGTTGTCCCCATGTCAATAACTATGTTAAGAGTCACTTCTTTAGTTTGCCTCATAACATTGATAAACCACCCCCATATAGTTTTTTAATGGTAGCTCCTAGTTTGAGCCAAGGGAATTCCATATAAGATTTACATGGCCTCCCACTAATCAACAAGGTAGGATCCTAAAAAATTATTTCCTCTCAAAATTGCACGCCACTCAAACATATTTCCCCAATGATGGAAAGACCCATTCAACCCCTAAGGTGTCCCAAACTCTATTTATATTACAACTTCAGAGTCCCTCTTGCCAAAATTAATGCTTGATCTTAGTAGCTTCACATTGAAACAAATAATCATTTTATTTAAAAGAACTATATTTTCCAGATCTACTTGTGAGAGCATGGGATGAGGGCTCGTTGTATATTTTGATGCTCTCCCTACCACGAGATTAAAGTATGGTTTTTTTTGTCACTTTATATATTCACTTGGTTCTCTCCAAATTCTCATGCCTAATAAGGAATAAATATGTCTATCCCTCTTCCTCCACGAGATGTTCTTTATTGACAACCTATTAGAGGTCAATTCCCTGAGCCCACATGCACTAGGTTGATTACCTCTTGTTTTCAACCCTCTAATATGAATATGAATATGGCACATGGCCAACTTCCAAGGTCACATGATAGACTTATGAGGTGTCACAGATTTGATGAGTGCCACAGCTCGTACCCATCATGCATTTATCTATGTCCTTAAAAATTAGAAACACTTGTCTATAATAATATGTATCAAGAAAAAAATATTCTCTTTTTGAATTTTCTTCATAATTTCCTATCTCTTTAGACTAACACCTTTTACTAACATTTTTATTCTTTTATAATTATTTTTCCTATTTAAATGTGCTTTTATCTTTCCCTTATCATCTTAATTACACCGAAGGTGTTCCTGTGATATGTTTGGTTGGGCAGATTTGACCAATAATATCTCTCTATTTTTGTCTACCTCCCTCTGAATAAAAATTGACACGTGGCGCTACAACCGTCATGGAATTAAGTGGGAAGTGTGTTTTCCTTTAAAGTTTTCTAAATCACATCCTAAATGAAAAAAGAAAGATTCTAATCTCTAAATTTTGAGATATTTTGTTTTTCATTGGTTTTAAAGTTAATTTATCATAAAATTAAGTTTTATTGGGTTTTGAAAATAAATCTATAAAAGTATTAGAATAAAAATTTATATTTTTTATATTTAAATATTTTAAAATAAATTTATAATAAAAAATTTAATATGTGTTATTAATATATTAGTATTTTTGACACCTGTCACTGCAACATCATGGAATTGGTTGGGAAATGTGTGTCATTTAAAGTTTTCTAAATCCCATCCTAAATGAAAAAATAAAGATTATAATTTCTAAATCTTGAGATATTTTGATTTTTCATTGGTTTCTAAGTTAATTTATTATAAAATTAAGTTTTATTGGGTTTAAAAAAAAATCTATAAAAATATTAAAATTATGATTATATTATATTATGATATTGTAAAAGAGGGAACAAAAAGATTTAGCAACAACAAATAAGGGCACAACGATGTGATGAAGCGTGATGGAGCTACAGCTAGATTGTGAAGAAATATTCAATTCTTGTAGATTGATCATGGAGTAATGTTGCTTTTGTGCCACCTTCTTTTAATCAATCTGATGGATTGGATGTGTGTGTAATATATTAAAGCTTTGGCCAAAATCAATGTCATTGGTGTTGCTTTTACCCCATAATGGCAACTTATGGGGACTTGGATGGTGATTTGAAGCATTCAAAGATGAATAGTTTTAATTGCAAGCCCAAGCCTGAGATCACAAATGGGGTGATGGGATTTCACGCCTATAAATTGGTGGGTGAATTCAAGATTATCTACTTTAGAAGATAACTCCTATTCAAAAAAAAATTATGTAATTGCAGCCACCACACGTGATATGTGCTACTCATTTCGCTTGAATTTCTTTTTTTTCTTCTAAAAATACTTTTATATTATCATGTTTCCCATATTTACAAAACCTGGAACCTAGAAGTTCAAAACTAGCACAAAAATGAACTTAACGAGAAAATAATTAAAGAAATTAGACTGTTTTTCCTGGAAGAGTGTCTCTCTTTCCACCTCTGGAAGAGCATCACTCTACTCCAGTTCCACCTCCTTTGTTATCATTCCCAATCCTCTTGCACTGAGACTGGACTGTACCAAAGGAACTAACAATGATGTCTTTCTGAATACCGAAAATGCCTTCTTCAATCCTAATAGCAACCTAATTTTTCTCATCAATCGTTAAAATCTAACAGGTGGAGTCCTCTTCAGAGATTTGCATGCCCTTTTCTAAAATCTCTTAGTGGCTTTAGATATCTCTCATCTACATATTCTTATCGAAAATCAATTTTGCACTACTCATAAAAACGATTAACAATACTTGAATTGGAATGAGTGGCGAGAAAATCTTCCCAAATATTTTATTCTTTCGGTGTACCTTACACATTTAAAAAAATTTGCTAACATATTCACTTTTATTTATTTTTTATATATTGTATCCCTTACCATTTCATACCTCAACTGTAACAGACATGAATATCCGAACCAAATAGAATTGTGACAACACCTTATATAGTTCACATAAAGTTGACTCAATACCTTAAATTATCTCATGTTTTCTCCCAAAATTGAAAGGATATTGATTAAATAAGAACGAGCTCATAAATTGATTCAATTTTGGAAGCAAAAGTGTTTTGGATAAATTTAATTTATCCACTTTATAATTGTAACAAGAAGTTACTTTGTTTGGATAAGGTGAAAGTGATTAATACTTTCAATCAGCTTTACGTTTGCTTGCAATAAAATATAATGATTAATTTAAATAATTGGATATTTATTACGCCGAAGGCGTTCTATTATGAGGTTTCACCTCATGACACTATTCCTGGTTTGTTATGAAACCAACTCCAAAAATAGAAAAAAAGAGAGATTAATGCCTTAGAAATAAGCCACTTCGAGGGGCAAACCTCCTTTACATTACATAAATGAACAATTCTTGGATGATACAAATGAAAAAACCTCCTTCTATATATAGGAGTCCATGGGGTCACAATATAATCCTAGCCGACCTCACAATAATAATGTAAGGGCACAATAATAACAATATGGGGATTACAGGGGTACAAAAATAACAATTAGGGGGCTATACTAACAATAATAAGGGACTGCACTAGTAATATGAGAGATCAGTGCCTTAGAAATAAGCCACTTCGAGGGGTCAACCTCCTTTACATTACATAAATGAACAATTCTTAGATGATACAAATGACAAAACCTCCTATATATAGGAGTCCATGGGGTCACAATATAGTCCTAGCCGACCTAACAATAATGAAGTAAGGGAACAATAATAACAATATGGGGGTTACAAGCGTACAAAAATAACAATAAGGGGGATACACTAACGATAATAAGGGACTACACTAGTAATATAGGGACCTAACATGCCCCTCTCCTTCAAAAAAGTGTTGTCCTCAACACTTGAGTAGCTCTGGATGCTTCTATATAAAATTCACATCCTCCCATGTAGAATCTTCAGTGGGTAAGTTCTTCCACTTAATGAGATACTCTGAAATTGATCGATTTCGTAGCTGTCGAGTTCTTGTTTCTGTGACTGCTTTAGGTTCTAATATGATTTTTCCTTCCTCATCAAGTTCTGGAAATATCGTTTGAACTGGAATTTTGTCACGTATAACCTTATTTAAGCATGAAACATGGAAAACTGGATGCACTCGTGAAGAATCATGATGCTCCAATTTGTATGTCATAGTACCAATATTTTGCAACACCTTGTAAGGATCATAGTACTTTGGCGATAATTTATTATCCTTTTTAGCCTACTTGAGGGAAATTTTTTTGTATGGTTGTAGCCGTAAAAATACCCAATCTCCTACCTCAAAACTTCTCTCAATGCGATGTTGATTTGCATGTTGTTTCATTTGATTTGCACCAAATTTAGGTTATCCTTTAAGAGTTGGAGAACTTGTTGTTGATGCTCCATGTGATCTTCCACTTCTTCAACCTTAAAATTTTCACTTAAATATGATGTGGTGGACGGTGGATGATATCCATAAAGTGCCATAAATTGGGTTTTTTTTTTTGCAGCATGGAAGGAAGTGTTATACCACCATTCAGCCAGAGGTAACCACTTGACCCATCGTGTTTGTTTATCAAATATAAAACAACGAAGATATCCTTCCAAACATTTGTTCACTATCTCAGTTTGACCATCAGATTGAGGATGATAAGATGAGATATGAGCTAGTTGAGTACCCAAACAAGAAAATAATTTCGTCCAAAAAATTCCAGTAAAAATGGGATCTCTATCGCTTATAATAATCTTTGGGTTTCCATTTATCTTTTGAATTGTTTCCGTAAATGCAGTATAAATTGTACTTGCTTTAAATGGATGAGATAATGCACAAAAGTGTGCATACTTGGTAAGTCTATCAACTACCACCATGATGACACTCTTTCCTTCAGACTTAGTTAAACCTATGATAAAATCCATTGAAATATCCTCCCAACATTGACTTAGAATGGATAAAGGTTGTAGAATACATAGGGTCTTAATTGTCTCAACTTTATTTTGTTGGCAAACCAAAAATTCCGCCACAAACTTTTGAATATCAGATTAAGGCCATCCCAAAACAAATCTTTCTTCACCCTGTGGTAAGTTTTTAAAAACCTTGCATGTTTTCCTAAAGGAGAAGTGTGCAATTCCAAAAGAATCTTTTGTTTTAGTTGGGAATTCTTTAAGCAATATTTGTACCATAAGGAATAATTTTTCCAACTAAATATCACAGATGTACTAGGATCTTGCGGCAACTTTTGAATGAGTGTCCACACTTCTTCATCCTTATTCCATTCATCCCTTGCTTAGGTTATCCAATCTGGTTGGATAATAAAAATGGCACAAAGAAATTCTTCCACCTCTTCATCCTTTCTTGAGAGTGCATCTGCAACAACATTTAGCTTCCATTTTTTGTAGATGATTTCAAATTCATAACCCAACATCTTTGTGACCCATTTTTTCTGCTCTTCTAAGGAGATTTTTTGTTTCAAAAAGTGTTTAAGACTATCATGATCAGTTTTTTACCTTGAAGTGTCTTCCCATTAGGTAAGGTCGTTGTTTCTTTAGTGCATGTAGTATTGCCAACGTTTCCTTATCATAAATAGCTTTATGTAAATAATTTCCTTTGATTGGATGGCTTTCAAAAGTAGTGGGTCTTCCTTCTTGCATTAAAACAACACCAATTCCATTTCCTGAGGCATCACATTCAACAATAAAGGTTTTTGTGAAGTCTGGCATAGCTAAGACCGATGCTAGGAACATTTCCTCTTTAAGATGTTCAAAGGCCTTAGTTGCTTCGCGAGTCCATGAAAATGCATCTTTATTCAATAAGGTCTTTAGAGGTGTTGCTATTCTCCCATAATTCTTAACAAAATTGCGATAATACCCTATTAACCCGAGAAATCCTCTCAACTTCTTTATGGTTGTGGGGACTTTACATTCCTTAATGGCTTTAATTTTGTTAGGGTCTACCTTAACACCCTCGTGAGATACAATATGACCTAAATATTCCACCCCTTGTACTCTAAAGAAACGTTTGGAGGGTTTTTCATATAATTGTTTCTCCTCCAGTAGTTTGAGCACCCTGTCAACATGTTGAACATGATCCTTCCAAGACCTGATGTAGATTAGTATATCATCAAAAAATACTAACACAAAATTTCTAAGGAAGGGTTTGAAAACAAAATTCATCAACCCTTGAAATGTATAAGGTGCATTGGTAAGGCCAAAAGTCATGACCATAAATTCATAATGACCCTCATGAGTTCAAAATGTTGTTTTCAGAATATCTTCAGTATTAATTCTAATTTGATGATATCCTGAACGAAGATCCAACTTGGTAAAATAAATTGCTCCATGTAATTCAGCCAATAATTCATCAATCACAGGAATGGGAAATTTATCTTTAGTAGTGAGATTATTGAGCTCCATATAATTCTAACACATGCGCCATGATCCATCCTTCTTGTGCACCAATACTACTAGAGCATAGAAAGAAATTTTACTAGGTTGAATAACACCAGCCTCTAACATTTATGCAATCATACATTCAATTTCGCTCTTTTGGACATAAGGATGTCTATAAGGCTTGATGTTTGGAGGAACACTTCCTAGAATCAAATGAATAGCATGATCATGATCACGAATAGGTGGGAGTCCTTTGGGAGTTTCAAACACCTTGGAATGATTATCCAAGACTTTTTGGAGATATGGAGAAATAGATGATTTTGATGTTGGAACTTCTAGTGAGCATAATTGTGCAATTACACCTCGTTGCTCTTTCTTCAAAAGCTTTGTCATGAAATCAGAGCTTATTATCTTTCTCGGCTTCCCTGTGATACCCCGTAATTCGACTTCATTTCCTTCCAAAAAATAATTCAAGAAAAGTTTTTGAAAATTAAAAGCTACCGTCCCCAAATATTGTAACCATTGTACTCCTAGTACAACATCAGCACCTCCCCTTGGAATGGAAATCATTGGATATATTTAATGCATATTCCTCCATGGTTAGCTTGATATTATGGAATTTTCTAGAGCAATTTATAGTTCCTCCATTTGCAACCATCACTTGACATTCTAGTGCTGGGTATAGGAAGCAATTCAATTCCTTGGCTACCTTACAATGAATAAAATTATGGGTACTACCTGAATCAATCAACACTATTACCTTTTTCTTCTGGATATGTCCTTCCATCTTGAGAGTTTGAGGAGTGGTAATTCTTGCCAATGCATTATACAGTATGGTTGGGCTCATTTCTTCTTTATCTAGGGTTGGTTCCTGGTGTATATCCTCTTCTTTTTAATTTTCTTGTTTATTTTCTTCTTCCTCTTCACAATCTATGTAAAATAATTTCTTCTCATCACACTTATGACCTTTAGTCTATTTTCTATCACAATTGTAGCAAAGCCCTTTTGCTCTTTTTTCTTCCAATTTTTGTGGTGTCAACCTTGTAGGTTGTGGAAGTCTAGGAGTAGAAACACTTACATCTTTATAGATGTGAGTGTTAGGCTTCCTTGTCGCCATAATTTCACATTCAATTTTTCTTGCCAACCTAAATGCCTTCTCCAATGAATCAGGTTCCCAAACGTGAACCTCATGTTGGATGTTATCCTTTAAAGTCCCTATGAAGACATCAATCCTGTGTTCCTCTGGAATATCAATTACCCTTATATTCAATTTTTTTAAGTCCTCAATGTGCTCCACCACTGAACTCTTTTTTTTAATATTTATCAATTGGCTAAAGAAGTTGTTGCTTTTTGTATCCTCATAATGTGCTATCATTTCCTTCGTAAAAATTGACCAAGTCACAATAGTTTTACGAGAGCAAAGCCATCGATACCATACAAATGTATTTTGTTCTAGATATAAAGTTGCAATGCATACCTTTTGTGTGTTTTGCACATTATTGAGATCAAAATATTGCTCCATATGTAGTATCCATGTTACGGGATCCTTTCCATCAAACTTCCTCATATTGATCTTTGGAATATTGTCGGTCTACCATCCAACATTTGAGTTTATGAAATCACGATTAACATTTATTTTATTTTCATCATGAGTTTCCTCTACTATATTTTCACCCTTAGGAATCCTTTCTTGTATCAACTTTGTCAAACCTTCCATGTCTGCTTTTAGATCATTCTTCATGTCTTCCATGTTGTCTTTCAATTTTTCTTCGATCTTAGCTTCCATGTCTTCCATGCCATTCTTCAAACCATCCATCTTAGATTCCACACCTTTCTTCAAACCATCCATATTATATTCCATACCATTCTTCAAACCATCCATATTAGCTTCCACACCTTTCTTCAAAACTTCCATTTCATTTTGTGTTGCTCTTTGCGAGAGTGAAATTTGGTGCACTTGCTCTTGTATTTTTGATATATCATATTGCACTTCTTCATCTTCATGATTCATAGTAGAGTATTACGAGGGCTTAATGGGTGTTGAATTCTTTTTAGGGGGGATTTTATAACCCAATACTGAGATCTATGCTTCAATATTCCCTTGGAATCACTTCAAATTGATTTATCAAACAAGACTTATGCAATTTGAAAGAAAAAAATACACACCCTTTTCTTGATTTTGAGGAACTCGATATTGAAACTAAATTATCTTTGTGATTTCAGATCTTCAAAATCTAAAATTCGGTCTTGTAGTAGCCCTCTAAATCTTATTTTGAATGCCATAAGTATGACCTGATTTGGATGCTTCAAAACAAATTTATGCCCAATCTCCCACAATGACCTAATTAAGGACTGGTTTAGTAGAGCGCACTTGTACGGCATGCCACATGTCAGTAGTTCCTCCTTCGGCTCTGAAATTGATACACAGAAAACTACAGTCCATGTAATTTATATATCTTTTTACAGAATTCCAATTTGATGCTTGGAGAGAGATTTATGACAATTTTCCCAAGGTCGCCTATTTTACATGAAATTTGGGAGCCTGCAAAAACCCTAACTTCCACAGATCATATCTCCAAAAATGTTGTGAAACAAGATCTAAAATTTTTACACGAAGTTCCTCAGGATTTCAATTTCGCATGATAAAAATTTCAGCTTTTGAGCCTTCGTAGAAAAACATTTATAGCGAAAATTCCACGATGACCTGTTTGGAGTAGCAAAACCCTAGAATCCAAAGCTATGATACCAAACGTTATGAAACCAGCTCCAAAAATAGAAGAAAAGAGAGATCAACATCTTAGAAACAAGCCATTTCGAGGGGGAAACCTCTTTTACATTACATAAATGAAAAATTCTTGTATGATACAAATGACAAAACCTCCTTCTATATATAGTAGTCCATGGGGTCATAATATAATCCTAGTCGACCTAACAATAATAATGTAAGGGCACAATAATAACAATATGGGGGTTACAGGGGTACAAAAATAACAATAAGGGGGCTAGACTAAAAATAATAAGGGACTACACTAGTAATATAGGGACCTAACATATATTCGTCGTCCGCCACATAAGCGTCGCCAGGTAAACGGACTCGATCACCGTTGCTTTGTTAGCATGGCACCTGTGGTTTTGGTAGCAGCTTGTTTTTTATGGAATACAACAATGTTGCCATCGACTGCGACTACGACAACGTTGGCCTATTTTTTGGGGTCATTGGATTGCTCAGTCTCGAGGTGCGGTCGCTTTCATTCCCCATGCAGCTAGGCATGTAGACAGCGCACGCCTTCTCCTACTTCCTGGTCAATCGCAAGTCGGAATCCTTCGGCACGCTTGAATTTTTGGGCCGGAATCCGTTCTCGTCGAAGTGATATCCATGCTATTGTAGACCAATCCCTTTCTACCCTCCTACTACTATGTTTCTCTAGCCTCCATCGAGGTCCATGCTGCTCTCCTCGACTCAATCATGCCCAACGTCTTTCGCATCGACAAAACGTCAGGACATGGAGGTGTTATCATCGATTCAAGCACCATCATCACTTGCCTCCAGACACCCCTTTATGTTTCCCTGCGGGACGCCTTCATCGCGGGCACCCGACAACTTTCTAGAGCCGATGGGTTCTCCATCTTCGACACCTACTACGACCTATGGGGCTTGCAAACTGTGAGTGTTGCTAGTTAGGATTCCATTTTAGCTACCCTGGTTCTTCTGGCTAACAATTATCTAATACCCGTGAACACCATGGGGACCTTTTGCTTCACCTTTGCACCAACCAGCTATGGTCTGTCCGTCATTGGAAATATTCATAAGTAGGGCATCTGAGTCTCCTTCGATTCCGCAAAATCTCTCATTGGTTTCGGTTTCAGCCACTGTTGATTCGAATCATTTCTCGCTATCCTACACACTGCGCATCTTCATCTCCATCTACAATCACATCTTATTGGAGAAGTCTTGGAATTAAATTTGGAAATAGTGAAGATTTGTATTACATAATCAGCATAAGTTGTACTTTTCATGTGAGGTGAGGGGAGAATGTTAAGGTTTTGTTCCTCTCCTTTAAAAGACTAATGTATTCCCATTATGCATCAGAGCATAAAGATTGGACAAATACTATTTTTCAATTAATAAAATCTAAGTTATAGCCTCCCATCAATACATAAAGATATTCAGAAAAGGAAAAATGTTTTATGTAAAGAGAGACAAGTGAACAAAATGTATCTTCTATAGAATCAATCTCTTCTTATATTATTATTCATTGGATATGATCTATTGTATTTAGTTTTTACAATCGTAATGTAATATTAGTTCTGAAGTTTTTGCAGTTGTATATAATATAATATTATTTATAGGTATAAATTGTATGAATTTTCAAAAAATATCTAATTATTTAGATCATGTTTATGATCAAAAACATTTAGCAGGGTTAAGCACCCTCATTATATTATACATCTTAAATTTCTAATAATCAATATAGTGACTATCAAAAGTTAGACATTTTTTATAAATTCACAACAATAATATTACTTTGCATATATATATATATATATATATCTTATAAATTCACACAATTTATATTCAAAAATACATTACATTTTCATCAATATCAATGGAAAGTATTGTTTTACATTGCATTGTTCTTCAAATTAAAATAACTTAATCATTTTACATTATAGTATTATTTAAATTTATTTTCCAAATCCATTTTGTGGTCTATACCATTTTTAATATCAATACAACATAAAATCATTTTACAACCAAATCATCTTAAACACTAATGCTATTGACAACAATTTATTTAATAGTGAATCATTGTATGGTGTTTTTAAAATTAACATTGTAAAAGCAAAGTAAAATGGAATCAATGCTTTAGAGTTGCAAAACACAATTAATAAATAATTAAACTTGACTTTAAACGATTGTTGTATTAATAATATAACAACTACTTATAACTTGATACTATTTTTATATTGTTGCCATTATAATAATAAACCTATCACATAGACTGAAAATGAAAAATGCCTTTAAAATTGGATAAATATTTTAGCAATTTTTCACAAATATATTAAAGTTTTATGTTAATGTTTGTTATATTATTTTTTAAAATCAAAATTGGATTATTTTATTTATACCAACTAAATTCGAGGTTTATAAATATTTATGCATTTTAAGTTGTTAATGTTTGTTATATTATTTTTTAAAATGAAAGTTGGATTATTTTATTTATACCAACTAAATTCGAGTTTTATCAATATTTATTTATGCATTTTAATTTTTTTGTGTTATATATATATATATATATATATATATATATATATATATATATATATATATATATATTGCAATCAAATATTTTTGACCGTTTGAAACAACTTCTATTTCGTTGTTTATCAAGTTGTTCCCCCTTTTGAAAATAGCCAAATAATAAGGCATAGGTTACATGGTACATCTCTTGTGTCACATATGGGATTTGAGCTAGCTCTTGAGTCATAGTGGTTATCTCAAAATTTTCCAAGGGAGATATCTATACTTGATAAATATGTCATAATTTATGTGCTCAGAATTTATTTCATGCCATTTTAAAAATCCCCAAAGAAATTGAACTGCTCTGATATGTACCTTCTTCCCACAAGGATTGCCATTCGGCATTCCTTTGCACCTCTAGGTTCAAATGCTAGTTATATTTCTTACCGATGAATTTATAATGATGATAAAGAGCTTTAAGATATGTTGAATTATAAATATATAGATTTAATTAAATGGAAAAAAATAAATTAATTAATTAATTAATTAAATATGTATATATATATATATATAACATTAAAAAATAATAAATAATATTATGTTGAAAAATATTAATATTTTTTGCTATATAATATTAAATAATAATTTAGTATTGTAGATAAAAATATTTAGTTGTGCTCTATATAATATGATATGATGATTCCTATTTGTATTATAAAACTAAATATTATGATTCGTTAATGTAAATGGACACCTTATATGCAAAAACTAATATCCAAAATGTATTGTCTTCTCTTTCTATCTTTTTCTCTTCCATGTATTTATGCAAATTATGTATAATAGAAAAAATGAATAGGTGCAAAAGAAATCATTATATATACATTTAGCTAAGTTATTATTACCCTATCCCTTAAATGGGGTGAGAAGGGATGCACCTCGTCTTGCAACTGTCGATGGTGTTGTCACCTCACCCAATAAGTGAGGGAAATGTGCCACCCAATTAGACTTGATGTGGAGACGTGGTGATTTAAGTGGGGTATAGGATTATGGCTAAGGTGGTAGTTATGGCTCATTTTTTCATCTGTATTAGGGATTCACTACTTGCACGAGGTCTCAACTAGATGTCAGTAGACCAAGCCCTTTTCCCATCATCACTAGAGTAGTCCAGAGTAATGGCATGCAATGCCATAATTCTTGGCATGCAATTGGAATTATGTATATTTCTTGTAATATAGATCACACTAAATTTTCCTCCCCTTTTTCACTTCAACTCCTGCTTTGCTCTACTTTCCATGGACACTATTAATGGTTGTGGATTCTTTGCATGCATGCCCTAGCCCTGCCTTTCGAGTCTACAACCCCTCTTGTTGAATTTGACATTAATCAATCTCCTTTGGTTTGCAAGGATGGCGAGACAATGAGATCATAGTAGGATAGGTCACGGAGGTTGTGGGATTTAAGGCAGCTCCAAGGCACTCTTGAGATCGAAGACTTCTGCTAGAATATATAACAATAGGTGCCAACATAGATTCAAGAAAAACTTTGAGAGCTGGAAGAAGACATTATTGTTGATAAGTGTTTCCTATCAGACTCTTAGGTGATTGTGAACATGAGAAACTACGTGTGTGACATGGCCCACACATGTAGTAGGTGAAATCAATATTTGTTAAAAATCGACTTATAATAGAGGATGAAGGTGTTATTGGGTCATGTTATCATGCAAAAAAATGATGCAAAGGAAGAATTTATGTTAGTGTTGGCTGATGTGGTGCTTCAGTAAAAGAAAACAAATATGCACCTTAAGCAGATTGAAGCCAACGTTGCTCCTGGTGCAGGTCTGAGTGTTTGTTGCCTTGGGGATATTAACCCCATTGAGGTGGGTAATTCAACTTCATCTTAGTTTTTCTGATGTTTTTTTGTTATTTTTTTTATGGTTTTTTGTTTCTCAAGTCTTTTTATGGTTGGCCTGCAATTCCTAGACTTTATCCATTTGGATGCTACTTCTAGTTATCATTCTTATATTGGTTTGTCAATCTAGGAAATCCTCTATTTTTTGAGACAACTATTGATATTGACCTCGTTTTGGAATGATGCTCTGTTATTTTGGCATTGGTCTATTTTCCTAAATGGCAAGCCATTGACAAGTAGGGTTTTTGGAATTATGTAATCCTTGACTAGTAACAGAAATTCAACTCACAAAAAAAAGAGTTACAAACACCCTGTGTTGGGATTGCAAACATGTGGAATATTTTTATACTCAAGATATTCTAATATCGTTATTTTGTTTGTATCTTGTTCTACATTCTTTATTAGTCAATAAAAGTTTGGATTTGATTTATTTTCCATGCCATAACCAAGAGAGAGAGAGAGAGAGAGAGAGAGAGAGAGACCTTCCAATTTAATGAACTACTATTTTGACATATTTTTGTTACACAACCATTCCCTTTTTTCCTCCTTCTATTGTGCCTAATACTCATTACTTTATATTTACTATGATTTCTCATAGGTATATATGATTTCCATTTGATCTCTCATTTTGTTTTATGGTTAGAACTAATATGTATTTTGAGGTTATTTGTATTGTTGCATATAATATGTTATGGTTGCACATGGTCTTTACTAAGTTGATTATTATAAGCATGGTCAGCTACAAGTCCATTTTCCATGTCAGCACACAGGCCTAGTTATTATGATTATGTTTAAAGCCTATGTGTGTATTTCCAACTCAGCACATGGGTTTGTTCATCGATCATACCTTCCAATCCTTCGCAGGGAACTAACCCTCGAACCACACCATCAAGTGATCACAAGAGTTTCATCATTAATATCATTACTAGACATGGTGGTGAGGATTTGATTACTAAGAATATTCTCAAACATGGATGCAACGATCTTGTTGAACACTTTGATGGTTATGCATAAACACGCATATATATGTAATTCCACATGATCATTCTATGAGTTGAAGAGGGTATCAATTTGAACCACCTCATAGTTGCATAATTGTATTGATGCTTTTGAAGCTACCTAAAGTGAGAGAGCCCCAGGATCCATAAGTTGCAATCAATCTATCAATTGGCACAAGAGAATTCAATAACCTGGTTGGAAAAGAATTGAACTAGTCGTTGGCTATGAGAACCAATCAAGTTATAGATCCAATTAAAATTTGTAATCGATTTTTGAGGGTCGGTACCATTCCATTTCTGGAGGCGGGAATCCCCATTCTGATATTTATATGAAGTAATCCCCTCAAACTCAAGGGAGGAGTGTTGATATTATACGTGAATAATTTTATTTTATAGGAATGATATAACAATTAATATATATAACTATTGAATACTAAATTTTATGTGTGGATCATGATATAGCATTGTTTCGGTGATTATGTAAAGAGATTTCCCAGGTCAAGCCTTAAGGGGGCCCACTCGAGGTAATATTTTGTGTTCTTTGAACCTATATATATTTATGTGTGGTTTAAATATGTTGTTGGTATTTAATTTTCTATGTTATCATTCACTTTCAATTTCATGTGCTCATTGCTGTATGTTTTAAGTTTCTTGTAGGATATGCTATGGAATTAGCATGTTATGGAACTTCCCTATTCATGGTCTCGCTTAGTGAATAGAGTGAAATGGTAAAGTTATGGGCATGGCTCCCAATGATGTTACCATGTGAGGTGAAATCAACTAGTTTGAAGATAAAGAACAATGTTGATTCCCTTCTTTAGGTTTCAATTTAGATCTATGATTGAATTCAATTTTATTTCTTATATGTGTCAAATCGATTATATTACATGGTAGTTTGTTTGATTATGTGTATACTACACCAAGTGCCTCACACTATCTCATAAGACTCTAGGGTGATAGATTAAATTATTGTGTTATGTAGGTGAACCCAAATAATAGGAAGACACATATACATGCCTTCATTTTTGGCGTTTGTTGAGGAGGCCCTCAAAGAAGTAGAACTTTTGCTTTAGAATAGTAATAGAAAAGATATCATTCCATGGTAACCTTAAATAATTTTGACTTCCCCTTATCTAACATTCATTCAAAGTGTCTTGCATTAGTTCATGTTAGATGCATGAAAAAAACATGACCAAAACTCCTCTTACGGTGCAATTGGAGCCACCCACATCATTCACACACTAGAAGGAAATTGAGGTAATCTATGGTGTGGTCCAAGAACCCAACCAAAGAACCAAAAAGAGAAAATTGCATCCAATATAATAAGTAATCCTCTCAAAGTTGATTAATCAGATGACATAGTAATCAATTCTCCAATCTCAGGGTCTTCTAAATATGAGAGTGAAAATCTTATAGATGAACATGAACCTTCAATCAAATCAAATGAATTTTAGCTTTAGAGAAATATATATATTAAGCTGGGGGGGAGAAGTAGAACACCCAAAATAGAAGGAACCAGTCACTTTTGAGTTACCTAATCAAGATCTTGAAGGATTGGTTCAAATGTACAACATTCCACCTTTTTCCATCCCTAAATTTTGTGGTTTAGCTAGCGAATAGATAAACTCCTCTCTTTGAATTTGATGTTCTTTTCCATAGTTATGATTACTCTTATGATGCCCAAAGTCTAAAATATTTCTAGCCACTATAAATTATGTGAAATTACGCTAGTTCATGGGGTTGGGAGGGAATTATCACTAGAGAATTTGGCGGAAATTCCGACGGCCAATTCGTCGCTATTCCGACACATATTCGTCGCAAGAGCGACAGTTCAAGGGCGGACAAACCGTGGTTTCTCATGCCGTCGCCGTTCCGACGCAAGTAAAAAGTGTCGCACTATCGACACTTATTCCAACGTTCCGAACAGGCGTCACTCTTCCGACGTCTCACAAACCGTCGCGGCTCCGATGTTTTAAACGTGGTTCTTCCGACGCTCATTAACCGTCGCAGTTCCGACTAAACGTGGTCCGACGTTTTGGCGTCGCTCTTCCGATGCTTGTAAACTGTCGCAATTCCGACTAAACGTGGTCCGACGTTTTGGACGTCACTCTTCCGACGTCTGGAAGATGTCGTAATTCCGACGATATGTGGTCCGACGTTTGGAACGTCGCGCTTCCGAAGTTTTCATACTGTCTCTCTTCCGACGTTGCTGGGTTGTCGCAGTTCCGACGTCTACAAGGCGTCGGTAGACCGACGGAGGGTTCAATTTTTAAAAAAAAATTAAAATTTTAAAAGACGAGAAACGTTGTTTTGAAGATATTATATGAAGTAAAACAGTCCATGAAAGTGAAATAGCAGTATGTAGAATAGTAAAGCAACGGATAGAGTACCGACGTCCATTGTTCCAAATACAAATTAAAGTACCCAAAACCCTACAACAGTGAAGTAAAACAGTCCATGAAAGTGAAGATATTATATGAAGTAAAACAGTCCATGAAAGTGAAGATATTATATGAAGTAAAACAATCCATGAAAGTGAAGATATTATATGAAGTAAAACAGTCCATGAAAGTGAAGATATTATATGAAGTAAAACAGTCCATGAAAGTGAAATAGCAGTATGTAGAATAGTAAAGCAACAGATAGAGTACCGACGTCCATTGTTCCAAATAAAAATTAAAGTACCCAAAACCCTACAGTAGTGAAGTAAAACAGTCCATGAAAGTGAAATAGCAGTATGTAGAATAGTAAAGCAACAGATAGAGTACCGACGTCCATTGTTCCAAATACAAATTAAAGTACCCAAGACCCTACAACAGTGACGTAAAACAGTCCATGAAAGTGAAGATATTATATGAAGTAAAACAGTCCATGAAAGTGAAGATATTATATGAAGTAAAACAGTCCATGAAAGTGAAATAGCAGTATGTAGAATAGTAAAGCAACAGATAGAGTACCGACGTCCATTTTTCCAAATACAAATTAAAGTACCCAAAATCCTTGAACAGAGAAAAACGCTAATCATGTGAGGAGTGTGATATGTCCAAAATATAAAAAGACCATCAGACCATATCAATAAACCAGCAACATAGACCAGCATCGCTAGTTTTGAAGGCAGAATGATAAACATTAATCATTTTTTTTTCAGAAGAGAAAAAACGATATTTTGAATATATTATATGAAGTAAAACAGTCCATGAAGTCATTACATTTTCACATCTGAAGATTGGAACCCAAATATCCATCCAGAAAAGTGGAAGTCCCACCCCAGACAGTGATAGAAAAATACCCCATGTCACATACGGGGACTTGATATAAAACCCAGTAACGGTCCACATGGAGATTATCGACAATCTGAGAAAGCATCCAAATATGCCCGAGGCATCTATAAGAAAGTGAAATAGCGGTATGTAGAATAGTAAAGCAACAGATAGAGTATCGACGTCCATTGTTCCAAATACAAATTAAAGTACCCAAAATCCTTGAACAGAGAAAAACGCTAATCATGTGAGGAGTGTGATATGTCCAAAATATAAAAAGGCCATCAGACCATATCAATAAACCAGCAACATAGACCGGCATCGCTAGTTTTGAAGGCAGAGTGATAAACATTAATCATTTTTTTTTCACAAGAGAAAAAATGTTGTTTTGAATATATTATATGAAGTAAAACAGTCCATGAAGTTATTACATTTTCACATCTGAAGATTGGAACCCAAATATCCATCGAGAAAAGTGGAAGTCCCACCCCAGACAGTGATAGAAAAATACCCCATGTCACATACAGGGACTTGATATAAAACCCAGTAACGGTCCACATGGAGATTATCGACAATCTGAGAAAGCATCCAAATATGCCCGAGGCATCTATAAGAAAGTGAAATAGCCGTATGTAGAATAAGTAAAGCAACGGAGGATAGAGTACGTACGCGTCCATTGTTCCAAATACAAATTAAAAAGTACCACGGGAAATCCTTGAACGAGGAGAAAAACGCTAATCATGTGAGGAGTGTGATATGTCCAAAATATAAAAAGACCATCGGACCATATCAATAAACCGGCAACATAGACTGACATCGCTAGTTTTGAAGGCGAAATGATAAACATTAATCATTTTTTTTCGAGAAGAAAAATGTATTTTGAATATATTATATGGTAAAACGAGTCCATGAAGTCATTACATTTTCACATGCGAAGATTGGAACCCAAATATCCATCGAGAAAAGTGGAAGTCCCACCCCCGGACAATGATAGAAAAATACCCCATGTCACATACAGGGACATGATATAAAATCCGATAACGGTCCACATGGAAGTTATCGACAATACGAAGAAAACATTCAAATATTCTAAAAGGGCATCTATAAGAAAGTGAAATAGTAGTATGTAGAACGGTAAAGCAACGGAATGAAATGCAGAAACGTCCCATTGTTCCAATACAAATTAAAGTACCCAAATCTTGAACGAGATCAAGAAACGACTAATCGTGAGGAAATTCAAAGTAAAGTTAATCTATTAACATTGCGAATAAAATTACACCGAAGTCAAAAACATTTCCTGGCCATACTCTTGGCAAATTTGTCATCAAAAAAATCAAAAAATTAAGAAGAGCGCCTCATACGGGGAAACCGGTCTTGAACGTTTAATTTACGGAATTCAAAAATATTACTTAAAGGTCCGGCCACGGGTAAAATAAACTAAAAGCGACCCAATTAGCGAACTTGCTAAGCAAGAAAAACAAATTAACCAAACTAATCCTCCACATTTGGTTCCTCACGATTCGGCACCATCCTTCGGAAGGTCCCGGGATCGCAGTGCCCTCACATGCATGCCACGGCTCCCCTCCTACCGAAGGCCCGAATGCTGGTCGGCTTTTCCGGCAGACCCGCGGGACGGGTGCATTCTTCCTCCGTTTGGGCCTCCTCGCGGAAGACCCACGGTGACTACGGGCGCGGTTCGCGGGCGGTTGAGAGTGCGTCAAGAGAAAAGTGCCGCGGTGCGCGTCGTGGGAGAAGGTGAACTAGCGGTGGGGAACGAGGAGAAGCGGGGAATCCATACGGTGACCGAATCTTGCAAGCGGGGCCAGCCCACTCCTAGTATTTGGATATCGACCCTAAGTAATAATCAACGGGCCCCGGCGGAAGTCATCTCTTGTTGGTCTTTGGAGGAGCACGCGAGATGACCTCTAGTGCTCCCCTGCGGCAACGCATCCTATGACGCACGCGAGGCATGGGTGCAATCTCGGTAACGAGGGCGCGGTGGGCACAAGAGGCAGAAGACGAGAATTCCAATTAACGGAGAGAGCAGACGGAAATGACGAGAGAAATGGAAATATGCGGCAAAGTACGGCGGTTATTGGCCACTTCTCCTTATCGTCACGGTTAGAGACGATGTAATCCGACGCGGCTTGTACGAAAAACCATGGCTAAACGCCATTTTTTATGTCAACCGAGTACGCAATGCAATCAAGGACGTAGTCATAATAGATGCGATCATTAATAATGAGAGCCGAAGGCGGACGAGTGGAGCATGAATCGCTCGGAGGAGTGGAGATAGATCTTGACGAGTGTTAAAATTAATTAATGTAGATTTGATGTGAAAACTTAATTGAACGGCGTTAAATATTAATGCGAATGATATGAAATCGCCATATCCATGTCCCATCATAACGCCATCGAATGCACCGCCGGCCCGGGGCCGAGGGGAAAGTTTTATTGAGGACACGTGGCAAAAATTGATTGGAGAGGCGGATATTTGTTTGGGTCGCTCGTGCGGTGGAAATCGGACCCGTAAAATATTAGGGCGAATTTGATAAAAATTCGCGTCACAAAATTGGCCGACGTCGGCGGGCTATTTTGGAACGCGAATTGGTTTGAATTATGGTTTATCGCGTTTGAAGTACGTAGGCTAAATACTCAGACAATTTTCTTATAAAATTTGTGTTGGTATTCTTTGATAATACACATATTAAAATCCCGCTTAATAAAGAGACAAAATTGTTGTGCTTTCGGAACTTTGACAGTTGGACATGAGTTAACAAACAAAAGGATAGCGGAACCGGACATGCACCGGTGAGTCGAGCCCTCTACCAAAACCACGAGCGGAATCACAAAAGCGGGTTGCCCATATCGCACGCTTTTGCGAGTAAGCGGTATTTCCTATTCGCGAGCGATTCCATAGGGAATGCGACACGTGGCGAAGTGACCCGGAAAACAACTAGTTTAACCCACGCCATCGCACGTTAAAGCCGACGTTGGGCAGAGCGAGGTACCCGAGAGTCGTTGATTTGGAGAAGGGCCATCGGACGGTGGTCGCACGTTGAACTTGCCGGAGGTTAACTAAGGTGTGCGGAGGATAGCCGGAGTCGATACGAGTGTTTGATTGGTTATTGATATATATAGGTGGGGGCGGGAGTATAATGAAATTGTTTAATTAAACGATTGGCGGATAATTAGCATAAATTACGGGGGTGATTTTGTAAGGGTACAGGTGGTGAAATATAGAGCCGAAAGTTCACTACAAGTTATTTATTTAAAAAAAGAAACGTGGAGTATAAATACAAAGTGTTGAAAGTTAAACATTGGTTATAAGGATTGGAGATAATATAAAGTCGGGAATATAAATTAAAGTCCAACCATTGTGGATAGTATTTATTTATCGGAATTCTACGAATTTGATAAATAAACTTAGAAAGAAAAGAAGAAGTCAATTAAGACTCAAAATTTGGAGGAAAAGAACGGGGTACACCAAGGAGAAAATGCGACACGAGCGATTGTAGACACACCGGCTCTCCTTGGGGGTCAATTTCGGTTTTGTTGCGTCACACGATGATCTCTCTTCTCTTGGCATTTACTTGTATTGAAGATCACTATTAGGAATAAGGAGTTATTTTCTCCAAAAATAACCCTAGCGAACATTGACAATGCATCAAGGATATCTTTCTATGCTTCCATAGCACATTTGCTCTACTTCTAAATCATGTCTTGGAAGTGGTTGTTGTGCTGAAAATTATTCACCGATTGGTTTCATACCAAAGTCTTTTCACATTTCGGCATCAATACATGAAAAAGATAATGGTTTAAAACAACCTAAATATTTGAAATTTTGCAAGAATTGTACGGCACACTTTGAATATAAATTTTGAAGTCAAGTGCATGATCTTGTATAGGATCAAGTGTCATTTGAATACCAAATGTTTCACAAAAAACTTCTCAACATGCTACCCTGCGGTAAGGATTAAATGACAATATTGCATCAACTATTTCCATAATAAAATTGCACCTCGGCCATGAACTAAACAACTACAAATGTTGTAGATCTAACAAGACCACACGATCAAATGTATTCCACAAGGCCAATCTTGTATGAAAAATGAAAAGGAGTTTGCAACCAAAAATACCTTAGGCAACTAATTCAATTAGATACACCAAACCATCGGCAAACGGGGAAAACTGACCTACTCAAAGGCAAGCGTTTACCTCCTTTGACAAAATTTTGAGTTCGAAACAAGAGGGCCTTTATTGTCTTGTCAATGCCCCTAGTAATTTGAATGGGGTTTGCACTATTTTAACAACCTAAACAAAAAGGTTTCATTTCAAATTATTTTCCACAAATTTAAGATACAACCATTGTCAGTTTTGTATTTCCTAACAAGCTCATAAATTTTGACAAAAGAACCAAAATTTTTTAATACACCGATAACTTAATTTTTTTCACTCAAAAACTATCTTAGACTCAATAAACCCAACCCAAAACTAAAAACCAAACACCATAAGACCCTACAAAAATGAATAGATGATCTTAATCCGGTACCATCGACAAAAAGTTACCTTTACACCCTCACTTATTAAACCACTGTCTTTCATTGAATTTTAACTTCAGCTTCTTTGCGGCGAAAGGACGGATGCGGCGACGACAATTTTTTTTTGGAGGTTGCTTTGCATGCCATCCGGAAATTTAATTCGGCCATTTAAAATTCACCCCGCCAAGTTTTTTGTAGACGGCCACGGCCATATTTACGTACGAGGATTGTATTTAAACACAACGGCCCGACGTACGCAATTCACCAACCGAAATTAAACAAACGAAATTTACCTTGATTTGTAAATTCAAAAGGAGGACACGTGGAGCATTAATATTGGATCGCATGAAATTGAAGGGAGATACGAAAACACGAAAACCGGACTAGAATTTTTTATAGGGCACATTGGATTGAGAATTCGAGTTAAAATTAGAGCGGGGCAATCAATAGCATCCCATTTTGGAACGCGAATTTGGTTTGAGGAAATTCCAATCTATTTAGACTTTTTAGTCAGAACGGAAAGGGTTCTTTAATGTTTTGATAGTTTAATATATACATATGTTATATATATATATCATATGCGAAATGAAAGGTGGGCCATAGAATTTAGTTTTAATTTTATTTTTTTAAAAAGAGGGTTTATTATAATATGTTTTATGTATTAGGCATATAAAAATAAAAGGTCGAAAAAGCTTGGTAGTTTTTTATAGGCTTAGGTACGTAAATTTTTATTACATAGAGTGTGTAAAAAAGTGAAAAGCGGGGTGTAACAGTGTGTATGCACGAGCGGTGCGAAAGGAGAAAAACACGAGCGAGTGTCTTAGAACGAGAGTATGTTTGTTTTGAACGGACGGTGAGTTGGTTTTATGCCTTTGCGTTTTGCCAACGGTCATAATTTTGTAATCCCTCTTAGTGAGAAGTAGTGTAATAGTTTTTTTTTGAGTTATTGAAGGGAATAGAAGTTTGTTTTCAAAGTATTGAAACTACTGTCTCCTGTCGAAGAAATTTTATTTTACGTGTGTTAGAGGAAGGGAGATTTATGGGTGGTTCTTATGAATCAACCAACCATTAAGAACATGCTCATCGATCCAAACCATAAGTATTATGTGACAATATTCAACGAGGAGCTTTTCAATCGGATTTACAGTATGTTAGAGAAACCCCTAAACTCTCATGAAAATAGGTGAAATGTGGCACCACTCGAGAGATTGACATGTGCCAATTGGTACAAGTGGTAGACAATTGGCATGCTCGAACAACGAGGTGATAAAGGACGACATGAGGAGAAAATATGGGGAAAAGCCCCAAATGCGGGAGACAAGCTCATCGCCCAGCTTTTAGTTAATGACTTTACATGATGTAACCTATGAAATCATAAATGGAGAAATCATAGTAACAATAAAGTAACCTATGTAACAATAAAGTCGGATTCATCCTGGGGAGTGGTAATGGGAGAAATCATAGTGAACAACGGGAAACATGCATAGTTGCTTACAATCGGAAATAGATGAAAAAACACATACAAAAAACCTAGATAATAATCGTGAACAAGCTTAATATTGAATTATGAACTGTAAAGGAACTTACAAAATGTGACATTACGAACCTGGTCAAGCGCACAAGCAAAAATATCCTGGACATGACCCTGGTTGACAAGTTGTATTGCTCATGATGCAAGAGGATTTGTACTTCCTTTTGATCAATCAAAATCCATCATTATACATACAATAAATACAAGTAATTGATGTAGTATTTTTTACTCTAAGATGCATTCTTATGATAATGTTAGAACATATGTTGAAAATGTCAAAACATACCTGAATAAGCTCCTCTTCGTTCCAAGAACAATTTATTGGAGTCGCATGAACTTGGAAGCAAAGCCTCCCACGATCGAAAAGTGGCAACTAAGTCAACGGTGACTTTTTTGTTGCTACGGCCCCGGATCAAGGGAGTTTGCTCCGTTAAATCGCTCCAATAAATTATTCTCTACTAGCGGGGCCAACCACGTGAAGGTGGAAGCTCTTATGGCCCCTCCCCCCCCCCCCTCACATCACTCTCAATTCCCCAAATACCCAATCTATATTTCATTTTTTACTTTCATGAGCATAAAAAAATATTCAACTAGTAAAAAAACAATTCAACAAAAAGTACACGAAACATTGCAATTAATGCTTGACATAAAAATAGTATGATAAATGAGTTTTTTATATAACGCAAAAAAATGTTCGAAGTATGGTAACGTTTGTCTTATAATAATACAATATTTTACATTGTCAAAATTTCTTTTTCTTCTTCCTATTTTAAAGCTCCTAATTACATCATCAATATCCTTAAGTACTCTGCTCTGTTTGATGCCCCTTTCAACCCGCAACGCCGGCCTAGTTGCGTATTCACGATGTACGGGCTCATCCGGTGACGGGGCATCGCACAAAAACGAGATAATATTAAATTTTAATTGTCGGTTTTAAATATCATTGAGCTTAGTTCGGTAATATTAATAAAAAAAATTGCAATGAGATTATTTACCTGGTGCACCGATTGTCGCCGCGACCTAGTTGCATTGTCACGATGTACGGTCTCATCCGGTGACGGGGCATCGCCTCCAACCGAGATAATAATTAAATTTTAATTATCGGTTTTAAATATCACGTTGAACTAGTTCGGTAATATTAATAAAAAAAAATTGCAATGAGATTATTTATGGTGCACCGGTTGTCGCCGTTGGAGACCCCATTGCCTGTCTTCCTCTACGGTGGTAAGATCCTCAAGGGAAACATTCTCTGTCATTTAAACAAAAAACATTATAAGGACAACCATCGAGGTATAATTAGAAAAAATTATAAGTGGAAATTAATTACCGTCACGGCCCTCACGATAGCGGCATTGTCGGCCTGGTCCCCACTACAATGATCGAGGTTGCACGAGAGGATCATCTACATACCTGGCTCTAAGCCGGGTTATTTACCTCGTCGGTAGTGTTGCTCCCCTGATTTAAACAAAGTTGTTAGACATTAAATTTATGGACGAAAACAAAAATATTGAAAGGTTAATGTTTTACCTTATCGGGCATTGTAGATCTTGGGACTTTTGAAGCACGGCAGTTCAACTACGGCTTGATAGCCAAAACGGAAAGCAATATTTTTATCTTCTCTCGTAGTTATTGTTCCAAAGTCATCACCCTACATTATATATGATTGTGTATTTTTAATCATATACGATAGGATCTAAACGTTGGAAAGGCGATACAATTAATTATAAGATGTTTAGCTACTTAATTACAATTCTTGCGGCTATTTTCAAGTAGCCACCCTGGCGGAAGCTTGTGATGGCCCTTTTTCTCTATCCTAGCTTTGGTTGCCTTTGAGGTGTCGAGCGACCTATCGAAATTGAAGTCAGATATGACGTAGCACACTTTTATTTTTTAGACATAAAAAAAATTAAACTATTGAATTAAAGTTGTAATTTACCTTGCGGGTCCGGTTGGCATTTTTCCTTCTTTCTTTGCCCTTTTCTCTTTTCGTCATGGATGAGTGCTCTCCACTCACTCTGCGGCCCCAGCTGAGAGAGGACACTCATATCTAGGGTTAAATTGCAATTGCGTCTATGAATTGTCCCTGGTATATTTCAAATATTTAACGGCTACACGAGCCACGCTTTCTGTCAAATGTGCGGAAGCCCCAAAAGGGCTTCCTAGATAATCTAAAAGTTCTTTTTTAGGGTTGGAATGCAGAATTCCACCACGTATGGATGGGCCAAAAATTACCAACGCATGGCTCTCGAATCCTTGTAGAACTCATTGTTTCCTACACGAATAAAACCAAAAGAAAAAAAGAAGATATTATCATTAATTTAAAAAATAAAAATCATGATAAATATGTTTTAGTAAAGTACATGAAATAGTTAAAATATTAAAATTTACCTGGGGAGTTGTACATGCTTTATAGGGACACCCTCATCGTTCACCAACAACGTGCCATTAATGGTCCACTAATGGAGCGGCACGTGTAGCTCCGGGGAAACGCAATAATGTGGTGGCCATATCGGCCTCATCATTGCCAACACGTTCGACGATTGGGCGGGTGTCGGCTGGGGCGGGGGTGTGTTTCTTGGCTAGCACCTAAAGGAAGTAGAAAGGTGTACGAGAGGGTTGTTGGGCAATCTCTTGCCCTTGTGTCCCACTACCACCAACACCGGGTTCGTAAATGCGGAAGACGCTACATACAAAAAGAACTTTTTGTTAGTTTAGTCGATGTAAAAATTGAAATCAAACTATCACAATTCATCTCATACGGAACAAAAAAAATATCCTTTTGACTTTTTATTATTACACAGTATCTATTTAGGCGCCTCATAAGATGTTGTATCCTCTCTTACGTTTCGAGGTGTTTGGCGCATCTATCAAGCATTAAATTCCGACGTTGCATCTCGTGCCTTTTTTTGCAACAACAACAACGGAATAGGGATGAAAAAGCTCTTCCTCAAAGAGGGAATCATCGGGCGTACCATGGCTAGGTGTACGCATATTTGAACAAAATTAATATTATTTCAATTATGTAAATAACTAAAATACCTAAAGATAGAGCAATGATGGCACTTTACATGTTCTTCGTGGCCTCTTTCGCGATCATCCTGTCTCGGGGTTGTTCCTGCCTTTGCTACGATCGATGCAACACGTGCAATAAAATTATAAATGTAAAAAACTTGAAAACAATATCTAACTTGAAAACACAAAATGAAAACTGAAATAATTTCTAATAAGACAGGGGAAGACGAGAGTTAGAGTTTCAAATATGCCTTGCACATTGAATTAGATCCTGGAAACATGTCATTGCACATTAAGGCACCCAAACATTCAATCCACAAATGATATATTTAAGTAGGCTTCTCTATTAAGGAAAACACCATACCTATAATGCATTCACTTGCATGTATAAAGGGAAAAGGAAAACATGTTTTCATACAACGGTGACAAAGGCATCTTGGGGAAAGGTATCTTCACTTTTTATTTATGTTGTTCACCACACCACTCTCGTGTTTTCACTAATCACATTTTGTCATTTTTTGGATTCAAATTAAGTTAAGGCCTTAAGTATTTTTTGACCTTTCGGTGTAGTTTTTATAAGTGGCATGTATGGATTTTCCATTAATTATTGCACTTTTTCTCTTCATGCGCATGTTTCCCTGGAAATCAAATGCATGATTTAGTCCCATACATTTAACAATTTGTTGGATCAACTCCATAGGAAATATCATGTTTCCTATTCAATCAAAATTTATCTCGGTTAGGGTAGGTAGGAAGGTTTTCCCTTTGTATTAATAGGGCACTTCTAGCTTGCATTTTTATTATATCTTTCAAATTTAGTGTCGTTTCAATTAGGGCATGATTTTTTGCAGCTTCCAGTGAGAATGAACAAGACAAATTTTTGTGATGGATAATTGTATATGACTCCATGGCCGAGAGGAAAAGGCACTAATCTAATTCTTCAAATATCTATAGTTCTCATTCACCTCATACGAAGATGGTCCCACGATTTTGAGCCAAATGTTGCGGCAAAAGTTCCCCCCTCCATAATTTGATAGTCAATGGAAATTTCTTAAATTGATGATGGGGCAATATTATGGAACATTGGCACATACATATGTAATGGATTCCAAGATCATGATATATGTTTGCATATGTTCATGGCAATGTTCCACCAAGTCCCACGGAGGTGAGGGCGAGGGGACGAGGGAGCGCGGAGCGGCCTATGCAAAAGCTCCCCTACCAATTTTCGAGAAACGTGGGGGACGTCGGGGTCATAAAAATTATAAAATTTAATATTTAAAATGTAACTATATTTTTGCAAGGAATGTATATACGGTCATCATACACTTGCATCATGAAAGATAAATCATAAATGATAAAATTACAAATCGATGAATGATGAATCATATAATTGAAACAAATTTAAAAGTTAAAAGCAGCTTATACATCATACAATCATGCATGTAAGTTTGTAAGTTTAGCAACTATATAATCATTAATGTAACTACTAACAATGTACGATGAAAATAAAGTTTAAGATATCATATGACATATTATATCGAGATTCGAAATAGAGTTTAATTTGAAGTTTACAACTCGATACAGAGAAACATAAAACTTAAACGCAAATAAGTTATGTAAAACATAAAACATAAAACATAACATATGAATATCAAATGATATCATCATACGCGATAAATGAGCATAAATGCTCAAGTTAATGCCCCACTAGTCTACGCATCCAACTTACGCACGAATATATCAAGATCAACCATGTCACCATCGAATCGAGAATCACTTGGATTCTCAAATATGCTAAGTGGCACATCAAATTTTTAACACGAAACCATAAACTAAAAGGGGCGGTGAGGGGACGTGAGGGGGCGTGAAACATCCCCTAGAAGTCCCCAAGACCGGAGGCGCGAGGGCGGGGAATCTAGACCCCTAGGTCAGAGCGAGACCCCGTGTAGCTCTTGGTTTATGGAGGTGGTGGAGCAAAAAAGAGCTCAAAATAGAGCTGAAATTTTCACATAAAAATTTGTGGGCTTGACTAATGGTTCCATTTAAAAAATGATATCTAGACGAGAGAATAAGTGTAGCATGCAAACATGCATTGAAAATCCATCGAGTTTGCATTGTATTACTTATGATGGATTCAAATTTGGGTTTCAAAATGCCGGGTTATGGCATGATTTTGTCGAGAAACCCTTGGTTAGTTCTCATGTTGGTTTTAATTTATATTTTAAGTTTGTTTTGCAATCTTTGGGTGATAGTAACTCATGAACTAGGTTACCAATGTGTAACGATCATATTTTAGAATAAAGTTGTGATTTTTTTTTATATTATTATTATCTATTAGCTACGAGTATTGACACCTAATGCACGGAATTTTGACATCTTGATAGCATGGATAATTTCGAAAATGTTTCTAGTAATGTTAACATAATAACTATCATTACATGTCTTCACTTTTTTCACCATAATAGACCTGGCCAGTATGGACTCATCACACAACTTCATATGCTATGTCCCAACAAGTTCAAAGTAGTTTGAACCTACCTCATAGTGTGGTTATTAAGGACAAGTTGCTTGATATATAACTCGATAGCATGAACACGTTGCGGTTCTAAAAGAATCCTCAAGTGTCAAAAAAACTTCACAATATGTTCTACTATAAAGCCTTTTGGGATACTGAAATAATATATGTATCATTGATGACTTTTAAAGTATGACAAGATCTAGAGGAAAGAGGAAATCAATGGAAGAGTGATCACAGTAAGGAACCTAAATTTAGCATCGGATGAGTTAGAGTCTAGAAATTGAAAGCCTATAATTTTAATTAGTGATGAAGGACATCACATAGGTAATTATATTTTCATGTAGAATAATGCGGTAATTCAAATTTAAACTACATAATATGAAAGGCACTACCATAAATTTTTCAACGTAAGTCCAAACAACCTATAAAAATGGAAAACCTTCTTTTTCCATGGGAAATAATTTACCTTTCCTTTTTCAAGGCAATCTAAATCACAAAAAATATGAACTATCTTGCACACATTCTTGGATAATGTGAGAAAGTGGAAAAGGAATACCCTACACAAGTGATGCACACACATGTACATTTGAACACTAATGAATTTTTAGTTGAAATGCAATGCTTGTTTTCATTTAAATGTAGGGTTTAAAGCGAGGGAGAAATAATAGGCGCGAATTAATGGCGTTTCTTTAGGAAAAAATTTAAATCTTGTATTGGGTGATGAAGATAATAGAGGGTATTGAATCTTGATTCTTGACATCTAGAGAACCATCGACCTAACACAATCCAATAGAATTGACCAAAAAAACCCAAATAGGTCAACCCTACTATAGGAGGAAGAGGGCTTGCGGTAAGAACTTACCATTTTGCAAGGGCGAGGCGAAATGTTGTTGCACGCAGAGGGCGAGGGCGAACGGCGGGGGCGAATGTTGTTCGCGGGGGCGAGGGCGAGGGGCGAGGGCGGGTGCGAGGGTTTTGGAAAGGCTGTTACGCAAGAGGTAGAGGGCGAATGCGGGGGCGAATGCTGACACGAAAGGGTGAGGGCGAATCCGGGGTGAATGCTGTTGCGAGAGCTCGGGGCGAATGCGGAGGGCTCTTTCGTGCAACGAGAGCTCGGGGCGGGTGGCGAAGGTGAATGATGTTGCAAGGGCGAGGGCGAATGCGGGGGCGAATAGTGCAAGAGCGGAGGGCGAATGCACGCGTGATATCGGACGTTAATGTAGCACACATGTACATTTGGACACTAATAGATTTTTTTAGTTGAAATGCAATGCTTGTTTTCATTTAAATGTAGGGTTTTTTAAGCAGGGAGAAATAATGGCTGCCAAATTAATAAGTGTTTCTTTGGGAAAAATTTAAATCTTGTATTGGGTGATGAAGATAATAGAGGGTATTGAATCTTGATTCTTGACATCTAGAGAGAACCCTACAGCCTAACAAAATCCAATGGAATTGACCAAAAAACCCAAATAGAGTCAACCCTACTATAGGAGGAAGGGCCTGCAGTAAGAACTTACCATTTTGCAAGAGCTGAGGGCGAATGCTGTTCTGCAAGAGCTGAGGGCGAACGCTGAGGGCGAATGCTGAGGGCAAATGCTGTTCTGCAAGAGCTGAGTGCGAATGCTGAGGGCAAATGCTGTTCTGCAAGAGCAGAGAGCGAATGCGCGCGTGATATCAAACGTAGCTATTGCGACAAATACGAAACATTTTTATGTAGCGCGCATATAAGTTTTGAATTTTTATGTAGGGCCCATATAAGTTTGGTATTGTTATGTAGCGCGAAAATAATTGTCGCTATACCGACGGCGGAAAAGGCGTCGCTATTAGGACGGTGCCTCCAAACGTCGCAATGGCGACACCTAGACATTGTGTCGCAGTTGCGACGTTTAGAGTCGTCTCAATATCGACGCTTTGGGCCATGGTGTCGCAATTGCGACGTCTTCCTTTAAACGTCGTAATTGCGACACTAGTTTAAGTGTCGGTATTGCGACACTTTTCTATAGACGTTGTTATAGCGACGGTTTCGGGCGGGATGGAAAAAATTTGGGAAAATTTCCGACATTTGGTCAAAAGCGTCGGAAACAGGTGTCGGAATTTCCGCCAAATGTAGTAGTGTATATTCAAACATGGGATGAGATGAGGAAAATTTTATTGGAAAAATACCAAGACTACTGCGAATTTCATGATATCAAGGAATAAATCTTTAAAATGGCCCAAAAGGATGATGAGAGTTTAGAAGACTATGTTGGCAGGTTCCAATACAACATTTATAGTACAAAAAATAATTCTTTAGACCATGAAACTCTATGAATCATATTTCTTGAGGGACTTAGAGAGTATTTTATTGATGTATTAAATATTATGGGGGCTAGGGACATATCCCAAATGTCATATGATGTAATCTATGAATCATGCAGCGCTATTTATGTGGCAATTCAAAATATGGAAGAAGCCCCTGGGACATAACCTA
This sequence comes from Pinus albicaulis, assembly GCA_034641835.2. NCBI lineage: Eukaryota > Viridiplantae > Streptophyta > Pinopsida > Pinales > Pinaceae > Pinus > Pinus albicaulis. The sequence goes on along the minus strand of CM076570.1, from coordinate 864,300,276 downwards.
TAGGATTACTAAAACAATTGGATCAGTGGTTTCTAAAGCTCAAATATAAAACTTACTAAACAATTTCAAAACTATCCTAAGTACCCATAGCTCCCAATAAGATACCTTGTAATAAAAGAAGAAGAAGGAGAATGAACATATAAAATTGGCTATTTTCTATATGAAATGTGAAAGAAAAAAAAAACATCCCCTATAGGAACGCCCACTAAACAACATAGACATGTGTAGCATTTGTGAGCATAACCATGCCACTCAAAGTTGTACCCTTTTGTCATAAATAAAGGATATTTACCAAGGGGCTATTGAATAAGCTAGGAAAATATGATTTGTAGCTAAAAATGACCATGGCCACAAGGTACGACATAAGATCTATCTCAACACTTTAGATTGTACCAATATCCACCTCAAGGTTGGTATACCCCAATGCCATGGATGAATTTTCTTGACCAATTCTAGAACCAATCATGGCCAGAAGGATTGTGAGGACCTTCTCTCTTCATAAATATGTCATTTGAATCCCAACAAGAACTTTATTAGACACATTTGCAATAGCTTTAGTTACCATATAATAAACCTCCTTATAAGCCATTCTAGTTGCCTACTCAACCCATGCCTAACCTGAATAACAAAGTAGCACAGCCCTCCTATAATGTTGAACTACCCCCTTATCTGACATATGCCATCTTCCCTATGGATTGTAAAAACATTGGCTTACACTCAAGGAGGGTGATCTAGGATCCAACTTCTCACGTTATACAAGAACAAGATGAAAAGTAAAATATTCAAAATATTAATACCTCTCAAGAAATTTATATCATTGTTCCAGAACAACCACATATATAAGAATCAACCCTAACTCCCCCATATCTTGAAAGGTCATGCCTAGAAAATTATCCTACACAACTACAATTTGACATTTTAGGAAAAATTGGAAATGTTTGTGGTAAGATCCCCCTGTTTCAAGCTCTTAAAGATGTCCTCTGCACCTACACTAAGGTTGTCGGGGAACTCTATCTACAAATGTCAGGAAGGAAAAATAAAGACCCCAATAAAATTTATGTAATTTGGAATTAGTTGATTTAACGTTACGAAAAGTCTTTATGGCCAAATATATAAACCCTCGGAGTTCAATTTTTAGCGTTAATGTTAATAACACTTCCATACCTAACACCTTGATAGACCTTGGGGAAGCTATAAATATCATGATTAGGGAAACAATTGAGAATTTCTAGTTACATGGTCTATGACCAACCCCTATTGTTTAGTAAAACCGAAGAGGATCCTTGAATTTATAATTTGTTTATATGGATTCATGGGAATACCCCATTGATTTTATGGTCTTACAACCCAAACCCAACCTAGGATTATATCCAATGACATTGGGCTAACCTTGGTTAGCCACAATATATGCACATATTAGCTATATAATAAGGAAAATAACCATTCCAATTGAAATTTCCTAAAAATATTACTCTCTATCCTCCTTCAATAATTTCCCCTACTCGAAAGGACCCTCATTAACTTAAATATAGTGATGAGGAAGCCCGTCAACCTTTCATGAATATGGATCAAGGAGTAATATTTAAGTAACTACTAAGGAAGATTTAATTTTTTACTTATCTTGACACATGCTTACACATTCATATATCCACCATTCAAACAAATTTTATAACATTCTTTCCCCACTAATGGTGCCTATCTACAAAACATCTGGTTGACAATGATGTTCAAGCACCTTAATACAAGGTAGCAAGTTGTTTACACCTAGTAGCCTGCATGGCCACCTCGCCACCACAAACCTCATTCCAGGAAAGGAAAGGCATTTACGGTTTCAAGTGTAATTGTGTGAATGGATATGGACATCCTATGAATCCATAGCTCTCACACCATTTGAATCAGGAAGACAATAATGGCTTTGCAAGGTTTAGGACACCACTATAATTTTAAGAAAAGGGGGATAGCTTGTTTTGTAACTCAAAGGAAGCTCTAGAAAGTTCTCGTTGTCCTTAAATTATGGATATTTCTCCCTTGGTCCATAAATTCAAAGTTGATGAGTCCAAATTTTAGGCATTATGCATTACCTAGCATTCATGCTTGCAATAAGTCCTTACGGCTCTCGACTCTCAGTGATCATTTGCATCTCTCCCCTACAAGGATACCTATAACTTAGGTTGGACTTCTATTTCACACCCCCTGCAATTCGTTTCAGGATTGGCATCTCTTCCTGCTTTCACTACTTTCTCCAGTCTAGAATTTTAGATCTTGTCTCGCTATTCCTTTTCCCAACCCTATTTTTGTTGCATTCGCACCCTAAATCAATAGTAAGGTGAAACACTTTGTTGTTGGCTTATTATAAAAAATTTATTGGAAATTTTGAGGGATCTATGATGTTATCACCTAATCGATCGATATCCACCCTTCTTTACGTCTGCCTCTTTGTGATTTTGACACTTTATTTATACTATAAGTCTATATAGCCTGCCATTCCCTTGATTCACCGTGATGGCCCTTCATGCCCCCCTCCTATGAGCTACCATTGACTCTGGACTATTTACCTGTGACAAGCCTCCTCTAACACCTTATTTTCGATGGTTCAACATTGTGTTATCAATCCTCCTACGCGAAGCCATCGGAGAAACCCTAGTCATCCTCCCTCTCCTACCCCCACCCATCCCCTTTCTACATGTCAATCATGTTCATGCCTCTGCCAGAGATTCCATGTACCAATATCAATGCATTATTCTGAAATTCATGCAAAGAACCATTACTGACATAAAAGGGAAGGTCAGACATGAGAGAATATTCATTTTAGATCACCATGTTGAGATAGAAACCCATGATTGGATTCCCAACATAGGGAATTCCACCAAAGCAATGACTTTTGATTACATGCAAACATACAACTTGTATTGGCATGTCAAAACACTCACAGGTTGGGTCCTTACAAACATGCAAAACACCCAGCAGGAGCTCCTCATTTTCATATCAGATATCATGGAGAAGATGGATAGTATGGATGAAAAACTAAATCAACTTTTCAATCAAATTTTAAGTACCACTTCGCCACAGTCATATACAAGTGTGGGCCCATCCTTTCCAGTTCAAGCACAAAACCTAGTAGCATGATAAGGATCTCAACTCCGTTTTATCTCTATGTCTTGTTTAAAGATGTATTTTTGCCTCATGTTCCGCATATATTTTACCATGTTAAGCTCTCTCTCCATCTTTGGTTTAAACTCTTAGACCCAATGATAAAAAAAAATGAGGGTAATATGAAATTTTTTCATTTATTTTATTGTCTCGTCTCCCTAATGGAAGACCAGAAAAGTATATGTACGATGTAACCTTCTTTTTTATGTTGTAATATAATATAACTCCTCTGATCTTACAAAATAAAAAATAAAATGTTAGAACATGCTTAAGAAACTTTCTCCCCAGTTGAATTGATCATATAGCAACTTGAAACCATGACCCCTCTAGATATTATATTTGAGAGTCACAGCTCATCCATTAAAATCCATCCTAGCAAGAATTTAAACATTAATGCTAGTTTATAACCTTTTCAACAAGAACAATTGATTATGATGTTTTAAGAGCAGGGTAGTGCGTTCACTTAGGACTATACTAATATGAAGTGAATACATCCAAATGTATGTATGTGTGACATATACATTAAGGAGGATTTTCTACCTATTAAGTAACCCCAATGAAGAATTAATCCTACTCCTAAGGATATTATTAGAGAACAACTTCATATGTTGATTAATACAAAATGCATTTCCCGAAATATGATAGTTAGTATCACCCATAGTTATTATACCTAATAAGAATGGTAAATTGTGTGTGTATTTCAATAACTAAGAGCTAAATAAACAAACAGGGAGATTTTTGTGTTAGCCACAGGATTTATGGAGTTTATGGTTCCTAACTCAAGCCTAACTGAACAGCTTTTGGGTCTCGGCCCTAACATCTCAACTTCTTCAGTTTTCTCTATCCCATCCTCATCAACTTTACACTTATGGAACCAACAACAGGCATCGTTTAACCCAGCTAAGGGTTTGGTACAAGCAGATTGTTCTGGTGGTCTGGGAGGTGTTAGAAAAGGGGATTTTGGCTTTGAACATCTTGGCTTGGGGACGGCAGGCGTTCTACATACCCACGCTAATTTTGAAGGCTTGCCCATACCAACTCAAAAACTTGAAGAGAAGGCCTCTTCAAACTTGGAAGACACACTACCTGAGCAAGAGGGACCTCTCAGATAGATTTCGTCACACGGGACTGGAAAGAAGAAGACGCGGTGCATGAGGAGCCACGAGAAATCCAAGGAGTTGGTTTTTGGTGAGGGGGTTAGCATGCAGCAAGCGGATGAAATAGAAAAAACAGTCCTGGTTGGCATGTTATGAGGGTGGAACTACACCTTGGCAAGGCTCAAGCATTGGACCTCCAAAATCTAGGGCAACATCCTCGAACAACTCTTGGTTGTCCTTACCATGAACAGAGGTTGGTTTTATTTGATCTGTCCTCACCCTGATATGGCTAGTTGGGTTTTAACAAAATATTGGCACATTGAAATGACATTGATTCTCCTTAAATGTTGGACTCCCCTTTTCAGCCCTGATAAGGAGAATATGGGCGCTAGTCTTATTTGGGTTCAGTTACTAGGTCTGCCACTCCGATTTTGGACGAAATATGTCCTCAAATGCATAGGAGAGGACCTGGGCATCTATTTATACCATGAAATATCCTACATGGAAACAAGCAACATATCAATAGCACAAATTCTAGTACACCTGGATACTCGAGAAGGTCTGGTCAAAAGTTATGTCCTGAAATAGAGGAACATCTCCAGGTGCCAAATACTAGATTATGAAGGGGTCCCCTTTAGGTGCAGGAGGTTCCATGAGGTGGGGCATGTGTAAAAGGATTTCCCTCTCATTGTGGTGGAAAATGCGGCTTAGTCGAAAATGTTGGTTCATGCAGAGACCCAAACCATAGAGAGCTTCGAAGTACTCACACATAGGCACAAGCAGAGTTTGGATATGTGGCAGCAGCTTGACCCTCGACAGCCTTCTCCTATGACAGTATCCAAATCAGTTCCACAAGTGACCGCTCCAGAGGCTCCACTACAGCAAGAGGATGATCTCAACCCCATCACGAGTATTGTGTCCTCTACCTCCTCACCTTTTCTTTTTAATGTCCTGATTTCATCTACTTCATTTGTAACTTATCTTATTACTAGTCCTCTTATTATGAAGGATAAGTTAGCCCCTGTATGTTGTCATGTTGCATATTCTCCCCCCCAACCCTCCATAGTTTCTCTGTCCATCCCCTACGAAACTTGAGCAATGCAGATTGCCTCAACAACTCTGGTACTAGCTCCTCTTACCGATACAATCTTTGATCCTCTGCCAAGGCCCTAATCTGTAATTCTTAAGGGTTAGTTGATGACCCTGCCCAGACAGCCCTGAAAGCCACCAGAGGAAAACCATCCTCAGTCTCCAAATCCATCTATCAGGTCAGGGTAGATGTGGCCTCGAGGAAACAAATCACTATCGAACGAATTCTTAGAGAAAATAAAACCCCTTCCAAGGGTTCCCCATGATCTGTCTTTCCTTCCACTATAGAGGGTTAGCCAGCTCGGATTAGAAATTGACCTTTCGTCACCTAATAGAATTAGAAAAGGTGGACGTTATCATGCTACAGGAAACTCTGGGACAGGGATAGATAGTTCATAAATTTCTCTCTTTGATATTTATGTCCTGGACCTTTCATGCCCATGATGTGCATGGTCGATTAGGGGGAAGTGCCATTGGATTTAATGACCAAACCATACAATTTCATAATGTGTGGGGCTTGGATGGGATACTTGGGGCACACATCACCACCTCTGATGTTGGTACCCCCTTCAGAATACTCAACATATATGTGCCTTTCCATAACAAACCAGCTTTCTGGGACAAGTTGTTGCACTCCCCAATCATGCAAGAGGATCACATCATTGTGGGAGGTGACCTAAATTTCTCTCTGGGTCATGCGGAATCCTGGGGTCCCCAAGCAATGCCTAATTCCCTGTCATGTTACTTCGAGAAATTTCTTGACAAAGCCAATTTGATTGACTTAGAGATGGAAAAACGAGTTCCCACCTGGTGTAATAGAAGGATTCAGGAAGCGGCCCTTGCTTGAAGACTAGATCATTTTTTTATTACCACAAAGTTAGTTGTCTGGATGGACAAGGCTAGACAGTGGGTGGGCTTAGATGGTTTGTCAAATCACTCTCCCATCTACATTGAGATACATGGCGAGAACAAGAAACCACACTCCCCTTTCAAGTTCAAATCCTCTTGGCTCGATGAACTTGACTTCAGACAGATAGTCTTGGAGAACTGGAATCACCATCACCTGATGCACAATACTCCCCCCGCAACAGTTATAGCCAATAACCTGTACAACATAAAGGAGAAGACTATCAAGTGGGAAAAGGAGAAAAGGATTATAGATGAGGAAGATCTGAGGAGGATTGAGAGGGAGATCTCCCATATGCTTGATGATGATGGAATGGGGCACACCTCCTTGGAGCATAAGGAAAAACTCACCCTACTGGAAACAAAGATAATTAAGCTTCTAAGACTCAAAGAGGAAGCATGGAGACTCAAGAGAAGGGATGTCTGGCTCGAGGCAGGGGATAATAACACCAAATTTTTTCAGCAATGTTCCAAAGGTGGAAAGAGCATTAATACCATCTGGGAATTAAATTATCAGCACGGCAGGGTGGCCAAGACTCATCAGCAACTTTCGAATATGGGAATCAGACATTTATCCCACATCTACAAAGATCCTAGGATGGCTAAAATTGGAGAAGTGCTTAGTATTGCAAGTCAGATTCCCAGGTACGTGGAAGATGATGATTCGAATGCACTCAATGCCCCCGTCACCCTCAGTGAGATAGAAGTTGTCCTAAGGTGGTTCAAAAAAGACAAGAGTCCTAGACTGGATGGTTGGACTATTGAATTCTATCTATATTTCTTTGATCTTATTATTAAGGATCTGTTATTGGTCATTGAGGATTGCAGGTATCGGGTAGAATGTATTACAGCTTCAAATCTACCTTCATTGCCCTCATATCCAATGTGGACAAGCCCCTCTCCTTCAGCGACTATCGGCCTATCTCTCTGTGTAACTGTCTATACAAATCATTGCTAAGATGACTGCTAACCATATTAATCCTATCTTATCCCAGAACATATCCAAGGAGCAATTTGCCTTCCTTCATAATAGACATATCCATGAGGCCATCAGCACCGCACAAGAAGCCCTTCATTCTATCAAGCTCAACAACCTTAAATGTACCATTCTCAATATTGATCTAGCTAAAGCTTTTGATTGATCCTGTTGGACCTACCTCCAGCTTATTCTCACCCATATTGGCTCCCCCCATCCCTTCATTCAATGGATTTTTTGTTGTATTACCAACACCTCATTTAGTATCCTTATCAATGGGGCAGCTACTCCCTTCTTCCATGCAGGTTGTGGACTCCAACAAGGATGCCCCTTATCCCCTCTACTCTTCCTTATAATTATGGATGATCTGAAAATGGTTGGATAACTTGAAATGCATATGCACAAGCACCTCCCACTCAGTTAAACAAATAAATGATTGTGCTTATATATGATTGTGCAGAATTTTATACTTGAAAACAGGCGTATATTTTTTAACTGTTTAAGTGTTTTAAGACCATTTATTTTTTTTTATATTTAACATCTTTAACAATCATATAATGCAACAAATAATCATCAACACATAACAACAAATTTAATATAGGATTTCACCCGAATATCGTGGGCTACATCTCCTTGAGCCTTCGTCAACTAACTTGGCTCTTTGGGATTGGGATGGAAAAATTATTTTACAAGTTACAAACTCAACTAATATGGTTATATAAACTGAACCAAATGGTTTAGAATACCATTTATATCCTTGGTATGGTTGTCATCACTCTGAAGATAGAACTAGGCTTCCTTTGACTTGACCTCATCTATCGGTGCCCTTAAGCTTCCATGAGCTTCTCTTTGGCTCAAACTCCATATAATTCCTTTTCTATACTTGAAACCTCACCTAATATCTCCAACACACATCATAGATCCAAAATATACTGATCATTTTCTCAAATTGAGCACTGGCTCCCTAATCTAGGCCTCCATCCACTGATGGCCCTGGGCTGCCCAAAACTTCCATGTGGCTCTTCGACCTTAAAAAGTCTTAAAATGGCTCTAAAAACGATTTCATTGAATTCAAAATGTCAAAATTAGTCAGAATAGACTATTCACTTGTAGAAATTGGCCTCTGGCTGCTCCGGTTTCACCTCCAACACCTGGTGGCACCCCTTGGCTCTGTGGTCACTAAAAACCTCTTTGAAGCATCTCGACTTGCATAAGTTCTAAAAAGCTTCTGAAAAATCCATAAATGGATTCATAAGTATCAAATCAATCATAAATGACTATTGTTTTTCTGAGAATGGATATTGGCTGCTCTGGATAGGCCTCATTCTTCTGTTGGCACTAGATGGCCCTAGTGGCCCCTGGAACTTCTCTGAAGTATCTCAGCCTTCAAAAGTCCTCTACAGGATTTTAAAACCCCACCATTAGTTCCATAAATGTTTTAAACATCCAAAATTTACTATTGGATTGTTGAGAAAGGCCTCTAGCTTCCCTAGCTAGACCTCAAACTATTGTTGGCCCCTGGTGGCCCTAGTAGCCCCTAGAAATTCTCTGAAGCAAAAACCTTCTCAAAAGTCCTCTGATGGCTTTGAAACCCTCACCAATGAGTCTTGAATGTCTGAGATAGTCTAAGTTGACTATTCACACCCTCAGAGTAGTCGAATATAGCTCAAGATATAGCCTAAACCAATTTTTCCCAATGTCCCATAAATCAACTCCACTAAAAGTGGAGGAACTGCACTTAACTGCAGATAAGTTTGGAAAATATTTAAATTTTGGCGCTCTAGCTAAAAACCCACTAGTGCTAATTGTTATCATTAAAGCTAACTATCGGGGTGGCCACATGGCCGCAAACCCCGCGGTCTCGTTGGCGGTCAGCATAAACTGTTGTGGAAACTTGCTGAAAAATATGCCATGTGACATGGCTTTAATTGTTGGCAAAGACTATTTTAACGCCTACCGGTTAAATGTCAGAGCCCCTGGTTCTTTACTATCGGTCTCATGGGAGGGGGTTGGCCCCCTTCGAACCCCCATATATCATTTCATTGAAGTTTAAACAGAAGCGGACTCTTATATGGTTAAGACACAACCCATAAGGCAGGAGGCAAGGCTCGGGCTTGCTACGTGGGAGGTTGCGTGATCGATCCTCCGAAGTCCCAACGACAATTTCACATGACCCCTCCTGGGCGACATGGCAGCTCCTGATTGGTTAAAAAAATCCATGTACAATCCATTATCTAATTAAATGGTGCCACTTGTCTACATACAATTGGTCCAAGAGGAATATTCCAAGGAATATTTTGAGGAATATTCTAGGAATATTCCCTGGAATATTCTCTTTTTTTAAATATTCAAAACCCAGTCAAACTTGGTTAAAGGCCAAAAATTTCAGTTTACTGGACGTTTCAAATCGCGATAACTTCTTCATACGGTGTCGGTTTTTCAAACCGTTCATGGCGTCGAAATCAGGAAGACAAGATCTATCCGATCGCTTAGGTTCGACACACTTTCGAAATTTTTGAAATTTGAGCTATCACTTAGGTCTTTCATCCAAATCTGATCAATGGAGGGTCTCACTAAGCTCATATCCTCTGCTAGGAATGAAGGGCAGCTCCTGGGAGTCAAAATAACTGATACTATTCATCTGACACACTTTCTTTTTGTTGATGATGTTCTCATATTTCTATATGGCTCCTTGTGGGACTCCATATGTTTCAAATAGATATTGTCTACTTTATGCGCTGCTACTAGAATGCTACCCAACCAAAGCAAATCAACCATTATGATTTCTAAATGTTCCTACCAAGAGAGTAGGCATGTCCTTCACCTTTTTCAATTTGATCATAGTTATATTGAAGAGGGTCTAAAATATCTGGGATTTTTACTCAAGCCCAATGATTATAGAATCACAGATTGGAATTGGCTCATATAAAAAACTGAGCAAAGAATCAACATTTGGCAGCAAAAATGGCTCTCTAAAGCAGGTCGACTTGTTTTGATCAATTCTGTGTTGGAGGTGATCCCGGTATGTTGTATGGCGCTAGCTTGGATTCCAAAAGGTGTCACTAACATAATACAACAAATATGTCGGCACTTCCTCTGGCGTGGTAAGGAGGAAGGTCACACTTTCGCTTCGGTTGGTTGGGAGATGATCACCAAACCCAAACTATGGAAGGGTTGGAGACTCAAGAATCTTAATCTCTTCACTACTGCACTAGCTTCCAAAATGGGTTGGCATCTCATGACCTCCTACAGTCTCTGGCAGGAAGTCACCTATTCAAAATACATCACTCTTGATTCCACACTTGATTGGATAATAAGCCCTAATAGACTCAGAACCAACTCATCTATTGTGTGGCATGCTATCTCGAAATCCAAGCTCTCATCAAACGAGGTCTTTCTTGGTGCATTGGATCAGGCACTCAGGTTTAGATAGGTTTGGACCCTTGGTCCGGTTGTGGAAGGGAACATTTTCTCCCCTTGGACCTCATACATTTCCTTAAAGAGATAGGGATCACTCAGCTCAGTCAGGAGGTAGATGGGGACAACTCTAATTGGATTACTCAAGCTTGGAAATCACAATAAGATCTGAACATCCCTATGAACTGGTGGAGGTCTTGGAACAGACATATCAGGGCCCTCAAGACTTCTCATATCAGAATCTCAGAAGCAAAGGATGAATTGATCTGGGATATCTCCCCCAAAGGTAATTATACACCCAAAGATGGTTATTTTTCCCTCATAGCAGCCCTACAACCTCTTGAAAAAATCCGGTTGTGGAAACCTCTATGGAAGCTAAAATCCCCCCCCCCCCCAAAAAAAACTCGACTTTTCATGTGGTGCCTTCTTACTAATTGTGTGCCTACGGAGGACAATCTGGCAAAGAGATCCATTCATGGTCCTCCGAGTGTGGTCTTTGCAAAGAACAGGCTGAAGATATAAATCACCTCTTCCTCAATTGCTCTATGACATGTAATACCTGGCATATGGTTACTAAGGAACTTGGCATCAATAACTCTTGCTAGGGAGGGACTATCTCCATGGCTTGGCATAACTGGTGGCACTCATGTTCCATGAAAAAGGTTCGCAACCTGCCTCTCCTGATATCTCGGGGCCTTTTTCTGATCTGAAACCATATCATATTCCAAAGCTCCTCGATGTCTTGGACTTCCATCTGCAATTCCATTTAAGCCCTCTATCATTCCATCCCTGAAGAGGCCAGCTCAAAGTTTGATAGGATCATTGTGCCTAAATACATTGATATAAATATCCTTTGGGCATATTTTGACGATGCTTTTGGTATTGATGAATGTGGAGGAGGGGCCATACTACATCTATCAAACTCACATTTCTTTCAGATCAAAATGGGCTTAGCCCTGGGAACTAACAACTACTCGGAGCTCAACAGTCTCAGACTGCTCCTCATATTTGCCTTAGAAAAAATATGCAACAGGATACATCTCTTTGGGGACTCTAAGATAATTATTAATTGGTTAAATAATAATACAACATGTCATGTACACACACTTATGAGTTTGTTGGATGAAGTTTTGGCTCTTAAAAATCTTTTTGACATTATTACTGTCACTCACATTTATAGGCAAAGGAACCAGATTGACTCCTTGTCCAAAGAAGTCGCGCACCTAACTTGGGGGCATTGGCACATCACCGAACAAAAGGGGACAGATATATATCAGCATTACCATAGGCCCTTCATTGAGGATCTTGGGCTCCCAGAGCCTGCTAAACAGCATGTCTGATCAGAGACTTTTTTTCTATTTACAGTTTTTGTGCACAGACTCTCTACTTTTTTTATGCTATTATGTCTATCTGGACATGCACACTAATTTTGTAAATATCGTTTTTCCTGCTGAACTGTTTTACAGAAGACTACCATACTTTTTGGGATAGTACACATATTATGCACAATGTTATCTACTTCCAATGAAACATGTAATTTTCCTTACAATTAATGAAAATTACGATTTTTTCCTTGGAAAAAAACTAAGAGCTAAATAAATCCTCCCTAAAATATTATTTCCCTTTACCATTCATATATCATTGATACCCTAGCTAAAAATAAATAAAAATAAAAATAAACTTCTTTTTTTTCTCGACATATTCAGTGGTCATAGTCAGATTCATGTAGCCCTTTAAGACTAAGAGAAAACTAGTTTTACTTTCCTATGGGGAACCTATGTTTACTGGGTACTTTCATTGGGATTTTGCAATGCTCCAACTACATTCCAAAGGGTTGTTCTCGGGATACTCTCTGCTTTACCAACGATTGTGTTGAAATCTATATGGATAACTTCACTATGTATGAAGGTACCTTGAAGGAATATTTGAATAATATCGAGAAGGCATTGATTAGGCATCAAGTGATGAACCTCTCCCTCAACAATGAGAAATTCCAAATGCTCCTCACCAAGGGAATTATGATAGGTCATCATATATCACACATAGGGATTAGAGTAGACCCCACCAAGATAGAAAGTGATTCTTAAACTTCTAGTTCTAACTACTCAAAAGGATGTTTGTAGCATTTTAGGATATCTAGGGCGTTATCAAAGGTTTATAGAAAAATTCACCAAAATAGCCTCATATTTGTTTCAATTACTAACAAAAGTTGCAAAGTTCCATTGAATTTCTCAATGTAAACTCTCATTTGACCCCTTAAAGGAAAATTTTCCAATAACACTTGTCTTGCAAGGTCCAAATTGGTATTTATGTTTCCACATTTCTATAAATTCTTTGAATACAACTATTAGGGCTATTATTTGGAAAAATGAGGAACAACAACTTTATGCTATCTGTTTTATCGATGAGAACCTTACTTTGGTTAAACAAAATTATACATTAAAAATGAAGGAATTTCTTACAATTTTCCACACTATTAACAAGTTCCAACATTATATTATTGGATACCATGTGTTTATTTATATTGACCATTCTACCATTTGTTATCTCATGAATAAACCTATTACTAATGGCAGGGTGACAAGGTGGCTACTCTTATTGTGGGAATCTTACATCATCATCCTTGATCAATCGAGAAAGGAAAATGTAGTTACCGATTTTTTCTCTACACTCCCCAATTAAGGAGAAGTCATTCCTATAGAATATATCTTTCAATATGAACATGTGTTTGCTTCATCTACTAACACACCATGGTTTTTAGGTATTGTTAACTATCTAGTTGCAGGGAATATTCCCTAGAATATATCAACAAGAGAATGTCAAAAAATCATAATATAAAGTGTTATGTATTGTTGGATTTAGCAGTACCTTTTCTGTACCGGGCCAAATATTATTATAGAGAGTCGTGTAAGGGAGGATAAAATCTATGATATTCTTAAGGCTTTTCATGGTGAGCCCTCTGGAGGTCACTTTGTTGACAAGAAAAATACAAGCAAGGTATCGCATTTGAGATATTATTGGTCAACCATATTCAAAGACACTAAGAAGTATGTCAAAAGTTACAACAAATGTCAACAAATGGGACAACTAGTACAATCCAATGAAATTCCATTCCAATCTCAACTTTATATATAATCATTTCAGAAATGGGCCCTTGAATTTTTGGGGCCAATCAATCTTCCATACAAAGAAAAGGTGTACATCTTAGTATGCATGATTACATGACTAAATGGTTTGAGGCCAACGCTCTATTGAAGGCCATTGAGAAAGCAGTGGCTAACTATTCATATGAAGAGATATTTGTCCACTTGAAGATCCCCAAGGAAATCATCACCAACCAAGATACTTAGTTTATTTCTCAACTTATCCAATCTATTATTGAGAACTTAAAAAAAAAAAAAGTACAGGATGTCTACCCCCAACCTAAACCAAGTCAACAAGCTTGATAAAATTCGCCGAGTTGTCTAGGAAAAATTGATCTAGTTAAAACAACAAAGAGCTACATGGTAGATACAATGTATGACAATGATTTTTTCAAGCCTTTGCACCATCGATGAGAAAATAACTTCGATTATGGACAATGGCCATCAGCTTAGACTATACCAAAATCCTATGTAAAAAGAGGATTTTTTCTAGTACTTAGTCAATCGTGAAGATATGGAAGTTGTAATTAAGGTGTCTATGTCATCCTTAATCTCTTTTAGTTCAAAAGAAAAAAGAAAAAAAGGAGAAGGGGGAGGGGGGGGATAAAGAGAATAAAGATCGGGTAGTGATTGACCTCAAGCATTACCAACCTTAATGCTATGAGAAAAACAACTTTAGCTAGTACCACCAAGAAAATAAATTTTAAATTGTAAAAACCTCTTAAGAGGCACAACTGGATAAAATTTTATTTGAAAATTGGGTTTCTAGTGAACAATATTTCAGAAAATAAAATAAAATAAAAATAACAACCATATCCAAAGACAATCATATAGACATGAAGGAGGATTGTCCAAGTATAACTTCATTTTATGGTTGTTTGATTTCTTTTTAAGTGTGATCATTTCTACAACCCCAAACATATTGAATGAAGTATATAATATTTCCTTAAGATCCTCTTCTACACTACCTTCATGATTTGTGATTTTGAAACATCATGAAAGAATTTATTCCAAGGTATTTTTCTAAATAGTTAAAGGCTAACTATCCAAGACTATAATTATCACAATTATTAAAAGAAGGATCAAAAATGACAAATGGCATTTGTATTACATGTCTTCCCATGAAAATTCAAGTTTTTTTTTTAATACATCCTTAATTTATTTTTGTAAATAGAATTCAAGAGATTAATTGGTAAATTTTATATTGTGAACTACCCATCCCGTGTCTTTCCCAAAGCCCTAAAAGATACATCACTGGTACACCAAATACTTATTACTACGTTCTAACCTATTAGATGAGGTCTTATATGTTGACGATAAAATTTCCCTAAGGCAAGAGTTGAAAACCTCAACAAAGAAGAACAAGACAACCAACAAGAAGCACTTAGACAAGCATGCCAAACAAGTGAATTACCAAAATTTGATTTAGAAACATACTAAGAGGTCCTATGTTTGACGATGTCCCCATAGGGTCCAAACCCTCTGCTTCCTCCAAAACAGACACACCTGAAATCCAATTCACAGAAGCATATACATAACAGATAATTCAACGTGCATACATAAAATATATGTTAGATCACAATATATAAGCATATAAACTATTATTCATGAGACAATAACATATCAGCAACGATACATGAGCTTCTTTAAGTAACAACAATAGGTACAGGAAAGGTATAACCCGATCTAGGCCAAAGGCACCGACAAAGCCTTCCTCTGAATCTGTCCAGCCCCAACCATGAAGACCGCCTCTCTAATTAACACAATAATATGCTATATAAGGATGATGAGCATCTCTACACAGGAAACCAGGTTTCCCTAGAGACTGGTAGTGCAAGAGTCACGGGAATATCAAACTTGATTTGGGGAGAAATATGGGTATAATGTCGATATCCCTTCTCTTGTTTGAATTAGGCCTACCCAAGGGGTGTATATATACCACCTGAAATTGCTTAATTCTATTAGGCCGCGGGTTGTTGTAGGTTTGATTTTGGTAAAACCCGCAAACCTCACCCGAAAAATAGCATTTTATTTTATTTTTTCATATTTTTAAAGGTATACGTGGGTGCAGTGTTATAGGAACCACATGTGTGTGTGATTTAGTGGGGAAAAATTCACGTATGGAATATGAAATATATATTTTTAATAGAAGATCAAGTCTGTATAGGAAAAGGGATGCACAAGGACATAAAAGAGCATTATATCTACAGGAGTGTTGAATGATTTTATAACACATGCCCCCTGATATATGAGGTCAGAAGGGTTACATGATGGTCGCAATGTTATTAAGTATAGAGAGGGGATTCATCTGAAAACCCTAGAGGAGATCACTAGATCCCAACCCATCGAAAACTTGTGGATGGAGTTAGAAATAAAAATTGTGTCTGAGGCAGGCATACCCACGCTCAAAAATAATAAAACATGTTTGTTGATCAAGTAGAAAGCGGATCCAAAATGTATAAATAAGTGTACAGAAAGAGTTGAAGAATACATGGTGGATCATCAAATCATAGCCACAAAGGAACACATCAGAGCTATGTCTCAATATCACATATAGAAGAATTTTTGATCAATGATTCTAGAATATCATCCGATCATTGATGTTGTATAATTGATCCTCATAAAAGTACCAAGTCATATAGGTGGAATAGTGGTACTCCAAAAACTCGGGTGTCAACATATAAGATGTTGTTATGATGGACTGCGACATATAAAGGTGGGAGGTATCACTGGAAAAAAACTAAAGGAGATGTCAAGTGAACCAAGATGTTGACACAACCCGAGGTCTTCATTGACCACCGATGGTACATTTCTACACCATGGGAATGAATGAGTTGAAGTCGACCATGTGAGAAATTGTTTGATTACCGGTCATTGATGTATACCATTAAAAAATGTGAGATAACTCACCAATAATGATAATGAGTTTCAAGGTACCCTAGTACAATGTAACAAGTGTGAATAGATGTGTTGAAGTTGAACACGAAAGAAACTACCAATCATGAGACATTGATGTATTCTCGTTGTCAATGGTGAAGGAGTCTGCCACTGATGACTGCAAACCCTAAGGTATTGAAAAGAGGACTTTGGACCTTATTCCCATAGCAATGAGTTGGATTCGATGGGAAAATATCAGCTGGAAGGAAGACATTAAGGCATTCCACATCAACCAGCACGATTGTAATCCATAGGCCAATAATTTGGAAGAACTCAGATGAAGAGAGATGAAGTAACCATTATGAAGTACATTTATGGCATACATAAGATGTATCTAGCACACAATAGAAATCCTTTGAACCAACCAATAATGAAATTTGACACAGATACAAGGAATCCACCAATAGTGTCAAATGGAAACCAAGGTGTTGCACGAATCCCAATGTGTGATAATGTAAGTTGGCGTCGAAAACAAGGGAAACCACCCAGTCAAAACCCATGATACTGATCTATGTTGAGAACAAGGTCACATATCAATGATGTAAATAGGGCCAGGGTGCAACTCTAGGTCTACTCTTAGAGAAATTTGTCAGAGTCGAGAAGAGCAGACCTGCCATTAAGAATTCAATGGAGACCTTCTTAACTAGCACGAGTGAAGAACCTGTCACTGATGTGATACTGAGAATAAATTTTCAGACCAGGTATGGCTAACAAAAATGAGTCAAGAGACACTATAGAAAGGTCTAAAACGGTTTTACTTCCCTTGAACAAAAGTACGACTTGATGTGACTCTATGGAAGCATAAAATAACTTTGTATAAGTTTGCAATGCATGAGGCATTACAAAACTCTCCATATGATTTGAAGAGATAATCGGAGGAGTACTGACTCAAGAAAAAGGTTATGGCTTCCCTAAAGTCAAACTAAGTCACATACCAAATGGAGGAAAGACTCACTTTAAGTGTTGTGTTCAAGGGCGACACGACTGACTCTTGATGCCACCCGAAATAATGAAGAAACTGTCTCGTTCCCACTCTTTTTTGGAATATATATTTTCTTTTTCTTTTTCATATTTAAAGCTTGAAAAGGAATAAAATAATTCCTATAGTACAGTGTAGAGAACAAGTGTTAAGGGAAAGTATACTAGTTCCTAGAACTAGAACATTCCTATGCTCAATTCAAGGTGGCGGGTGCTAGTTATCGACACTCAGGGGATTTTCTCTCCACAGAAAAAGGGTGTCAAGTTACAAATTCTATTGAATGTGTGGTTTGAACTTGCATAAATGTCATGGTCAAAAGTGGCTTATAGATGAGTCCAAGTGAATTCGGCTTAAGGCCAAAAGGTACAAGTAGTCAATATGCAATGCAATACTACAACTCAACACATGGGATCCTCTAGGGTATAAAGCCAGAAAAATAGCAAAGAAGAAGAAGAAGGAGGCTTCAATGCAAATTCATGGTAGGACTAAAGAGGACTCATGAGCCTACACAATACTTGCAACATGGGTGACATATGCTAGCGAGGATATAAATAAGAAGCCCATGGAAGGAGAGGCTCTACCACTATGTTACGATTTTACAAGACGACGAGTGAAAGTGGTTAAAAAATGGCAACATAATTGGGTCGACCCAATGGCTAAATATCACAGTATGAGGTTAAGATGCATAATACAACAAAAAAGTGATATGTCTTAACCTATATGTCAGTTGAGAATATGATACCTACCGCGATAGGTCATCTATCGTGGAGTCAAAGCCACGAAAAAATATCACTAAGTCATAAAAAGTCTTCATTACCCTGAAAAAGAACCTTTCCCAACACTTCAAGAAAAACTTAAAAGTTCATAAAATAAAATAACAAAATTTAAAATAATGAAGTTTCGAAAAGTGGGTTTTTAAATTTTGACTATAAAAAGGGAATTTGGACTCACCCCATTTCGTTTTCACCATAAAAGTGTTGAGAAGAGGGCTCTTGGAGAAAATTTGGGCAAAAAAATCCAATCAAATCCACCAACAAATTCAACATGATCTCCAGGTAATTCATAACCTTAAACTTGTCCATTTGATTGAATATTTCGTAGGTCAAATCTATTTCATTGAGAGGAATTTTTTTTCAAAAAATGATCTACGTGTATGTGGGTTGGGAACTTAAAAGCCACGTATAGAAAGCCCTATATGTGATTTTACTAAGGGAAATCCGCATGTGTACGTGATTTTCTCCTACAAAATTCGCGTATGCGCATAGTATGATTGAAAAAACTAAATTTCTAATAGATGAAATCCCTAATTTTTTCAGGATGTCGATCATTTGGAGAGAGAGAGAGATAGAGAGAGGGAGAGAGAAAGAGAGAGCATAGTGATGTTGATAATGAGGTTTTAAATGATCAAGAATCATTGGATGGATTGAAAAATTATGGATTGCTCAAATTCTTCATGATTCCCAACATGAGAACTCAGACTCGATTGTTGGAAATGTTGACTCATTACTGGGACCCACAAAAGGATATATTCATTATAGATCACATGCCTTTATAGATCAAAGTAGAAGATATCTACTTCATAATTTGATTTTCCCAGAGGGGAGAAGCAGTTGATCTAAAAGGGAAGGCCCGTGGAGGCCTCTGTTGAGATTCAACAAGATGATGAGCTTAGTGAAAAGAGTTGCCTTCACTAAGCAGGCCCGCAGGCTATTTTTGGCGCAAGTCTATTTTTAGACTATGTCTATTTTTAGACATGATGATCATATTTCAGAAGTTGCAGGATGCTATTTGTGGATGGTTGGTCAAGGTGGAAAAATAGATGAAATTCTTTTTTTATAATATTGGGCGAAGTCTATTTATAGATCGTCAATCTAAAAATAGAAGTGTCGATTATTATTGGCTCTTAATAATAATCCAACAATAAACAGCAACTTATTCTCTTGGAGAACTTTATTTCAGTATACACATTTGTAATATCAGTGGGCTAAAGGAATTATGCAATTCCTAGGGTTTACCGGTGGTTCATGCATGGAGGACTCAGTTATAACTAAAGTGGAAAAGTTATGACAGATTTGGAAGAGTAGTTCATGAAGTTGTTATTCATTTCTCGATTAATGGGACTAAAACTCGAGTTCTGATCTGATTAACCTCAGTCCTTTGGACATTGCTGCTGAGTGAGTGGGTGAATTGGTGGTTCTACTTTACAGCATTACAAATAATAACTCATTAATCAACTGAACAATACAACAGTTAACTACAGTGCATGTCAATTCCAGTGGAGACCCAGTGGAGAGATAGGTGGAAGGGAAAGATGGACTATTTGTTGTGACTATAGTGATGCATTGATTGCACCATACACACATTGGAGTTGCCAATGAGGATTGCGTGTTCAAGGAAAGGGTAATTTGAATTCATTCAGAGCTATTCTTCAGCAGGGATTACGCAGTGGAGGCAAACTAGCAAGAGGGCAGAGATCAGTGCATGGATTTGCAGGTTTCTTCTGATTAGTGTGTGACGATTGATTGCACTGATAGCTTGATGTACTAAGCTTTGTATGATATTGTTACATGATCTCCATGATACATAATAAATGATAGTTTGGGTTTTCAGCTTCAGGCTTTCCCATTAAACAATTGTGCTATGTGCAATTGTTTTTATTTATGCTTCACATGTGTTTGCAATTAATTTTCCGCAAAAGATTAATAGTGGAATGATTCTGTATTTTGCAAGAAGTTAAATATTGTGAGATCAGGGGAAAATGGATGTATGCATGCTTAGTGTATACTAATCTCTACATGGTATCAAAGCAGTGTTAATTCTTGAAGATTGCAATTGTGAAGAATTGTTGAGTTTGTGCTGATGGAAAATTCGAATTTGCTACAGAAAATTCTTGGTGCAGAAGTTGAGTATATATTGAAATGTCTTTCAATGGGTTGTGATTGGAGTATTCCCTTGATGGGAGCTCGAATTACATATCCTGGAAGGATAGGATGGAGGCGGTGTTGGAGGATAATGGACTGAAGGATTTCATCGATAGTGATGTTCCTAGTCGGATCTAGCGATGCTGCATTACTTGACGCATGGAAAAAGAAGATAGAAAAGATAAGAAGAATTTTGTTGGAAGGTGTGAAGGACCATATTGTGTCCAGCCTTCATGGGAAAGCCACTCCATTCTTAATGTGGAAGGCTTTGACATATTTTTTCCAAAGCAAAAGCAACCAAAGGAAGTTGGCGCTTAAAGACAAGCTCAGAAAAATAAAAATGGAGAAGGGCAATAGTATTCAAAAATATCTCATGAAGTTTTTCCACTGCAAGGATGAACTAGGAAGTGTGGGGGTTACTGTTGATGATGAAGACTTGGTTAGCTTGGCTCTCCTTAAGCTTTCGAAGAGTTGGCATAGCTACAATGACTATGTCAATCGACGAGAGAAGTTGTCGGGATGGGAGCGACTTTGGTCGGATCTTGTGCAGGAGGAGATAAGGCGAGGTACCAGGGATGGCTCTTCATCGAAGAATGAAGATGAAGAGAATTTCGCTTTGGCTTCCAAAGCAAGGAAAGGGAAGGGGAAGAAATTTCCTTCAAAATCCGAAGCTAAAGGCAAGAATCAGGATTTGTCCAAGGTGAAGTGTTTTCACTGTCACGAACATGGGCATTTCGCCACTAACTGCCCACAGAAGAAGAAGAACAAGAAGTTTGCTAGAGCTGCAGCTAGAGAGGCCTTAGCCTCGCAATTTGAACTTGATTTCTCTTTGATCACATGCTTGGTTTCAAGCTATATGGGATAGGTGTGGTATCTTGATAGTGGTGCATCTTTCCATATGACGAAAGACAAGGAGTTGTTTAGTGACTTGGAGGAGAAGGACCTCAAGATGCATATAGAGATGGGTGACGATGGTCGATACAGTGCGACCGGCATTGGGACCATTACCTTTGAGAGGGAGTCTGGTAATCCATTCTTGTTGAAGGATGTTATGCATGTTCCAGGTCTGAAGAATAACTTGGTCTCGATCGCAATGTTGGAAGACAAAGGTTATGATGTTGTTTTCAGTGAGGGAAAAGCCTTCCTTCGACATAAAACAACGGGTAAAACCAAGAAGATATGGATTCGAGTTAAGAATATATACAAGCTGGAGGTAGATGCTTGCGCTGCAATAATGGGAAAAGTAGAAGAAGTGGTGAGCCGGGATGAGGGCGAATTGTGGCACAGGAGATTGGGCCATCTTCACCATGGCGCTTTGAATATTTTGCAGCAGATTTCTACTGGACTTCCCAAGGTTACTCTTGCATAGTTAGATCAGTGCAAGGGATGTACTATGGGTAAGTTTGTGAAGACCACCTTTCATGAGAAGGAGAACCATGCTTCGATGATCCTAGAGAGAATTCACACAAACGTGTATGGACCTTTCTCGGTTGCTTCAACAGCAAAACACAGGTATTATGTTACATTTTTTGATGAGTGTTTTCGTAGATGTTGGATCTTCTTCATGCAGAAGAAGAGCGAAACATTCTCAAAGTTCTGTGATTTTAAAGCATCGGTGGAGAAGGAGTTGAGGGAGCAAGTGAAAGCTCTACGAAGTGATAATGGTGGTGAATACATCTCGGGCGAATTCAAATACTTTTGTAGCAAAGAAAGAATTCGAAGAGAAATCATAGCACCTCATAACCCACAGCAGAATGGGGTCGTGGAGAGGAAGAATAGAACAATCGTGGGTGATGCACGATCTATGCTACATGACCAGGGCCTACTGATGCACTTGTGGGTGGAAGCATGCAACACTGCGACTTATGTGCAAAACTGTTGTCCTCATAGAGTACTTGGCATGAGTACCCCTGAAGAAGCTTTTACTGGTAAGAAGCCTGATATTTCTCATTTGAAGATTTTTGGCTCATCTGTTTACATTCATGTGACAAAGGATGCCAGGAAGCAGCTGGAGCCGACTGCAGAAGTTGGGATATTTTTGGGGTACACAGAAACACCCCATAGTTATCGTGTGTATTTTCCATACAGTCGGATGATTGTGGTGCAACGAGATATAAAATTCAATGAGGTGAAAGCCATGAAGTTATCGCTTGAGAGGGAGCTACACTTGCATGCATAGGAGGAACTTCTTATTCCCAAAGATGAACCTCTATATGTGGATCAGCCACAGGAGGAGATTCATGGAGTGGAGGAGTCCATTCATGCAGAACCAAACATCAGACAAGGCAGAAAGCGTACCACAGAAGCTAAGAGACTAAAGCTTGATGCAGCACAGAATGTAGGAGTCCCTACATCACAGCGCAGACAGAGATAGCCACCTGACCGATTTACTGGATACATGGCTCTTATGAGCAAGTGTATCGTGACAAAGCCATATTCTTTTGAAGAAGAACTGCAGGAGCCCACATGGGTAGATGCCATGGTGGAGGAGTATGAATCCATTGTCAGAAACAGTCCTTGGGAGATTGTTCCAAGGCCGGTGGGAAAATAAGTTGTAGGATCAAGATGGATCTACAAGGTAAAGCAAGCTATTGATGGGAACGTTGAGAAGTATAAGGCAAGATTTGTTGCCCGGGGCTTCTCGCAAATTGAGGGGATTTATTATGAAGAAACCTTTGCACCTGTTGCACGGTATTCTTCCATAAGGACCATCCTTGCTCTCTCAGCGCAGATGGGTTGTCACATTCATCAGATGGATGTGAAGATTGTGTTCCTTAATAGGATCATTGAGGAAGAGGTGTACATTGAGCAGCCTGAAGGATTTGAGATCTTCGGCAGCGAGTCGCATGTGTGCAGGCTCAAAAGAGCATTGTATGGGCTGAAACAAGCACCTTGTGCTTGGTACACTCAGATCGACAGCTATTTCAATGGACTTGGCTTCACCAAGAGTGAGGTGGATGAAAACCTGTACCAAATTGTGCTGGAGGGTAAGCTTTTAATCATTGTTCTTTATGTTGATGATTTAATACTAACGGGTGATGAGCAGTTGATACACTCATGCAAGGCAGATCTTGCAAAGGAGTTTGAGATGAAGGATTTGGGCCTCCTTCATTATTTCTTTAGATTGGAAATATGGCAGTGGGAAGGTGAATTATTTTTTTCGCAAGGCAAGTATGCCCAGGAGATACTGGAGAAGTTTCACATGCAAGGCTGCAAGCCTATCGACACTCCTCTTCCAGGAAATTGGAGGAAAGAGGATGCTACATCGGCAGAGGTAGTGGATGCCACTGTTTATCGACAGTTGGTGGGTTCGCTCATGTATTTAGTTAATACAAGACAGGACATATGCTATGCGGTGAACCAACTTTCACAAGTGATGGTTAAGCCTACCAAGCTCTTTTGGAAGGCACGCAAGCATGTTCTGAGATATCTCAGGGGCACATCTAAGTATGGTTTATGGTACAGACAGACGGATGAGGTGAAATTGCATGGCTTCACGGATGCAGATTGGGCGGGCATCCCAACAGACAGAAAGAGCACATCAGGAGGGGTTTTCAGTATTGGATCTACAGCGATTTCTTGGTACAGCAGGAAACAAAGATCCATGGCACTCAGTTCATTGAAACCATAATACATGGCAACAAGTCAAGCTGCATGTGAGGCTATCTAGATTAGGAAGATCATGGTTGGTTTGTTCGGTTCACATTTAGATCCTACAGTGATACATTGTGATAATCAAAGTTGCATTAAAATCTCAGTTAATATTGTGTTTCATGATGGATCTAAACATATTGATATCTGGTATCATCATATTAGATATTTGTGCAGTGGAAGTTCATGTTGCTTCAGTACATTCCTACGGAGGATCAAGATGCAGATATTCTGACAAAGGCACTCACCAAGAGAAAATTCTAATACCATAGAGGCAGGATCGGGGTGAAAGATAATCCATGTCTTGTTGAGAGGGAGTGTTGAGATTCAACAAGATGATGAGCTTAGTGAAAAGAGTCGCCTTCACTAAGTGGGCCCATGGGCTATTTTTGGTGCAAGTCTATTTTTAGACTGTCTATTTTTAGACATGGTGATCATATTTCAGAAGTTGCAGGATGCTATTTATGGATGGTTGGTGAAGTTGGAAAAATAGATGAAATTCTATTTTTAGAATATTGGGCGAATTCTATTTATAGATCGTCAATCTAAAAATAGAAGTGTCGATTATTATTAGCTCTTAATAATAATCCGACAATAAACAGCAACTTATTCTCTTGTAGCACTTTATTTCAGTATACACATTTGGAAAATCAGTGGGCTGAAGGAATTATGCAATTTCTAGGGTGTACTAGTGGTTCATGCATGGAGGACTCAGTTAGAACTGAAGTGGAAAAGTTATGACAGAGTTGGAAGAGTAGTTCATGAAGTTGTTATTCAGTTTAACTCAGTTATTGGAGATAAACTCAGTTGAGCTAGTTGTATCTAGTCTAACTGAATGATACACTAGTGAGAGTGGAGTGAATTAATTAGTTAATTAATTCGAAAATAATAACTCATTAATCAACTGAACAATACAGCAGTTAACTACAGTGCATGCCAGTTCCAGTGGAGACCCAGTGGAGAGATAGGTGAAAGGGAAAGATGGACTACTTGTTGTGACTATAGTGATGCATTGATTGCACCACACACACATTGGAGTTTCCAATGAGGATTGCGCAGTCAAGGCAAGGGTAATTCGAATTCATACAGAGCTATTCTTCAACAGGGATTGCACAGTGGAGGCAAACCAGCAGGAGGGCAGAGATCGGTGCATGGATTTGCAGATTTCTTCTGATTAGTGTGTGACAATTGATTGTACTAAGAGCTTGATGTACTAAGCTTTGTATGAGATTGTAACATGATCTCCATGATACATAATATATGATAGTTGGGGTTTTCAGCTTCAGGATTTCCCGTTAAACAACTGTATTATGTGCGATTGTTTTTATTTATGCTTCACATGTGTTTGCAATTAATTTTCCACAAAATATTAACAGTGGAATGATTCTGTATTTTGCAACAAGTTAAATATTGTGATATCAGGGGAATCTGGATGTATGCATGCTTAGTGTATATAATTTCTATAGCCTCAATATTCTTGATTACATTGTTGTATAATGTTCACCAAATATTAGCAAGGTCATATCACAGGTTCCGATAAAAGAAATCACAAGCCTGTATTAAAAAAAAAAAAAAAAAAATTCACCAATGTTAGGATAGCAGGTTCAACCTCATTACAATAGGTTGCACAACCCTCTATGTTCTTGGAAGTAGAATGCCTAAGACCAGTAGTCTATTATTGGTGCATAGCGCTCTTGACCAATTTGAAAAACAGTTGACATTAGTAAGGTAGGGGAAAACAAATAACTTTGGCTATGGCACCATCGTATGCTATTTTTTCTTTGAGCAGGTTTTGATGCTAAAACCTAGAGTAGGTACTACCATCAGCAGTTCTAGATATCCTAGGATGGGCAGATATGATCAAGCGATTTGGTGGAGGAGAAGTCACTCAGGTGGCCTTCAATGACGATTTCTTCCACTAGTGGGAGAAATAAGTCGTGGCCAGAGAGGATTACCCTTATGCAAGATTAGACTTCCAAGAAGACTTGAAGCTAGTGCCTTCAGAAGGAGCTGCATGGGGAAACATTGGTAATTTTTTTTATTTTTAACTTATTTTATTTTTTTGGATTTTTGAATATAACCTCAAGAAAATCAAAGCATTTTTGCATGAAACAAAAATCTTAAAAGATTAAATAATCATGATATAGTTATTGGACCAATGATACATGACGGTCCACAGAGGCATAGCCATCGTGGCATAGATGCAAAGAGAGGAGTTGAGTCTCAGAGATTTCTTCATGTTGTTCAGAGGAACTTGGATAGTTTGAATCGCCAAGTTCCAATTGCAATAGTAGAGGATCTCCCTGAGGCTATACAGAGACAAGTGGTTGGAGTACCACGAGAGTGGGTGTGGCTCTTCTGACAAGTGGAAAATTCCATTGTCTTCTTCTTAGATGCTCATCTAGGGTAGGGCCTGCAGCCTTAGATTTTAGATGACTAGTCTTTTTTTCATATATGGACATGATCAGACTTAAGCCATAGGACATTTGTCCACCTTTTGTAATATTTTGACATACTATATCTATCTATATACAGAGATTTTGTGATGATTCGACCATATATACAAATGATCTTTTGACATTTTGATTTAATGTGATCAATGATTAATATGCCAATCCAATGCTTGGTTAGCTATAGAATCATCAAATGCATTATATGATTGTGGAATATCAATGAAAGTAATAAAAGCGAATAATATTTGCAATAATCTCACTCTCAAAAATTGGCGATGTAATAAAGGATCCCTCACCTGATAAATAGTATTTAATTGAGACACAACCATTTATGAATCTAGATAAACCACTAATGATTCAATACCATAAGATATTTCTTCAGATAGTAAATTGATAATGACATTGTACTCAGCCACATTATTAGAAGCAAGATCGATACATATGCCTCTTGTGACCAACAAATGACCAAATGGATAATATATTACCCAAGTGGAGGAAGCTAATTTCTGAGTATGTCTACTAGCACAATCTGTGAATCCTAAATACACCAAATCGCCCATCGAAACCTACCAAGGAAGATTAAAAATATCATCATCACCACGGGACCAAGACAGAAATAAAAGACTATGTACTATATTTACAAAACAAAGAAAATGATAGGAAATATCCTAAGAATAATACTTCTTGAGATAAAGCCCATTTTTGGCCTCCAAGAGCATATTTCCATCAAAATCAACCAATTCATAACCCCTCTTCAAGACCCTTTTAACGATAAAAGGACTGTGGCACATAGGTTTTAATTTTCCTTCTTCCGAGGACTCTTTATCTTGGTCATATACCAAGACAAGGTCATGTTAAGAGAAAACCATAGGTCATACAGTCTTGTCATACTAAGATTTTATCTTTTTTTATGAGCCTCATTCATTGTGGTTGCATCGCAATGTTTCTCATCGATATGTTCTAAATGAATGAGGCGCCCTTCAAGACTTGATGCATCTGGAAGAAGCTATACTACCAAATTGAGAGATGAAATCTCACATTCTATAGCAAATATCGATTCCAAATCATAAACCAATTGAAAAGGAGTAAAACTTGTATCGATCTTATCATACATTCGGTATGCCTAAAGCGCAGAACATAGAATGATTTTCCAGTTGGACTTAGCTTGATTAATCATATCTGTGGGATAATCTTAATATATTTATTGAAGGATTAAACTTTTCCATTAGCTTGAGGATAATAAAGAGATGAATGCTCCTACCGAAATCCCAACTTCAAAGTCAACTCATACATCATCTTATTCTAGAGGTGACTACCATGATCAGCGACAATCTCTTTATGGATACTGAAGTGTGAAATAATTTGATTGAATAGGAAAAGAGTTTTTGTCTCACTTTACTTATTAAAAGTAGGCAAAGCTTCGACCCACTTGGTGAAGTAGTCTACTGCTACGATAATATACACGTGGCTCTTAGCCGAAATCGAGTTACAAGTAGAAAAATCAATACCCCACTTAGTAAATGGACCAACAATGATGACAGGAAAAAGTTGGATGAGAGCGCATTTTTCTAGTATAAACTTGACAAGGATAGAATTTCTTGACCGCTTAAATACAATATTTAGATATTGAGGGCCAAAAATAACCTGCACGCAAGATTTTTTGGGAAGTAGTAATCCCAAATAAATGACCTCCACAAGCTTCGTTGTGGTAATCATTTAAAATTGACTCAACTTCTTCTAACGTTAAACAATGTCTAAGGATTGAATCAATCTCACGATGGTATAAAGTATCACCAATGCTGAGATATTTTTTTATCTAGGTGATGTAATTTTCGACGTTCATCCTTAGAAAAATACTAAGGAAACTTCGAATTTTGTAGATATATAACAATGTCTCCATACCAAGGATCTTGTGAGGAGGTAAGAAAAAGATGCCCATCTGGAAATGATTCTTTATAAATAAAATCTCGTTCACAAGGCAATTCTAAAATCAATTTTTTGAATACTAAATATTACTTTGACTTGGCTGACATAAACTCGATATAAAACTCTTGCAAAATGACAATCCATTTATTTTATTTTCCCCCAATCACTCGCCTACTCAGAACAAACTAAAATGGGTTGACGTCAGCCAATACAAAGGATTTTCCTAGAAAAATGTAATGACGGAGTCACTGGACAACATGAACTGTTGCTAAAGAAAATTTCTCAATACGAGAATACCTAAGTTCAAGACCACCTAAGCCACGGCTTAGATAATAAACCACATGATCCCTAAGGGCATTATCTTCCTGAACTATAACCATACCAATAGTTTATTATGTTATTGCGAGGTATAAGAGGAAATATCTGCTATAATTAGGTGGACTCAGAAGAGCAGCAAAGGTCAATGCCTTTTTCAAAGCATTAAACAAGAATTGAGTGAAATCATCCCAAAAAAATGGAACTCCTTTCTTAAGTAAACGCATAGGAACTTTTATGATCTCAACATAATTTACGATAAATCTCCTTAAAAATTTGGTTTATCCTTGGATATTTTGAAGTTGACGGATACTCGACGGGGGAGGCAACTGAAGTATTGCCTCAACCTTGAAGGGATCAACATGAATCCCTTCATTAGAAACGATGAATCCCAATAACTAACCAAATGTAACAACGAAAATGCACATATCAAGATTCAACCGGAATTTATAATAACGACATATCTCAAAAATTAAAAGAAGGTGTTTTGGATGTTCCATTCTCTTACGAGAGCGAGCAGCTAAATCATCCAAATAAGCTTCAATTATATGTTTGATGTCATGGAAAGTATATGACATATCCCGCTAAAAGGTAGCTCCAACATTTTTAAGGCCAAAATTCATTTTCCTATATCCAAACATACCCTAGGGGAAAATAAATGATGTCTTGTGTTGATCTTCAAGATGAAATATTATTTGATTGTATCCAAAAAATAAGTCTGTGAAGGAAAATATTTGGTTTCCAGCACGCTCATCAATAATCTTATTAATAAACGGAGTGGGGAAATTGTATTAAGAACGAGCTTTATTCCAATCCCTAAAATCGATGCATACTCGGATTGTTCCTTGCTTTTTAAACGGAGACTAGATTTGAAACCCATTCAGTTAAAGGAACTGGGTAGATGAAAACTGACCTAAGCAACATCTGTACCTCATCCTTAATAGCCGAAACTTTCCTAGAATTAACCGATCGAAGCTTTTGTCATATAGGCTTTGCATTTTCGTAAGCCTTGATCTCATGTTGAACTATAGAAGGATAAATCCCAAGCATTTCCTCATAAGACCAAGAGAATACATCTGGAAAATCTTTAAAGAGATCGGTATAGAGTTTGATTTCTTCAGGGGAACGTTCAGCTCCAATGAAGATATTCTGAATAACATTGGGATTCTTGTAAATGTTCACGAGAATGGTTTCTGAAATATTAGCCATATTACCTTTGGAAAAAATATGTGATGGAGCCAAAGGGTTAAAAAAATTATGAACACTTCCACTCGAAAGAGGACTAGAAAAATTTGATTCAACTTCACGCAAGTCAGGGAGAAAATAGGGTTGATTATGCAAATCATCCAACAGTCTTTCTACACCAATTATTGCTTCTAGAATTACGTCTTTATATGGTAAAATAATATTAAGCAAATCCATAGCTGAAGTAGAATCGATTGTCCATACAGAAGCCACATCATCATCCACATCCTCTGATGGGAGAGGAATGGGATCAAAATATGCAGAATTAACTACAGCTTGATATACAATTTATGTTTCATATATAAGATAAGTCATTCCACCCACTTTCCCTTCTTCTAATGTGGCAGTAGGAGGGAGAAAGGGCTAAGGATCTGAAAATAATGAGTTCTAAAAGAACATTGTCAAGGAATGATCCTCGAAGATGAAATGGCATTAACATGGGCAATAGGAGATGGAAGATCAAACGTACCCATCAAAAAAGAATATATTCCAACTATTAAATTATCAATAAGTTGCTTGATATTCTTCACCAAGGAGACGGTAGAGTCAGTATATGCATTGGGGTCATTGGGAGAATGAGCTAATTGATCAATCATAACAATTCTCCCTTCATGAGGAAACCATAGGATGTGGAATAATTATGAGGCAATGGAATCCATTTCATAAACCCAATTTTGACCCAATAAAAGATTATAATCGATATTAGCATCAAATATCTCTACTTCTATGTTAAGAACCTTTCCTCCTACAAAAACAGAGAAGGCAAGTAGAATCCCATGAGGCCTATGAGAATGACCATCAAATGCAGTTAAGAGAGTAGGAGAGGGAACAGCTTCAGGGAACCCAATAGCTTTCCAACATGACATAGACATGACGCATGTGGAATCCCCTTCATCAACTATGGTTCGAAATATGGTCTTATTATGATGCATAAATTTAATCTGAAAATCCATATGATAATGGAGTCTCGTTTTAATATTTGACATATCAAATGTAATTACCAGAGATTTTTTTGGGTAAAACTGCTCCGATCACAGTGAGAAAAGCACTCCTTTGTGGGAAGCATGATTGGAGTACCTATAATGTCGACATAAGACATGGGATCTAAGCTAAATATTCAACAATGGAATATTTCTGAGTAGCCCTAGCATTGGGATTATAAGTCAGAAAATTTTAAGATCCTTTCAGCATCTAAGGTATAGGCTCAACTGCATGCATCTCTATATGAAGAGGTTATGGAGCATCAAAAGAAATTTTAGCCTTAGAAGGTTCTGGCTCTACATAATCATGAGCTCTAGTTGAAATATAAACATAAGACTTAACCATATATACATTCGATGTAGATTCCCCATCCTAGTTTCCCCCTATAATGGTTCTAGTAATAGCACTTGCACCAACAAGTAACTACTGCCCTTAGGGAAAAGGGTTAGTAGGCACAGTCTGGGAACTAGAAGAAGCCTGTTGAGCGAACAAGCGTTGAGCATCTTGAATCTTGGGGAAAATATGGGTAATATGATCTCCACTGGATAACTTGCATGGGAATTTAACCTTCTTTTTAGATTCCTTTGTTCCCTCACCAGTGTCATCAATGGGTTTATTCACATTTCCCCTCCCTCCCTTATCTTTTTCTTGCCACGTCCTTTCTTCTTCCCATCAAATTTTTGATTTCCTTTGGGATTTTAAGACTCGAGAACATTAACCGCTAAAGTTTAAGAAGGAGAAAACATTGACAGGGTAGTTTGTGTTGCAGGGGAAAATTGTAACGACAATTGTTGCAGTTGATTCAACAAACTAGTTGTATCACTATCGATCAATCCTATAATTTCGTCGACATGGGGTCCCAGTTTCGATTTAGCGAGATCGATTTTCCTTCTAGGAGCATCAGACGGAACCTTATAGAGGACTCCATACTGGGAATAGATAAGCTCTAATTTTTGGGATCTAAAGATATCTTGTTCTTCATTGAACACCCCCGAAAGTTACACATCCTTAGATATCACCGGCTGTAATGATTTCAAAACCCATTTTACAAGGAACTCATCAAGGATATAAACATTGATTAATCTCTTCCTTCTGATCCACTCTTGAATGTGGTTAGAAATATGAGTAGCCTTGTCTTGCTCAAAATTGGCCAGAAGCTCAATTCCAGCATCATAACGGACAAGCAACTGAAAATGGTTGAGAAACATTGTAGCTAACTCACCAAACATAGAAAATGTAACGCCCTTTAACTCAATATACCATTTTGTCACATTTCCAGTTAATGTGCATTGGAAAAGTATCAACCTAATTGAATCATCAATCAAGGAGTTTGATAAGCACCATAAGTGGAAATTGGTTATATGGTCTACAAGATCCTCACTAGACTTCCCTTCAAATTTTGGTATTTCGGATGGAATTTTAGTGGGGGTTGGAGACTAAGTTGGGTTGTAAAGGATCGAATCATTAGTCAATTTTGAAATATCGAGCAATAAAATTTTCCATGAATGGTAAGCGTGAAGAAACAGGAGTATTCCAAACTCCAAGAGTGGAATTCCCAACATCCGATAAATAGTATCGTGGATTTTGAGAGGCACCGGGTTGCCACAGATTACTCGTATAAGCACCTAAACAACAAGGAAAACCTTGTAGTCCAGGGCTATATGGAGGGCATCCACCCCCTACTGCGGGATTACCAGTCATAGGAAAACTTCCTCTTGGCGGAACATTAAATGAAGGGGAGATCCCCTGGTAAGGATTATAAGCACTAGCCAAAGGAGGAAAAACCTATGAAGTACTAGCAGTAGGGAAAGGTATACTCCCTGTTGTCCTCTAAGAGAATTGGGGTCAATTAATTATACCAGAGCATCTATAATATTTTGTTTATTTTAAGTTCGAATTTTTTTGGATGACCAATGTATAAAACAATTTGCATACAATTGTGCTTAAACTTTATATAATATTAATCAATAATGAAAAGGGTCGTTGATTTAATTCAAACAGTGATTTGAGATTGCAGGTGTTAAAGCAGAAAATGTAAGAAGATATGATTAATTAAATATTCAAACTCAATGTTTTAATAATCATAAGTGTGAAAAACTGTCAAACAATGTTTAACAACTTAACAAAACATATTTAATATTATGAAGAAGCTTATAATTAATTGATGTAGACGAACTTACATAAACAGACAATTCAATAAGTCATTCTCTAATATAGATAATAACCTCAAGGGATTTAAGATAAACTGAAATACAACATTTCCTTACCTAGTTATCTTCATAAACATTAAACATATGCAGAAAACAATATGTAATGAAAACTGGAAAACTTACAAGAGAAAAGACTGAATGAAACAAATCCATAATCCTTTTATTATCATCAATGATCAAAGCTTGTACATTTTTTCTTACAAAATTCTCATCCAAGGGTGAAACCCTTA
The DNA here is from genome assembly GCA_034641835.2 of Pinus albicaulis. Lineage (NCBI taxonomy): Eukaryota > Viridiplantae > Streptophyta > Pinopsida > Pinales > Pinaceae > Pinus > Pinus albicaulis. The sequence continues at coordinate 864,266,650 of CM076570.1, read as the reverse complement.
ATTACTCGTATGGAGAGTTATTTATACTAGTTTCTATGACTAAAAAAATATCTAAAACTGATTATAATAATAGTATCAAATAATAGGAATACAAAACTAATGAATGATTTGTCACTATTTTGAAGGAAACAGTTGATGATTTGGCCCCAAAAATGTTGTTGTGTTGTCATGTTGTTGGGATCAGAAATTACTCGATTGTTTCACATAGTTTATCCTACCTTTCTTCACTTGGAATCTCTAGATTTACCACTCTTCTGAAAACTTCATCCACCTCTTTATACCTTTCAAAAGTTGGCTTGTTGATAAAAAGATATTTGATTTCATGTTTTATGATTAAATCAAAATCCACGGCTTCAAGAAAGTCCTTCCCTGTTATATGTCCTTTAATTCCTGCAAATTTAGCCTTGTATATTGCAATGATATACAACTTTTTGCAATATACCTCCTGATTAACCAGCTTATCACTTGGAGCTACTAATCCAGGTAGTCCTTTCTCGTTCAAGACATTGAAATTTGAATGAAACCTCTGGACAGAAATTTCTAAGGTCTGACATTTTGTCTCCAACTGATTAAGAAAATTATTCTTATGTAAAACCTTTTTTATTTCTAAAATGGTGGTTTTTCTGTGAGCAATATTTATCTATTCTACTAGTTGTAGTTGGACCATAAAGTCCCCAACGCTGAAAATGGCTAGGGTTTATGCTGGCCCAGGCCCAGCATTGCTGAGCATAGATCCGGGCGCGTTCTTACTAGGGCTGCGCCCATGGAGGCTGGGCTCTCCCCCGGGGGCCTCGTCCTCACAGCCCTGCTGCGGGAGCTTCGATCGTTTGTGGCAGGGCCTGAAGAGAAGAATGTGGAAGTGCGAAATTTGATAAAAATTGATGAAATACTGAGATCTCTCTTCCAGCGAGAGACTCCGATTGAGAGTTAACATCAACCTGCAGCAGGCTCTGCGGCAGTTCGGGGCTTTGTGTCTCCCAAAACCCTTTGAGGCTGGGGTCAACGAAGCCCAGGCGCCTGTGATCTACATTGGGTTTTTTATCTACAAGAGAGAGAAAACTTAGATCTGAAGTGCTGAGGACTACAAAGAACCCATCCCATTGAGGAGATCCGGATACACCTTCTTGTTTCCTCCCAGGTGCCCTGTAATATAAAAATTCATTTAAAAAAATCGTGTTCTTGTGTTGTCTGTTGGATGCATGGAGCAAACTCTTTACTTAACTGCTTAATGTCTTTCCATTTATAGATCTGTTTGTTGCAGCACTTTAACTACTAATTGCAGATCTGAAGATGTTTTGCAGCCATTATTGTTGTTAGGGCTATTAGTTATGCGTAGCTAAAGTGGTTCTTTTTCGTACACTTCGATGAAGAATTCATACTAACAAATGGCGACTCCACACGGGTTTTAAATTACGACCGCTGTCGTTTCTCATATTCCTACATATCCAGCTACTTCAGGCCCTAGGGCTTCTTTTCAGCTGCTTAGTTTTTCTCTTTTCATGTCATTTTTCTCACATAAAACCCTAAAAACTTAAAATTTCTAACTTCCGTGTGTTTCTGGCCCTATTGCGCAAGTAAGCGACACCAGCCGCAACTGAGACGGCAACTTTTCAGAAAATCTGCCGCCGAAACAACCGGAACGGGGGGGTCGCACCTTTTGGCCCAAAACCTGCGACCTGGACGCACCTTTTGGCCTGTTTCCTGCGACCTCAACTCAGATAAGGTCAGAACCTGCGACCTGCCTTTTTTCCAGCATTTTTTCTGAAATTTTTCTGGGTTCTGCTGCCGCCTCTGCCAGGGTTTTCCAGCCTCTGTCTCAGCCCGCCTTGACCAAGATCTGATCTGTTTTTACTCATCTAAGTGGGAATCCAGTCCCTTAGGGCTTTAGTACCCTCCACTTTTTGTGGAAGAGTTTCAGCTGTTTCAGCCGTCGGTTTCAGAGCTTCAGCCCCCTCTTTTTCCAGATCTGTTACCTCACTTTCAGATCCATCGAAATCAGCCTCTTTTCCTTTCAAATCACCTCTTGTCGTTTTGTTTGGACCTCTTCCAAAGGCCTCTGCCTTGCCCCCCCCCCGGTTTTTTGCTGATTTCCCTTTTTCCAGCCACCTTGCCTCTGTCTCTTGGTTGTGATCTGCACCCCTTGTCTGCAGCTTTATCCTCCAGATCTCTGTCCCCTTTGACCCTAGATCTGTCGAGCTTCCTTTGTGTGTGTTTCCATAGTTTTTCCCTTTCTTTTCAGCATAGTTGTGAGAGACCCACCTTCTTGGTTTAGATAGATGCATACGTAGTCGTTATTTTTCTGTTATTTCAGCATTTTATTCTGTTCTCTGTAGGTTTATTTTCAGCTACGTCGCACACTTTTTCTTGCTCTCAAACAACGGAAAGGGTTTAAAAATTAAAATTAACGCACGCCACACACTGACCCTAAGTGAAGAAGCGCCTGGTTTACACCGCCTGGCAAAGACTCTAAAATCAAATGTCACTGCACCTTTTCTGCCCTTGACCTTCTTGATTTTGTCCCTTTCTGCCCTTGTCGGTTTCCTTCTTCCTGTCATCATTGCGCCCCCAAGGCGCCTTTCCCGGAGACTTCTTGGCCTTCACCCTCAGTTTCCGGTTGATCGACCTGCTCCGCACCGCCGTCGTTGAGCCAGTCCACCTTCGAGTTCGCACTCCGACTCCTCTCCTGATTCATCGGGTCCCCCTTCTCCTTCCGGTTCTCCCCCTTTTACCTTCACCATGTCTGGACCAGGGCCTAACGCTAGCGGTTCTCCCGGCCCCAATGTCGGCCCTACTTCTAGAGGAACCGTCACAACCACTACTCCGGCCACCCCTGTGCTGCTGTACATTGCAGGCCTCAGCCTCCCCGATTTCCATCAGTTGATTAACGACCCAATTCACCATAATACTACCTGGCCCGCTATGCCCACCAAACTACCCTCTGATATCCCTAAGTTCGAGGGCCTTAATGGCGAAGATCCAACCAATCACGTCCGATCTTTCCACATGTGGTGTTCCTCCCATTCCATTACCGATGACTCCATCCGTCTTCGCTTGTTCCAACGCACGCTTACCGACGAAGCTTCTAAATGGTATGTCGAATAGGCCACTTCCTCCCATACCACATTCGAGACTCTTGCCCAAGCCTTCTTGTCGTACTTCCAGCTCCCTCTCCGATACGACACTGGTACGGAGCTCTTGACTTCATTTAAGCAATCCTCTTCCACACGCCTTTCTGCCCATGTTCAGGAATGGCGACGAAGACGGAGCTTATGTCGAGCCCCTCCCCTTGAAGATCGGGTTTACATGGACTGGTTCCTTCGCACCCTCCCGTCTCCCATCGGCAAAGATGTCGCCTCTCACTTTCCTCAATCTGAAGAAGCCGCCCTCCAAATAGCTTTAAAATATGACCCGATCTACGCTCAATCTGGTTATGTTTATACCGTTCTTCCTGACATCCCCAGGCCCGGTGGCGCTAACGCCCCGGGGGCATCTCATTCCGCCGACGGTATTGTTGGATCTCTTTCCCACCCATCCGCTCACCCTCCTATGAGCTATGGTCTCCCTCAGGGAGGGGCCAGCACCTCAAGCACTCTTCCCCCTCCCGGCAACATGTATCCAGGATACGGCATGCCTCCTCCTTTTGCCCAACCTCCTGCTTACCCCAATGTCGCCCAACCCAACCCTTACTTTTATCCACAGCCTGGTGCGCCAGCTCCTCCAGCATATGCGCTTCCGCCTCCCTTGCCTCCTCACAACCTGCAACAGCACATACAACCCCCTCCAGGGCAAGTATTTGCACAGCAGGGTGCGATTCATCCCCCTTCTTCTCAAAGAAGGCGGCGAGGCAACCAGAACCCATCTGCCCCCGGTAACCGAGGACCCAATTCTGGTATGGACCCTAACACTAGCAACCAGCCTCAGGGCATTCCGCCCAGGCCGGACAGGCCGCTTCGCACAAACAAGCCCTGTTCGTGTTGCGGTGTTTACGGTCACTACACTCACGATTGTCCTCTTTTACCCCAGATGCGACAGATGTGGGAGTCTCAAGCCACATTGCGCTGACAACACGCCTCCCCTCACGCTCCTCCTAATGTGGCCACTACCCAGCCAGCTGTGTTCACTGATCCTTTCCCTCAACAGGGATTCGTGGCTACCCAACCCCCCGACAGCCTTGCAGCCACACCCTCGTCCATTTCTGGTTCCTCTGACTACCAGATCCTTATGATGCGCTCCGATCCGTCCCCTTCCGTCGACCTTCACCTTCAAACTCGGTCTCGCCAATACCCCAAGCCTCCTGCTCAGTCTGCTCCCGAGCCTCCATCTTCAGGTTCTACAGAGCCTCTTTCGACACCCAGTGGCCCCTTACACATCCCTCAACCCAAAGTTGAGGTTCACCCAAAGATTCCAAAGGGTCCATTATGCCGAAATGCTGCTTCCGGTCGAGCCGCCCAATCGTACAGTATAGTAGATGATTTGGCACAATCCCCTGCTGCCATTTCCACACTGGAACTCCTCCAGTCGTGCCCTTCCCAACGGAAGGCTCTACTATCTGCCGTGGGCGCTGTTGATCCTGCTGATGACCAAATGATTTTTTTCGACGCCACTCAATCGGACCACCCTCCTCTTCCTCCTTCCGTTGCTTTCCAAATCCCAGTCAAAATCCGGAACGCCACTGTATCCCGGTGTATAACTGATGAGGGGGCATCCACCTGTGTGATGTCCGCTTCGGTTTGGAAGCAACTCGGATCCCCTGAGTTGGCCCCTTCCACACCTCTTCAAGCGGGGACGGTCATGCCTCCATGGACACTGCTTTCAATCGTCTGCATTTCCTCGCCTGCAAGACTCCATGAGCAAGATGTGTCGAAGTCATTGACGCCCCTCTAGACTACAACATTCTATTGGGGCGAAGCTACACCTATGCCATGTCTGCTGTCCCATCCGCGGTCTTCCGCAAGATGTCTTTTCCACATAATGGGAAGATAGTCACCATTGACCAACTATCTTATCATGAGCCGCCGTCTCCGACCTCCCCCGAGACGACCATCTCTTCTGTAGCCAACAAGCAAACCGTCGATTCTTTGACCAGTGTCTCCCCCGGCGTCTATAAAGATTCCACCCTGCTTGGTACTTTTCCTCATCCCCTCTCATCGACCCGCCCACAGCAGCTGCATGATGCAATCGTCTTCAAAGTCGCCCATAAACAATGCCTGCGCGGTCCGCAACCTCCCCCCGCCCCCTTCGCCACCCGCTTCCTAGCCATTCATCTCGCCCCAAATCGACCTCCTCCCTTCCGGCCCTCCCTGCCACTGTATCCTCGAACTTTTATCCTCCCGTCAGCTCCCCGTCTTAACCATCCTTTTATTTACCTCCCGGTCATTACCCTGCTGGACAGATCCCCTTCTTGGCTCCCCCTCCCGGAGTATATTCTGTCCCCGTCATGGCCACCCTCTCTCTCCCTAACTTGACCTTAGGTATTCCGGTTTGGTACCTTGACCCCCCAGCCGCCACCCCCCCTGGTCACCCCAAACCTTACATGGCTTTGACACCGGTTCAACCGGTCCCCCTCGCTTCCTCCATAGCCACTGTGCCCCCAGCACCTCCACAGGACCCTTCTCCTGTTGTGACGGTTCCCGGGAAGACAGGCAAAGCCCGAAGGGGGGCAACCCATCACGATCCGACCCCCCCGACATCCCTTACCCCCCCACGACCACCAAAGCACGCCATTCGATGCGCTTTGTGTGATGTCGTCGGTCATGCCACTCACATGTGTCCTGAATTGCCCCACCTCAAGCTTCTGGTCAACGAGACATTCCCCGACTCTGATCTCCCAGAAGTACATGTCACTATCCCCGACTCCCTCCCCAAACTCAAACACTTGCGCACAAACCACCCTTGTGCCTTGTGCGATTTTCACGGCCATTACACCCACCTCTGTCCCCGCCTTGACGAGTACCGGTCCTCCTTGGACTTGTACCGCCAATTCAAGGCCGCTTCGATCGGACCAGAGGACATTCACATTCCGCCTCCCGCTTTTAAGCCAACGGAGCCCTCAGTCACCATTTTGTACCTGTCATCATCCATGAGACCATTGGGGAACGTTCCATCTCAATCCTCCCCTGTTGTTTCGCTTGACCTTCCTTCAGCGGTCATCTTGGGCTCAACATCGGTAGATCCGTTATCTACTTACTCTTCGGTCACCCATTGTGACGATTCGCATGTGAACCTCTCTTCTCATGATGATGATTCAGGCCACTTCACCATGTCAGGTGGTTCTTCTTCCACCAGTCACCCCATCTTCTATCACGATGACGACATTATGGAAGAAATTCCCACCCCCGACTTTATCTATTCCCCCTTACATCGAACCCATGCGTTGACACCACATCCACCTTGTGGCCATTACATCAAAACCCAATGTTTGGGTAAGGGGGCACCCACATTTGAGAGACCACGAGACGCCATTCTCCACCACTCTCCTAGTGTATCTGGTCGTGTTGACTCTAGACTCAGTATTCTTCCACATTTAGACGAACCTCTAGAGTCCCATATCACTTCAGATCACTCTCGGGACGATACCCCTTATCGTTCCCTCATCTTACATCAGCAACCCAGTCTCTTAGACATTATTGTTGACCAACCTATAGCTTTTCTACGAGAGCATTAGTTCATTATCTCCAAATCCTCCTTTTGGGATAGTGACACCAGGTATGCCAATTCGGAACCTTAAAGTCCATTTGATCCCTATATGCAGTACCAAAAGAGATTGGTAATCCTCCATTTCCTTTCTCAAACTGCATAACCATAACCAGAACAAATGGCACACCACATCATTAAAATGTGTTTAGATTCCCATTTTTCTAGATACATTTCGGCATGACCACACCATGCTTGGGGGCACCTTTGCCCCCCAACCATAACCCTCCTCACCTCGTTTTTGGAGAGGAGGTTGTCTTACCAATCGAGTGTGAAATTTCTTCTCTACAACTAGCCGTTGAACTTCTCCCTGACACCCCACCGCTCGAACAATGACTTATCATGCTTGAGCGTGCCTCTGAAGACCGCCGTGTTGCCTTACAAACCATGGAAGCGGCCAAAAAACGCACCAAAGCTCAGAATGATCGAAAAGTCCAACCTCGCACTTTTCGCGAAGGCGACCTTGTTCTAGTATATGACCAGGCCCATGATGTCCTAGGTCATGGGAAGTTTGACTCATTATGGCTAGGCCCTTACATCATTTGTAAGGATTTGTAAGGATAGCCAGCATCTGTTTTTTCATTTTTCCTACTTCACCAAAATCCAACTCCCAGCCATAAAACAGCACCAAACCCCCCTCATCTCCCAGGTCGCAGTTTTCTGCCATTTTCTGGACCAGGTCGCACTTGTTACCCTAATACCTGCATCCTGGGTCGTACTTTTTGCCCCAAAAAGTGCGACCCGGCCATAGAGATGAAGGAGGGGCTGTTTCTGGGGATTTTGGGCCCTCAACTGCAAATGTAATCCATCAAAATGCACGAGCAAGGTTAGGCCTCTCGCCTCCAACTGACAGATCTCGAATCCAACGGTCAGTTTGTCCGCTACGTTCGCCGCAACATTTAGGGCCTTCTCTCCTCTCCACATTCACCACAGCAACACTAGCAAATGAATGATTTTGGAGGGAAAACTGCCTCATTAAAAGAGAACCCCTGTTTCTTCTTTCGACTGCTGCGACCACACCGTAGCCCCGTTCGACGAACCGTCAGCACCGCTGGATAGATCTCACCGAGCTCTCAAATGGGTTTTACTTAGTCTTTGGTGATTTGATACTTCACCCGGACATTTTTTTCCACGAAGGGTCACTTCACCGCTCCTTAAAATCGAATTTCCTCACTTACGCCACTTGTACTTGGGGCACCATATCGCCCCCTTACTTGTCCATGTTCGTGTTGATTTTCATCATGAGTACCCACTTTGTACTCATGTTTCTATGACCCCCCATTGGGGCCTTTACTGTGTGGCAGCACTATACAGTCGCCCTTGTTTAGAGCATCCAAGTCGAGTCATCATTGCATTCATGGAGTCTATCCTGCACCCCACTATAGCCCTCCATCCTTCTTTGCTTGGTTCCTCCCTTGTGTCGCATATCATGACCTTCAGCCCCACTGTCCCCTGTCCCTTTCGATATTGTGTCAGTCGCTGCCATGCCATTCATGCCATTTATGCTCTAACAAGGGAAGTCGTCCATTCGCCACTCCATCCTTCCCCTTTCCACTATCATCATTGGTGTCAGTCTGTCTGTCGCTCTATTGTTCTTCTCTCGTGCCTTAGTTGAGGATCTCTTATTGCCTCACTCCACGGACTCTTCCGTCGACATCATAGACATTTATCTTAAGCAAGTCAGGTCTAGAGGGCGTGTACCTTGGTTGGTGTACCTTGGTTCCGCCTTCCACTTTGTTCGGTGCCTCTGGACGTGTGGATCTCTCACTTCCTTGACTGATTATCTACCTCCTTTCAAAGATGATCGAGATGAGTACACCGGACAAAATTCAGTTGACTCCAAATAGAAGAAATTTCGATGATTCCCCAGGCGTGTGAGATTTCTCAACCCTCATGAGGGGGTGGCCCTGGAGGTAGCCCCCCACATGCCCGGATGACCTCTTCCTTGCAGCCTTCGATGCAGCTCTAGATATTTGATGATGTTGGCCTTAGCCACTTGCAGCGCCTCTTTGATTTGCATGTATCAGTCAGATTTTGTGAGCCCTTCCCCATTCACAGGGGGCATTTGGGTTGTATTTATCTCATGTACTCAGATATTATTGTACTAGTCCTGGCTGTTATCCCAGGCACAGCATGTATGTGAGACTCTTCATTGTATTCTTATCTGGCTCCTGCTTATGACAGCTGTACTTTATGGTTCGGTCCCTTGTTTACCGGACACACTATTCTTTTGTACTTTGTCTCGGCGGGCATAGGTATGCCTCCCCCGCTGCCTTCAGCACAGGTACCCTCTCATAAAAGAGACTTGTTGCACCTGCGAGTCTCGTCTCCTCAGGGTCTAGTCCTTCAACACACTATCTACCTCACACTTCTCTCTCTGACATCCCCTTTTGTTGTCTGGTGATTGTATTCTTACAACGTACTTCGGTCCTACGATTTGCTCCTGACACTCGCACGCTGGGGGGCAATCTGTTACACCATTTTTTGGTCATCTAACCTTTTATCATTAGATGGACCCAAGTACACCATGTAAGACCAGTTTTACCCCAAGTAAAACTGCTTTCACTATGTTAATTAGGAAACCTCAAAAGGAATAATTAATTAAACCATAATTTAATTATTATTCCCAGTCATGTTTAACCCAAAAACAAAGAAATTAATGAGATAAACCCATAGTTATCTTATTATTTTCTAGGAATAATTATTTAAATAATATTCGTTGTTAAAGATGACCAAATCAACCACCATTAATCAAATAAATCATTATTTATTTGATTATATCCCAACCACTTCCTTAAAAAGATAAATAAATCATTTATTTATTTATTTTTCACTAATCAAGGGATTTGACCTAAGTCAAACACCCTTTCCCTCCAACAAATAATAATAAAATATTCCATAGAGGTGGATCTAGATGTGATTAACATTATTTTAATCATGCACCAAGATCTAGAAGGACCCAATATTTTGTTATAAATAGGAGGGTTTTCCCCATCATTCTTCACCTTTTGTTGCATATTAGATCACTCTCGATCTATACACTTGGTCTCATTTCTGCCATTTTGCTCCCATTGAGCTCTACCTTCTACATTGGGTTTTTCTACATCTACAAGAGAGAGAAAGCTTAGATTTGAAGTGCTGAGGACTACAAAGAACCCATCCCATTGAGGAGATCTGGATACACCTTCTTGTTTCCTCCCAGGTGCCCTGTAATATAAAAATTCATTCAAAAATCGTGTTCTTGTCTTGTCTGTTGGATGCATGGAGCAAACTCTTTACTTTACTGTTTAATGTCTTTCCATTTATTCCATTTATAGATCTGTTTGTTGCAGCACTTTAACTACTAATTGCAGATCTGAAGATGTTTTGCAGCCATTATTGTTGTTAGGGCTATTAGTTATGCGTAGCTAAAGTGGTTCTTTTTCGTACACTTCGACGGAGAATTCATACTAACAGCTATCGATGATTAACTAGGTTATGTACCTGAAACAGCTATAAAGACTTCTATGACTCGAATCATGGCAAGCTGAGTTGATTCTTTCTCTTTAACCAATCCTTAAATCTCCTCCTCCATCTTCTTAATCTGGATACTTTTCTCAATGATTAACTTGACCATTTCTTCTCTATTCTGCTCACTTTATTCAATCTCCTTGTCTTGTGGGTCTTCTGTAGAAGGTATATTTAACTGTTTTCGCAGAGTTGCAATGTCTGCATTTTTCTTTTCAAGTATTTCTTCTACAACCTTACAATTCTTTGGATCATATCCAATTTTAACTACAAGGTGTTACAAAGACTTTAGTTTATTGTCCTTAGCTAGAGAAGACAATTTATCAATCTTAAGTTGAGATTGCACATTAGATAAAACTGTCATAAGCCTAGACAGAGACATGGTTATAGTTGTCATGGTGGGAAAAAAAAATCTCACCAGACTTTCTGTGCATATCCATTTGATCTATTGGATGAATTTGATTAGTATCAGATGAAAATATGGTTTTTTTGTAGTTTGATGGAGATTTTGGAAATGGAACTTGGGCTTGTAAGAAAGCCATTTGCATCCCGCCTTTCTCACTATCAAAATTAGAGAGAATTATGTGTTCAGAAGTGGAGGTCTGCCTCCAGAATTGGTTATAGAAATTTGAATTTAATGTCTCATTATTTTGTTTTATCTCCAGGAATTTTGAAAAGATATTCTGATCATCAAGTGAGCTTGTTCCACTAGTCTGAATGATCTCTAGAGGCTCTTGATAAGATGAATATGTGGGAGGAGTATTATGAGCACTTGTTCATGCTGATGTGGCCACCTCTGCATCTCTAAGGTCAATGATTTATGTTTTTTTTTTTCTTCTATAGAGATTGTCAAGTTAGTATTTTGATTTTTCTATTGAATTATGAATTCTTTAATCAGCTCCATAGTAGATGAAGTTTCTTTTCTTACCCTTTTTTGCTATTTACTCTTAGAAACTAGAGTCTGTACAGTAGAGGTAGATAAAAAAATTTCTTATGCTTCTAGAAGTGTATTCTCTGCCCACTGTTCCTGATTTATAAATTTCTCTATTTCTGGCCTCGGTGTATGCTTGTAAGGAGTTGTTTTTAATTCAACCCTTAGATTTGAAATGATAACAAAGGGGTCATATGACCAGGTGAAGCTGGGAAAAAAATTCATTTTCTTTAAGAGTGTATCTGCCTCAATACCAGGTGATATGGTGTTGCAGATAAATGAGTCAATTTTAGATTTTGATCTTAAATTGCGACTTTCTCTTCCCTGATACAAAATTGAGATCATCCATGTTGATCATTTTACTAATATATTCGAAGGATAAAATTCACATTGGAACATACTTTGGTAGCTTATATGGTGCAAGTTCACAACCATATATCCTTATTTCTGTGTAATTTTGGTATAAATACCAGTCATCAGTCTTTACTTGATCACTTAAATGTAAAATCCTTTTTATTTCTTCACCAATTCTAGGCTCTGTATGGATGCTGAGAATATGTGCCACTATATGTATGAATGTGTCAATGAAGTATGAGAAAGTGAATTTAGTTGAAACAACTCTAAACATCTCAGTCCAATGGATGATTGATTGATTAATTCCCTATTCATCTTGTTTTCTAAGTGTAATTGGCAGTGTGTCTCCTTGCTGAAATAGAAACATGCAAAGAAGTACAGAGTGCACATAAACATTCCTTATGTAGTTAAATTCATAAACTACTCATGTATATTATTAGCCAAAAAGCAGTTGTAATTGTACATGAAAGTAGGCTGTTGATCCTTAGAAAATATAGAAAAGAATCTAAGAATCGATTCATCAACAATTTTAACATCTGGGTAACCTAACAGATAGGAGAATAGGGAGATGATGTGTCTAGTGGCTTCTAGGAACATTGAATATGGATAGGGTGGATGTCTCCTGGGAAATTGAACATCATCTGGTAGAAATGTCTAAAAAATTTTATCTCTTTGGGGAAAGGTAAGCTTATGGTACAATTTCATAAGGGCTTCTTGTGAAAATAAGCTCTAGGAATCTGATTGGGGAATCAAAAGAATTTTATTGATGGTTACAACAGTAATGGAAATCAAAATGTCACAATTTTGAGCCACTCCTTCTCTTTTAACATGATCATGTCTAGTTTGGCACCAGATAACCAGGTCTGGAAAATCATAGGTTTTGGGAAAACATAAGAGGGGAAGAAGGGATTCCCATAATTTAATATGATCTTGCTTGTCAAAGTAATTTTTCTTCAACCACAGGTGGATTTCATGAATCTTGAACTCGTACTTTGTGTCAGAAATTTTTTAGAAGGAGTCTATAAGAGGAATATGGTCAAGTTTGACCGAGGTCGCGGTGGAAGGGTTCTCCTCTGAAGCTGGTTTCCTGGTTTTTTCTTTGCGAGTCATGCTGATAGAGAAAATGAAAATAATGGGGAATTAGATGACTAAAGGAAGAAAATTTATCTAGTGCGAGAGAAATAACAACTGTTTGAAGATAGTGCATAATGGAAACTGTATGCGTGCAACAAACAGTGCATCAATTAAGAAAAAGTGATAAACAAGTGAACTCATATTTATTTATAGCTGAGAAGGTTATGGTAACTCTTTGATTAGTGACCACACTATTTTAAAAACATGGGAGTGGTGTTATGAAACAGGTAATCAACGGTCTGGGAGCGGCATCACAACGAACCAACAAGGAAAACGATAGGGATAGAGAGGTAACGGGTAGATGAGGTGGTGGCATATGGTTGGATGTTGGACAATGGTGAAAGTGCGAGAGTTAATTAGTCGTTAGTGAGAGAAAAAACCATGAGTGAGGGATAGGTGGATTTCAGCGGGAGGGGGGGTGGGGAGGGGGGGGCAGAGGTACCGAATGATTTGTGGTTTCATGCAAGTGGGATCGGGGGGGAGGGTACCGAATATTTTTTGTTTCACGCGGCGCAGGGGGTGTTGGGCGGATGTGAAGGCTAATTATTAGGTAGGCCCGCCCGCCTTTGACATCGCTGAACCCCCCCCCCCCCCTCCCCACGTTATTTATACTAGTTTCTATGAATTAGAAAATATCTAAAATTGATTACCATAATAGTATCAAATAACAGGAAAATAAAATTATTGAATGATATGTCACTATTTTTTAGGAAACAACTGATGATTTAGCCCCCAAAATTCCACTATGTTGTCATGTTGTTGGAGTAAAAAATTACTCGATTATTTCACATAGTTTATCCCATCTTTCTTCACTTGAAATCTCTAGATTTACCACCTTTTTGAATACTTCATCCACCTCTGTATACCTTTCAAAAGTTGGCTTGCTAATAAAAAGATGTTTGATTTCATGTTTTATAATCAAATCAAACTCCAAATCTTCAAGAAAGGCTTTTCCTATTATATGTCCCTTAATCCCTGCAAACTTGGCCTTGTATATTTTAATGGTATACCAATTTTTGAAATATTCCTCCAGATTAATGAACTTGTTATTTGGAGCTACTAATCCATGTAGTCCCTTTGGGTTCAACACATTGAAATTTGAATGAAATCTTTGGATAACAGTGTCCAAGGTCTGACATTTTGTCTCCAACTGATTAAGAAAATCATTATTTTGTAGAACCTTTTTGATCTCCAAGATGATGGTTTTTGGTCTACAGCATTTATCTATTCTAATTATACACTTCTCTTTTAATTGAGCACCTTTATCATATCTGAGGCTTCTACTGGTTTAGTCTTAAGTGTTTCTTTCTCATTTTATATGACTTCTCTGCATTTGGTAATAAATTATTGTTGTTAAAAAATATTCTATATGGATGGCCATACATATGTAATTGATTGGCTGATCTCTGTCCAAATACTTTCCTTGGTCTGGGCCAAGGTGTTTTCCATTAACAACTCACTTTCTAACTTCATAATCTTAAGTCCCAACCTATGGGATCTGCATTTCCTCCATATACAAAGTGTAATTTTTATTATTTTGTGTTTCTGTTACTCAGGTAAATCCCCTCTATGGACAGAGGTGATCCCACTAGCCCTAGGGTGGGTCTAGAAACAAGGAATCATGCCAGAGTGTAGGTTCCTAGATACTTCAATGAAAAGGATGTGATAAGATGGCCTACCTATGGTCAAAAGTTATCGTTCGATGCATGTAGTGATGCTGAGAGTTGCTCACTCTCGATCGAAGACATGTAACAATCCTTCCACCTGCTGCGCTTGGACACCTGCACAAATATCAGAAAATGAAAACCACATACCATATACTAATTCCATTCAAAATCTACTAATCATTTAGAGAAGACTAGCATATTGCATTTAATACAGATAAAACACAAGACAAGGACCAGATAATAGTCACTTATATTAAGGTAGAAAGAAGAGATACAACCATGCTCTGACGTTACGGTATCTTCCAGTGGGGATAGGGTGAAGTACATCTCAAAGCTCATCGGGAAATTCAGACGGGATAAGGGATCTCTCGATGGACTTCCTTATTGGTCTAAATTTTCAGTTATTCGACTATGGCTTAGTTCTCCAAGTTTAGCATCTCAGCTGCATAATCCTCTTTGTTCAGCTAGCTTTCATGATGGGAGGAAGCTCATTTATATAGGGGGAGAGGGAGAGGTTAGGATCCATATAATCATGGAAGGGAGACCTATCTTTTAGGAGTGTCCCATATGAGGAGGAAACCACTACCCAAAGAGAGAGATCTTTGGTTGAAACAGTTAACCAATTCCTGTGACTCATCCTAGAGGTGGTTGAAGGAAACTTCCGCCTCTAGTTTGTTAAAAAAACATTCCCAAAAAGGCTGGCATGGGTAAAACAAGGGACAAAGCGCCAGCTGGTACGGCCGCTAGTGTACTTTCTCCACATTGGCACGAGGGGTGAACTGGATACCCGTACCAATGCCAAAACATGGGTGTTTATGGGCTTTTGAGAAAGTATTCTGCATGAGAAATGATGTTCTTGTATAGAAGGATGTAGGGAAGGTGCTTGCAGAGGATGAAACTGCTCACAGGTCACGGGAAATACCCTCCAATATGCAAGGCAAGGGATTTCAGGGACAGTGACAAATTGCTATGTAACAGATGCCCCCTAAAGCATGAGGTTCGAGAGAGAGGGAGGGGGGATATGCTTTATGAGAATGCGTTCGACCCAAACACTGTTTTCAAAAAACCTGCAAGTACAAATACAACTGATACATCTGATATACGGCATGTGGTATGGGCGCAGCCATCCATAATAGAGTACATAAACAATGAGATCCGAGGTATGGAAACAACCATCCAACAGTAAGGATCCACAAATAGACTTAGGTATGGTCACAACCGTCCAATAAAAGAGTCATATAATAAGTCATAGTAATCCACAAAGAACCCGCAACCTAGATTTCATCAGACAAAACTCAGGGTCTTGTGTTCTATCTTGATCCGAACACAGTACAAATTCGAGCAGGTGAATATGTGAGTTGAAGTCTAACAAGAAAGAACA
The DNA here is from genome assembly GCA_034641835.2 of Pinus albicaulis. Lineage (NCBI taxonomy): Eukaryota > Viridiplantae > Streptophyta > Pinopsida > Pinales > Pinaceae > Pinus > Pinus albicaulis. Next base: position 864,250,983 of record CM076570.1, on the reverse strand, counting down.
TGATCTAATTACTAGCCAACGATGAAAGCTATTAAAAGACGCAAGAGAAACCACCAATAATGAAAATGGCTCTCAAGGTACGAAAGGTACAATCCACAGAATGTGAACAATGATCTAACGTCGAACACCCACAGAGTCAGTCGAGCGAAGGCCAATGATGTCGACCTTGCGTCGAATGCGAAGAACCTGCCATTGAGGCATGGAGGCTCCAAGGTACCTGAAGGGAGTCTCTAGACCAACTTCTTGGGTAATGAGATGAAGTTGACAAGAAGTGACCTTGATCGAAGGTGGGCCATAATGTTTCCCACATCATTGACATGAGACAAAGGAATATGATGTTTGTGAATCAAGACTAACAGAGAATTAGAGGGAGGTTGAAAACTGCAGAGGAAAACTTCTCTTGAACATATTGGCGGCACGACACTAGATTTGGCAGTATTTGACATCAAGGGATCTGAGGTCACGGTGACATGGAAAAGAGTAGATGAGCGGTAAAAAGAGATTACCCAAACCCATGGAGGCAAAAAAGTAACGAGATGAGATGTCCCCAACCCGACACGAATGCAGACAAGTGCCATGTTCAAGAGCGACATACTGCCAACACGACTATAATCTGGTTCCATTTTCCCCCACCATTTCTAGCAAGTACCCCAATTATTTTTGAAAACAAGCTTGAAGGGGATAGCATGTGCTTGTGATGTAAGTTTGTCCTTCAGACAAATCCAACCTAGTACATTTTATGATCCCTAGGAAGGAGGAACTTGAGTAACGTCATGACGACGGAGTCTGATGTCATCATTTTTTAACGATTCTGACAAAGGAAGAACTCGACATATTTTCATATTTAGAGAGTTTGAAAAGAAGGTGCAAAAGAAAACTCCAACAAGGCCATTTTCGTAAATAATCCCTCAGATCCGAAAAGGTAGAAAACTATGTATGAGAGAACCTCTTAGTCACGGTCGGCTAAGGTATTCCTTTTTCGTAAATAATCTATCCCAGCCTGAAAAAAGGGGTAAACGTATACTAGGTAGATATCGTTTCATAGCCAATTTAACGAGTTCAGAATGACAAGAGTCTGGGCAATCTTTTCAGTTTTAGAGAGTCAGAAAAGAATTGAAAGGTGACTCCTCCTAGAGGAACGAGTGGTATTAAGGGTAGCTACTGGTTTTGGTAATGGTGGAATTGCTTAGAAAAATATAAAGGTCAAGAGGTTGGCTAACAAGACCACTCATTGCAGTGGTTCCTCAGGAATGGGTAAAAAAACAAAGTGAAGGCATATGATCAGCCAAGCAGATAGGGATGATGGAATGAGAAAACCAAGGCTCATATAGCAAAATAGGTTGATAAAATGGAAATCACGAGAGGTAAAATGGGAATGGTTTCATTTTTACACAAGCTTGAAACAAAGATAAACTATGCTTGAAACCGGTTTCATTTTTACACAAGCTTGAAATAGAAACAAACTATGCTTGAAAAAATTAAGAATGCCCCCAGAATGGTGACTTAATTCGAGGTACATGCCCCCCAAGCTTTAGTCCGTGCACCTGAGTAAACAGATGGAGGGAGTGAAGGTTCAGTTACGAGATCAAGAAAAAGACTCGACTGGGATTTTACGAGATCGTATCAAAGACTCGAATTGAATGGGAGTGTGTTTCATTGTTTTAACGAGGTTGACACATTAAAAGAACTATCCTTGAGAGCTAATTCATTTTTGAACGAGGTTGACATAGAAGACGACTATCCTTGGGATGAGCTTGTTTCATTTTTTAAGGAGCTTGACACAAGAAAACGAACTATGCTCCGATGACCTTTCATTATGACGAATAAGAGGTCATAGATTCCAAGAGGTTTGCCTCTGGAGGGAGAACAACATCTTGAAAATCAGGACCCAATTCCCCTAGCACACGATGCACAATGACACCATTACTGATTGCGAGCAAAGGACAGGTAGCCACATAATTAACCTGTGGCAATGATAAAAATGGCAGATAAAGACCTGGAAGGGATTATGGCGGACCAGATGTCATGTAAGGACCAATGAATGAAAGCTAATAAATGGTCACGATCCGACCTTTGTATGGAAAATAGATTGCATGAAAGAGGGAGGAGACAAATTCCCCCATGACATAAATATAGTCATGCCCCAAGAGCAAGTTGAAATCCAAGGGGCCAGGAAAAACCATCATGTCGATATAGACGATTTTCCTTCCCAAAGTAATAGGCAACTTTGGAAGGATCCCTAACGGTTGACTGGTTCCTCTATTAAAAGCCAACAGATTCTGGGTAACAGGCATAAGCGGTGGAGAACCAAAAGCTTTCCAAGTTGTGGAAGACAGAATACTAATAGACGTGCCTTTATCTATAATGGTGTTGGGTACAACCACATCAAAGGTCTGTACCATGATCTCAAAAGGCACATAAGACAGAAGGCGATATCCAAAAAATCGACTCCAATCAAAGGAAGCGACCAGACTACTTAGAGGGGATACCATTGAACTGAGATGGTTTCCCCCCAGTGTTACCGAAGCAAGGGGAGCACTCTCTTGGACTTCCATCACGGGAGTAGGAGGAGCAACTTCTTGAACGACAGGGACGGAAGAATCTCTCTTCAAGTCTGAAGAATCTGAAGAAACAAGAAGAACATGGGGGGGAATAGATCCACTATGAACAGAAAAGAACTGATGAACCACAGATGGGGTCAGATCGACTGATTCCTTGGCCAATGGTTGGTCGAGAATAGATTCCTAAACTTGAATTTCTGGGGGAGCGGGATTGAGAAAGGATGACGCTTGACCGATCGTGGAATCAACTAGCAAAGGACTCGAAGAAAGCTTCTGATAACCAGCTGGAAGGCAGGGTACGGAAACAGTGGAGTTGTCCAACACTCTCTTGGCTTCATTCATATATGGACAAAGGTGAATGGGATGATTCCCTTCACAAAACTTACAGGGATTGGTAATCTTGCCTTGTTTTTTATGAGTCTTACCAGAGCTAGTCGAAAATGTGTTATCAATATGACTTCCAGAAGTCAAAAGAAACATCGGACGGCTGTCAGACCATGCATCAAGTACCTTGGGAATGCCAAGACAATCTCAAAGCAGATGGTTACCTTTGTAGAGCATGTAAGGGAATTTGAATTTTCGTGGAAGTTCGGATGGTTCCGCAAGGGTAGGTTTCTTAAGTGCAGTAGTTGTAGTTTTAGCCTCTCACTTATCTAACTTCTTCTTCTTTGTCCTCTTCTTCTTCTTCTTCTTAGCCACCTGGTTACTGGAATCCAGACTTTCACCAGGCGAAGTAGAAGAGGAGGATGAAGAAATAGGTGAAGAAGGGGATAGGTCCACCTTAGAAGCAACATGATGTTGTTTTGGTGTAGGATATGGCTGTACGGTGGACGAAACACTCGGGACCACCAAGGTCAAAAATATCCATACAGGCAACCCAACAGTTAACCCTGGAAGAGACAACGTTTCCATATAAGGAGCACCAACATTTTTGAAAGCAGGAAAAGGACCGGGGTTCCCTTCGGAAGGGATTCCTGGGTTAGTGAACTCCAAAAATGTTGTCATCAGAAACAAATTTAAAACAACACCCTAAGGAAACTAACTTTAACCAAGAATATTTCATGGGCAGTTAATTTTTAAGACATTGAAACAAAACTCTATCGTTTCATATTTTAAGAGTCGAGAAACAGGAAAAAGATGACTCTATCACTTTAAGGTTGAAACGAGCATGAAAGGACAAGTGCTCGATGATATTTTCAAATTTATGGAGTCAGTAAAGATCGAAAATGACTGCTCAGGTAGTCTAGGTAAAAGGGTGTACCAGGTTCCCGTGAATTTCCATATACGCCTTGGTTATAAAATGAAAGAATAATCAACCAAGGACTTGACGTATGTGCAGGTAGTCTCCCCGAATGTTGTGTTCGGTGTATCACGGTTACAAGGTGGCAGACTCGGCTTCCTACGGATAAAAGGATTGCAACCTATAGGGGTCTCCCTTTATATACTCGACGGTATAGGGAGCACAAGTCCGTACTAGTGATGTCTGAAGACAGATGCCGAGTGACAGCTACTAGGTTTTAAGACGCTGGAACACGTCTCTAAATTAGACCACTAAATGTTTCTTTAAGTTTCAATGTTTCCTTAGGTTAATTGAATAAATTTTAAGTTGATATTATATTTATGTTTCAATTCCAAGGTCCTACCGAATGTTGGATCTCATAAATCCTTGAATGCAAGCTACATGCTATAAAATACTATTTCGTTCAATGAAGAGCTATCTACGAGAAGGTTAGGAGTTTTCAAGTGATAAAAAATAATGAGAACACACAGAAGCATTCACCACAAAACCTGATGCAAACCAATGAGAACAAGAAATCTTTCATAGAATGTCAAATGCTAGTTATGCGAAATATTTTTCAATTCTACAATACAAACAAAGATGCAAGCACATAATGTATTTTTTTATTTTTTCAATGTAATAGAGAAAACAGTGCACTAAATAACATGAAAAACGAATCTTCACACTAGTTCGAGAATACCAATGCAAGAGTCGAAACGAAACAATTCAAACAACTCAAAAGCAAACAAGGCAAAAATCAAACCAATTTCACAATCTCTCAAATCAAAGAAAGATGTCGAAACAGACCCATACAAGCAATGTGAGCTATGCTTGGAGTAATAGGAAGAAAAATTGAATGAAAGAGACAAGAATCACTCAAGACTCATTTCACTAAAAGCAACTGCTCAAAATGGATCTAGGGAGCTGAATGCAATCAAGAAAATAACGAAGGTGACCACGAAACAATAAACCCAAACTCCTACAGGAGGCTCAGCATACCAAAGGACTAGAAAAACTGAAAGCCATGATGTTGAAAGAAATGGATAAAAAACTGAAGGAAGAAGGCTGATCACAGTCACAAACAAACCCAAAGCATTCAAATCAAGCCAAGAAAACACCCAGGGACACCAGGATGGACCAAAAACTCCAAAACAGGGAAAACCCTAGCACCTACAAGAATTGGCGTGACTGTCTGGCTGTAATATGTGCCAGACAGGGGATGGCATGGGTGATAAAATGGAAACTCGTGCCAGTGGGTGCGACTGTCAGGCTGGAAACTGCGCCAATCAAGCCAACCTTGAAAAGATGAAAATTTTGGAAAAATAGAGGTCAAATATGATCCTCTGGGGTTGAACAGGGGTCTAAGACTCAGCAAAACAACCAGAAAATGAAATATAAGCAAGAAAAGACCATGAAGAAGATCTAATAGATGAAAGAAAAACTTGCACTATCCCCAGCGGAGTCACCAACTTGTTACTCAGGTAAATCCCCTTTGTGGACAGAGGCGATCCCACTAGCCCTAGGGTGGGTCTAGAAACAAGGAATCATGCTAGAGTGTAGGTTCCTAGATACTTCAATGAAAAGGATGCGATAATATGGCCTACCTGTGGTCCAAAGTTATCGTCGATGCCTGCAGTGATGATGAGAGTCGCCTGCTCCCGTTCGAATACAAGTCACAATCCTTCCGCTTGCCACGCTTGGACACCTGCACAAAGATCAGAAAACAACAACCACATACCATATAATAATTCCATTCAACATCTACTAATCAGTCAGAGAAGACTAGCATATTTCATTTAATACAGATAAAACACAAGACGGGAACCAAATAATAGTCACTTATATTAAGGTAGAAAGAAGAGATACAACCACGCTCTGACGTTGTGGTCTCCTCCAATGGGGCTTGGGCGAAGCATGTCTCAAATCTCGTCGGGGAATTCAGATGGGATAAGGGACCTCTCGATGGACTTCCTTCTTGATATACCTTCTTAGTTATTCGACTATGTCTTAGTTCTCCAAGTTCAGCATCTTAGCTGCATAATCCTCTTTGTTCAACTAGCTTTCATGATGGGAGAAAGCTCATTTATATAGGGGGAGAGGGAAAGGTTAGGATCCCTATAATCATGGAAGGGAGACCTATATTTTAGGAGTGTCCCATATGGGGAGGAAACCACTACCTAAAGAGAGAGATCCATGGTTGAACCAGTTAACCACTTCCTGTGACTCATCCTAGAGGTGGTTGAAGGAAACATCTGCCTCTAGTTTGTTAAAAAAAAATTCCTAAAAAGGTTGGCGTGGGTACAAAAAAGGTGTAGAAATTTGAATAACTGATATGTTATCCACCAAGATTCTCCTGATCACACACTATTTTAACTTCATGCACAATACAAAATCTCTTCTACCATTGATCATTAATTGGGAAAATAAAATCAATCGCATGCGCACATTAAAACCATAAACAATCACACATATGAAAATAGTAATTTTATGGGAAAGCTTAAAAGTTGAAAACCCCCAAATATCTATATATTATATGTCATAGAGATCATGTAACAATAATCATACAAAGCTCCTCACAAGCTCTCAGTACAATCTCCAATTGCTACACACTAATCAAGCTAGATCTAGCAAAACACATTCTCCAATATTTGCTACCTGATATCCTGCCTCTATTGTGCAATCAATGCTGAAGAATGGCTCATAAATAACTTCGAACCACCTAGATTTTACTGTGCAATCCTCATTGGCATCTCTAATCACTGGTTGTTGCAAATCATGCAACAATATAGTCACCACTGATAGTCACACTACTCTTTCACCTACCTCTTCACTGGTCTCCACTGAAACTGTCCATGCACTGAATTTAACTGATGTATTCTTTAGTTGATTAATGAGTTTATAATTAGTGAATTAATTAATAATTAATTCACACCACTCTCACTAGTGTATCAATCAGTTAGACTAGATACAACTAGCTCAACTATGTTTAGCTTAGTTAAATTGAACACAACTCCATTAACTTCCTCAATCAACTCCACCAAACTCTCTCACATGAGTTCTAACTGAATTATCCATGCAATAGCTCCATTTAACCCTTAGGAATAGTGTAATTCCTTCTGTCAGCTCCTGTGCCACATGTGTGCACTTAACTGAAGTGCTCCAAGAGAATAAGATAATGTTTATAGTCCAAATATTATTAAGAGCTAATAATATTCGACATATCTATTTTTAGACTGGAAATATAAAAATAGATTCCACCCAATATGTCTAAAAATAGAAGTCCATCTATTTTTCCAACTTGACCAACCATCCACAAATAGCATCTTGCAACTCATAGAATATGATCCATATGTCTAAAAATAGACTTTGCACCAAAAATAGCCTCCGGGCCCACTTAGTGAAGGCAAATTCTTTCCACTAAGCTCATCATCTTGTTGCAATCTAAACAAAAGGGACAGAGCGCCAGCTGGAATGGCCTCTAGTGTAATTTCTCCACATTGGCGGGAGGGGTGAACCGGCTACCCGCGCCAATGCCAAAACATGGGTTTTTATGGGCTTTTTGAGAAAGTCTTTTGTAGGAGAAATGATGTTCTTGTATAGAAGGATGTAGGGAAGGTGCTTGCAGAGGATGACACTGCTCACAGGTCACGAGAAAGACCCTCCAATATGTGAGGCGAGGGATTGCAGGGACAGTGACAAATTACTATGTAATAGTTTCTAAATTCTTAAAATTTTCTAACAACTTCTAATTTTCTTGCTTTTATGTGGCCAATTCCCGTGCTATCCTTGTTGGATCACTTGTTGTTGATGTAGACTCAATGGCTATCGATGATGAGCTAGGTTATGTACCTGAAAATTTTATAAATACTTTTGTGACTAGAATCATGGCAAGGTGAGTTGATTATTTCTCTTTAAGAAGTCCTTCAATCTTCTCCTCCATCTTCTTAATCTGGATATTTTTCTCAATGATTAACTTGAGAATTTCTTCTCTATTCTTCTCACTTTATTCAATCTCTTTGTTTTGTGGGTCTTCTGTAGAAGGAAATATTAACTGTTTTCACAAAGCTACAATGTCTGCATTTTTCTTTTTAAGTATTTCTTCTACAACCTTATAATCCTTTGGATCATATCCAATTTTTACTACAAGGTCTTCCAAATACTTTAGTTTCTTCTCCTTAGCTAGAGAAGAAAATTTCTCAATCTTAAGTTGATATTGCACATTAGATAAAGTAGTCATAAGCTTAGATAGAGACATGGCTATAGTTGTCATGGTTGAAAACAACATCTCACCAGACTTTTTGTCCATATCCATTTGATCTATTGGATGAATTTGATTAGTATCAAATGAAAATATGGTCTTTTTGTAGTCTGATGGAGATTTTGGAAAAGGAACTTGGGATTCTATGAAAGCCATTTTCATGCTGCCTTTCTCACTATCAAAAGCAGAGATAATTTTGTGTTGAGAAGTGGAGGTCTGTTTCCAAAATTGGCTACAAACTTTTGACTTTAATGTCTCATTCTTCTTCTTTATCTCCAGGAATTTTGAAAATATATTATGATCATCAAGTGAGCTGGTTCTATTAGTTTGAATGATCTCTAGAGGCTCTTGATAAGGTGAAGATGTGGGAGGAGTATTAGGAACACTTTTTCATGCTGATGTGGCCACCTCTGCATCTCCAAGGTCAATGATTTCGGGTTGTTTTTTATTTTCTTCTGTAAAGAGTGTCAAGTTATTCTTTTGAATTTTCTGTTGAATTATGAATTATTTAATAAGCTCCATAGTAGATGAAGTTTCTTCTCTTACCCTTTTCTGCTATTTAATATGAGAAACTGGAGTCTGTATAGTAGAGGTAGATAAAATTTGTTCTTCTACTTCTTGAAGTGTGTTCTCTTCCCACTGTTCCTGAGATATAAATTTCTCTATTTCTGGCCTTGGTGTATGATTGTAAGTAGTTGTTTAATTCAAAACTTAGATTTGAAATGATACTAAAGGGGTCATATGACCAGGTGAAGCTGGGCTGAAAATTCTTCATTAAGAGTGTATCTGCCTCAATACCAGCTGATCTGGTGTAGCAGATAAATGAGCCTATTTTAGATTTTGATCTTAAATTGCGATTTTATCTTCCCTGATACAAAATAAAGATCATCCATATTGATAATTTTCCTAACATATTCGAAGGAGAAAATTCTTAGAACATACTTTGGCAGCTTATATTGTGCAATTTCACAACCATATATCCTTATTTATGTGTAATTCTGGTATAAATACCACTCACCAGTATTTACTTGATCACTTAAATGTAAAATAATTTGTATTTCTTCACAAATTCTTGGGTCTTTTTGGCTGTTTAGAATCTGTGCCACTGGATGTATGAATATGTCGATGAAGTTTGAGAAAGTGAATTTAGTTGAAATAGCTCTGACCATCTTAGTCTAATGGATGACTGATTGATTAATTCCCTATTCATCTTGTTTTCTGAGTGTAATTGACAGTGTGTCTCCCTGCTAAAATAGAAACATGTAAACAAGTACAGAGGTGTACTTGAACATCACTTGTGTAGTTAAATTCATAAACTACTTATGTATATTATTAGCCAAAAATTAAATATAATTGTACATGAAAATAGGTTGTTGATCCTTAGAAAAGATAGAAAAGAATGCAAGAATGGATTCATCAATAGTTTTATTGTTTGGGTAACCTAGTAGACAAGACAATAGGGAGATGATGTGTCTAGTGGCTTTGGGGAACATTGAAGATGGATAGGGTGGATGTCTCTTAGGAAACTGAACATCATCTAGTATAAATGTATAAAAAACCTTAGCTCTTTGGGGAAAGGTTAGCTTATGGTACAGTTCCATAAGGGCTTCTGATGAAAATAAGCTCTAGGAATTTGATTGGGGAATTAAAACCATGTTATTGATGGTTTCAACAGTAATGGAAATCAGAATGTCACAATTCTGAGCCACTACTTCTCTTTTAACAAGATCATATCTAGTTTGGCACTAGATAATGAGGTCTAGAAAATCATAGGTTTTGGAGAAACAGAAGAGGGGAAGAAGGGATTCCCATAATTTGATCTGATCTTTCTTGTCAAGGTAATTTTTCTTCAACCACAGGTGGAGTTCATGAAACTCGATCTCACATTTTGTGTCAGCAATTTTGTAGAAGGAGTATTTAAGAGGAATATGGCCGAGGTTCACCGAGGTTGTAGTTGAAGGGTTCTCCTCTAAATTTGGTTTCCTAGTTTTTCCTTTGCGGGCCATGGTTACAGAGGAAAGGAAAATAATGGGGAATTAGATGATAGAATGAAGAAAAATGATCTGGTGTGAGAGAAATAACAACTGTTTGAAGATAATGCACAACATAAATTGTATACCTACAATAAACAGTGCATCAATTAAGCGAAAGTGATAAACAGGTGAACTTATATTTATTTATAGATGAGAAGGTTATGGTAACCATTTCATTAGTGACCATAGTATTTTAATGACATGGGAGTGGTGTGATGAAACGGATAATCAATGGTCTGGGATTGGGATCATGACAAACCAATAGGGAAAAAGATAGGGATAGAGTGGTAATGGGAAGATGAGGTGGTGGCGTATGGTTGGATGTTGTACAATGATCAAAGCACCGGAGTCAATAAGTCATTGGAAAGAGCAAAAAGCATGAGTGAGGGATAGGTATTTAATGGGTGGGGTGTACTTAATGTTTAGGTTTCAAAAAGACATGTGCAGTGGTGGGGCAAAGTATGATATGAGGGAGACACATATGGAGGGCGCGCTCGCCATTAATACCTATTTTCGGACACCTTCCCCCCCCACCCCCGCGTAAACAGGAAATGCACGAGGGGGGTGAGAAAATCTTCCCTGTCGTTTATCTGGGCGGGGAAGAGATCTGCTGTCGGAAGATGTGTGATCTTTATTACAAACAAAAAATTACCTTTTTTCTTTTAGTTACCTTACAATAAAAATATGCGCCAGATTTAAAATAATGTTTTTCCGATTATAAAAACAAGGATTAATGCTTAATTAAGAAAATTAATCACAAATTAATAATAATAAACATTTTAATGACGCATTTAAGCAAGCAGGCTTTGAAAATTTTATTCCTTTAAAGCTAAAGCATCCATTTTTTATTTTCTTTCCTAAAAATATATTTTTCCTTCTTTTTTTATGGCAATCTACCTCTAACATTTTATTGATATGAATAATGAAATAACCATAGTCCTAACATTTTTTGATTTTCTTTTTTTCCATTCATATCCTAGCTTAACATTTTAATTTTTAATTTTTTCTAATATTCTAACTTATCACAACCAAATAATGTTACAACACCCTTTAACAAAAAAAAAATTTGATACTATATAAGATGGATTACAACATGCCATGAAGATTGAAGGGATGATAGTATATCCTAAAAAATTTAGAGAAAGTTATGATTTTAATGATCCTATTATACTTGGTATGTAGCATCAAATTTTGGATTTAACTGAAAGGCTCAAGGAAATGAACACTATCGGGCCTAGTCAATAGCAAGTTTGGTGCACATGTTTTCATACTAAGGGGAATCATTTTATTGAATGTATGAGGCTGTGAGGTAAAAGTACCTAAAATGTTCCATTTATTTTTCCCTTCGCAACAAACATGGCCTTAAGGGAACATTGCACAAGTTTCATCAATATATAGTTATCAAGGACATACTCAGTGTCACACATTCCCTAATCATCATGGTATGCCTTCTAATGAATTTTGTGAAATTTTTCACTCTTATAAACATTCTCCTTGGTTGTGTCCTATTTTACAAAAAATTCCAATGTGCCCATTTTTTTTTTGTGAGTTTTGTGGGTCTCCCATGCATAACACTATTTACTGAAAATATTTGGACACTATGTTTGATTGATTAGATCACATGGAATTTCGTGTGAATGAAGCTACTCATGGAAGAGGAGGTGGAGGATATAGAGGAGGAAGGACTCGCAGAATAGGTCTAGTCAGGTGTTTTAACTATGATCAAGAAGGACATGTAGTTCAATATTTTCCACTACTAAGAAGCTCTTGGTTCTCACATTGTCGAGTGAATTCTCATGTAACGAAAGAATTCCTAGAGTTGATTTATTGATGAGAGGAGATTAACAGACCAAGGGGAACCAGTTTGATCAATGTAGAACCTAGATAATCAAAGCCAATTCAACAACTAATATCAATGTTATCACCAGAGGAGGTAAGCAGTCTAACACCAATAAAGATACACCTAAACAACCTAATATCATAAAATTTGCATCTCCTAGAGGGAAGTATGGCCTTTGTCAACATAAGGAGTATTATAATGATGCTACAGAAATTTTAAACAATTAATATCTTTTTGAAGTCCTAAAACCACAGTTCAGGACAAGAGACAACCAAATAGACCCCAATCCTTTCAGGAAGTGATCCATCCTATTATGGCATGGTTTAGACTATTTTTGGATATTTTGAATGGTGAAAAATTATCTATTCAATTGTAGAAGAAATTGAAAGGATTTCTTAAGGACGAGGAGTTGTCTGAATGCCCATTTTTTTCTAATTTTCTAGAACGCCATAGTAGGAGAGTTAGACAAAACAAATGGACTACTAGGGAGTTTAGGATTGATTCCCTTATTGTTGGATATTAAATAAAATATGATATTCTATATTTGGGTTTTGATGTTAACATTTTTCCAACAAAATCCCAGGGGGCTATGGGGCGTCCGAAGTTAATTTTTTCTCCTATAAAAATGCACATGGCTAAACAGTATTATATTTTCCCTATTGTGTGCTTAGAATAAATGGAATTAGATGTGGCTATTGTCAACACATATGTAGGTTTTGAAGTGATAGACATTATTGGAGATAAATATCCCAATCCTAGATTATTGGGAGTTGACTGAGAATTTGAAAATTACACCATCATTGATTTTAAAAGAGAAACCACGCCTTTCAAAGTTAATGGGACTAGAGTAATTCATCCTTTAGATCCATATAAAGTCCCTTCATTTAATGAGCCTATTGATGATGCAAAGGATTCAAATCCTCTTGATCATTTATATAATTAACTACAGGAAAAAGGGAGGATTATATTAATCCCATAACCGATGGATTTGTTAGTTGGAGAAGCATTCAAAATAAAGAAGAAATATCTAATATTGTGCTATAAGAGTGGAAACATGGAGATCAAGAGTTATATTCTAGGAAATGTGCAACTATTCATTGTGCTTGATGGATCGGTACTCAGGTGAGGTACTGCCCTACTTTTAATGGTTTTGATTTTGTAGCTAGTTTTATCAAAGAAGTTGAATTGAATATTAAGAAAGTCAAAGGATTACTTTGATGGATGATTCCTTACAAGGTAATCCTACTCAGTGGTGGTGATCTCATGTAACCAGTTCCAATTTTGGGATATTCAGTTAAATCTTCTATGTTATGCCAATTCACTACACCTGAGAATGGAATTTATATGATTCCTACCTATGAAGGTCATATCAGTCTTCAAATGCATGTTCAAACTTGTATTTCTATTTGGAAGAAGGCCACATTTCCTATTGAGCTATGGGTACATTGGTTCATGGCAAAATTTTGGAACACTCCCCTAAGCATGGTTGTTGAAGGAATAAATGAGGAGATAAACAATAGACTAGGATGTATTGGTGTCTCATTTTTGTAGTGATTTCAGTTTCTCGGATGAATATGCATGGATTGCTGAAGTATTGAAGGTAATTAAGTGTGTTTTGTTCCTTATTGGGAGGAAAATTTCTGAGTCTTTTAGTAATTTGAGTCCTGAGATTGTACTTGAGTTAGGATTTCAAGAAGCAGTTGCTTGAAAAAAAAATATATGGAACCTGAAGTTAATGATTTACAAGAATTAAGGAACTTATATTTTAAATAATCGGAAGGATAAAGAAGCATTAAGGACGATCATTTGAAATATGCCTGAAATTTTATTCCTTAAATGTTGCAAAAATATAAGATTATCTCTAAGGAAAAGTTCAAACTGACATCTATTGGTGACTATTGGGATGAAAAAACTACTAAAAATATATTTGATTTACTTAGAGAGTATGAGGACCTATTTCCTCCATTATTTTCATAACTAAAATGAATTAAAGGAGACTTGGGGGAGGTGAAAATTGTTTTGAAGCCTTATGCAGACCAATAAAACATCATCCCTATCATTTGAACCCGAGAGTGAAAAAAAAGGTTAAGAAGGAGATTGATAAGATGTTAACTACGAGACTCATTTTTCCTGTTGATGAAGACAATTGGATTAGAACCATAGTTATTGAGGATAATAAGGATTCATATGATATAAGGGTCTATGTTGATTAATGCACCCTCAATAATGCCTATGTTCATGATATTTTCCCAACTCCCTTTCTATGATGAATTTATTGATAATGTTGCACATCAAGAAGCTTAGTCATTTACCGATGGGACTCTAATTCCTGGTTTGGTGAATGATGCTCTCCTGAAGCTCTACCATGGCCACTAAATTCATATGGTTTTGATTTATCTCTATTTGGGAGCGTAAGTTAGGTCTTCGATTAGTAGTTAGTCAGTTTTTACTCCAAATTTAGTTGTGTTAGTTGGTTGTTTTCGCATTGCTTAAATACCACAATCGACTGTAGTTAGAGAGGTAAATGTTGTGTTGCTTATTGTACCTTTGTTTCATTTAGTTCATGTTAGGTTTATGTCTTTTTAGTTTTTCGAGTCACACCTCTGTAACAATTGAATTTTTTTATCTCCTGCTCAATCCCATTTTTTCGGTTGTATTATTGATTTTGTGTGTCATTAGAGAAATTTCTAGGTCCAAAATGGGCCTCTTAAGGAATATTATAAAATAATAGTTGAAATAATAAAATAAGATTAGATTACCTCATCAATTTTTGGAGGGAAAAGATAATTACTACTTTTTCAACTAATACTTTCAGCTTATATCCTTATGATTTTATTCAAATTTCAAACAGGAGTACTCGTTAGATGCGAAATTTAATTTTGCATCCAAGGAGTACCCATGTTTCATAGTTTTGATGGACCCTATTTTGTAGTTTTTGTGTAGTAGGGTCCATTCAAAGTATGCAACATGGGTACTCCTTGGATGAAAAATTAAATTATGCATCCAATGAGTGCTCTCGCTTGAAATTTGATTAAAATCATAGGCCTGATAAGTTGAAATTATGAGTTTCAAAAGTAGTTTTTTTATTTTTTATTTTTTGTATAATTTTACCTTTTTACTCCAAAAATGGTGAATCATCCCCCATGGTTGAAATCATCATACTGAATCCTATTGGTTCTTATACAGTTTATCTTTGTTGTACATTTTTGTTTTGAGGCCCATTTTTGACCTCAAAATTTCTCTAATGCTACCGCGTCAAGTTAGTTTTGGTTATTACCGTAATGTGTTGGGATTTGCATCTCAATCATAATAAAGTTTCAAATCTCATTTCGATATATCAATATTTTCATTTAATGCAAAGGAGTGAGTTAATTATCAAATTATGCGGGTTATTCTATAAGTATGGGGATTCGAAGCGATGCCCTTCATTATTTTCTGACTCTTAATTTAGTCTTCTGCCCTAGTGTCCATGTCTAAAACTTCCATTTCAAAATTATATCAACTTCCCCTTATTTTTTATTGCAAGAATTTTAGTATGGGTCAAAGTGATAAGTATGCCATCCCTTTTTATTTCTATGATTCTTGTATTGAGCCTCTCAACAACCTATTGGGAAAATACGAGAAAGCCATGTAACTAGAACATAATTATTTTGATTTTGATTTGTTTCTAGCCTTTAAGCTCAAGGTTTATATGGATTTTAGCTTGACCCCATCAAGTGATATTACTCCAAAAATTAATTATAACTTTCAGTTACTACACAGATCAACTTTTACCAAGCTATGAGATCTACCAGTGTTCGAAACCACTCGCAAGGTCACAGAATGTGCCAAGTTTGTAATTAGATGAATTCATAATCAATCCTTATTGTTGGATACATAATAGACAAATGTACATCACAGGATAACATAGATGTTGATGGATGGGTAAGACGAGTAGACTAATTTCCAAGGAAACCTCCAAGTGTTGGAAAAATATTGGTACTACTAATATTTATGAAAAATATGATATCAAAAACTGAGGTCGTAGAGTCATGATAGAACTCATAAAAAATGAACAAGTCAAATTTTCGTGTTATATTATTGCAAGTAAAGTGACCTGACATTATATTAAGGGTGAGTGCATTCTTGATGCTATCTTTATCACTGAGTTTTGTGTCCAAGGAAAACTGGTGCAATTTTTTGTTGGATGAGCTTTTCCTTTCTTGTGAGGAAATGTACAAAAAATGAGGGTATTTCATGTATGGTTATTTAATTTTTGAAATTTCT
The DNA here is from genome assembly GCA_034641835.2 of Pinus albicaulis. Taxonomy (NCBI): domain Eukaryota; kingdom Viridiplantae; phylum Streptophyta; class Pinopsida; order Pinales; family Pinaceae; genus Pinus; species Pinus albicaulis. The sequence goes on along the minus strand of CM076570.1, from coordinate 864,234,746 downwards.
ATGATGAAGTGGAATATGATTGAAGGCCATATTTTGTAAAATATACTAGATGGAGAGGCTGTAGCTATTTGATTCGACCCCTGGAAAGCTCGTTCAAATTCTACCAACATTTATTTCAATGAAATTTTTTTCGAGGATTGGTATAAAAAGTTGATTGACACCTCCCAACTTGTGAGAATTTTTAAATATATTTTAGATCAACATTCTTACCATATGTGGTTTGGTATTTACCATAACCACTCTTACATTTACCCCAAGGTTGTCAAGAAAGATACATTGTAGATGAGGGCCTTGCCATATTACATGATGGAAGTTTCATTTCACAAAGAGGTTTTATCCTAGTTAGGTATTCAAAAAATGGCCACCCCTAAAGGAATTTTTTATTCACTCGAGGGTCTGATACCAAGGGACTTATCTTCAACTACTATCTTCTATTATTCCCAATTAGCCATAAGGTAGTTGGAATAATTTTTTTTTTCTTTCTTTCTTTTTTAATGAATAAGAGGATATTGAGATCCATAAATATCCTTAATATGAATAAAATCAATGCCAATGTGAAAGGAAGATATCTTGGCAGCTTAATTGAGAACCCTTAGGTGTGAAAAGGGGTTGGAACACTTAGACTGGGTCAACTTTGACCAAATCAATATCGCTGTCATGGAGGAGTGGACATTTATGGAGGGCCAACGCAGTTTTAGATTGAGACTCTTTGCATGGAATTAGTGTCATAAATGAGTGGGGCTTAGGGTTATAAAGCTCATAACTTATATACGCAAGAGGATGGCAGCCATATTTGGTTATGTTGATGTCTTTTGTATTTCTGAATATATGGTTTGTTTAGACATATAGATTTATTTAGCTGTTTAGCTAATATTGCAGTGTTGTTTAGCACAGGGTGTTCTTGATTGGGAATCCCACCTCTTTCCTTGAGAAGCCTCTAGGAAGATATTTTCACTACATTCCACAATCAGGCATTTGGCCAAGGATTTAGTCTTAATGTACAATGTAGTTTCTGTTGAGAGGTTGTGTTGTGTTGCAGGGCAGAAGTTGTGGAGGATTGATTTGGGAGATTTCTAAGCTAGATCTCATTGCAGGAAGGTTACTTTCTCTTGGGAGGCTAGTAAAGAAGGCCCTCGAGCATCGTTGATACATTTGGCATCAGGCCATAGTATTTTTATCCCCTACAACACAGTATCAGTATGGATTTTCATTATTTTAGGGAGGAGTTGCAGGGGTGTTTGCAATAGTTGATTTGGGAGGTGATTTCTTCAGTGAAAGGGCCAACCTTTCATCCAAAGGATCCATTTCTGGAGAACACATTCATTTTCATATCAGATTCTGCCATTTCTCTTGAGTTACTTGTTGCAGCATACTTTCGGCCCTAGGTCTGAAGATCATATTGTAGTATTGGGTGTTTTCCCTAGAGATCCTCTTGGGTTCTTTTCTGGAGGTTGTATAGAGCCTAGATCTTCATTTTTGTATCTATTGTGGCATATATCATCCCTATATCTTTTTTGTACTCATTTGTTGTAGCAGTGTCTCCGACATTTTGATATAGTAGCAACAACTCTTATTGAGGGATTTCTTCATTGGAGGCTTGTTATATCTTGTTGTATGATTTATAGCCCATTATATTATACATGTTTGCTGCTATTTTCATGAATAATCAAGGTCCATATTGGTCTCCATTATTGATGTAATGTTTTACACTGCTATTTCCATGGTTTTGCACTATATTCCTGATTTTCCAATTTGGGAATAATACTATGGTATCAGAGCATAATATTGGCTCATCGTGTGCATCTTGAAAGCCAATATGTCATTAGAAGAAGGAGATCCTCTCACAGATAGAGAAAATATGTATCTCAGAAGAAGAAACTAGAAGTTTGACTATACAGATAATAAAGAAGACAAGGGTAAAGCCCCCTTATCAGGAGAAGATGAAGAGGAGTATCCCAAGCTACTTATTCAAACTATGCAAGAAATTTCTTGAGAAATATAGGAGATGAGGATGGATAGATACAAGGAATCCCATAAAGGATTTCTACATGGTGAAGGCTCTAACATTTCTCATCACTGGAGTGATCAACCAATGAAGTAGAAACAAGTTTTGCAACGCTCCACAATGCCTACATTCTTAGCAGTGGGAAATGAAGGGTTTCAAGAAAAATAAACTATTGAATACTATTTCATGGAGTATGAGTCTCAATCTTAGAGATTCAAATATCACTTGAGTTTTCAAGAATTTTGTCATATTAAGGACAATAGGAGACCCAGGCATCACAATAGAGGTGGAGGATTCATTCAGAATCATGATCTACATCGAACTATGGGCAGATTATTCTTACCCAACTTTGATGGGTCATCTAAATGCACTGCCAAATAATGGGTAGAGAAACTTGACATCTACTTCCAACTGAACAAAGTACTAGATATGGATGCCATTAAGATAACAACGTCACACCTTGAGGGTGAAGCACATGATTTGTGGTTCAATGGCTTGTCTACATTGGGTCATGCCAATGTGACTACATATTTAGAGTTCACAAGGAGGTTGGTGGAGAGGTCTGATCTAAGAGATCCTGAGGCGCCATTCATGGGGCTAGCAAAGCTCAAACAATCAGGTAATCCAGAAACTTATATTTCTAAATTTCTAAAACTTTCTGTTATGGTTACTGATTTATCTATAGCAAGAAGGGTCTATATGTTCATTGATGGGTTAGCATAACCTCTTCATGGGTTGGTTAAGTCTACCAAGCCCATTATCCTTCAAGATGACATTGAAAGGGATAGATATCTACAAGATGCCTTGCCAAAAGAAAAGGAGACATTTTATTCGAAGCCCACTTTTCCATCAAAGGTAAAAGATGAGAATGCTCCTTTCTCAAAGGAGAGCCAAATTAAAACACCTCTTAGTGATGATATCTAAAGAGATTTGAGGAGGAGGAAGCTTTGATTCACATGCCAAGAATCATGGGCACCTGGACATAGATGTGCAGCAGGAAAGCCACACTATATAGAGGTCTTCTCAAATGATGAGGAGGAGGAAGAAGAAGAACCAGAGAGGGGTGATATAATTGGAATAGTAGGAGATGATCCACCACCACCAGGAGGTGAGGATGGAGAAATTGCTCCAATTAGAGGGACTCTTGCATCAATGAGAGTGGTACCCAATTATCAGGAAGCTTCACACAAAAAATAGAGTTGGATTTCTACAGTGGAGGCAAGGACATGGTAGTACCATCTATTATGCATATGAGGTTGACCCATGAGACATCACTATTTTATGGAAAACCACCTGGGAGGCCACTTGATCCAGAGATGGTGAGATATGTCTCACAATATGTTGCACCCCTCATAGATCCAGGAGGAGTGGGAAAATTGGAAGGTTATGTTACAGCACAAAGAGTCCTGGGTAGACTCAAGGATGAGGGAGACATTCTCCCACTATCATCATTAGCCACTCTCACATATCATCTTACACTGAGAGAGGATGCTGCAGGGTTGGAGGATGGCACTATCATGGTGCAAGGAGACTATTCCTTGGCTTTAGAGGTTCAGAATATGTTCTCACTTGGGGAGAAGTCTTCTACATGTAGAATATGGTGGCCACTCATGCATGCTTTGGCAAAACTCAGGAAGTTTTGGATAGGTGATAACTTCCCATGGAAGACTAGCCTCCAAAAGATTCAACCTTTACTTAAGCATGAGAAGCTACAAGGGGAGCAAAAGAGAGGGGATAGAAACATCCCAATATGCAACTTTGGCATGGGATATGTCAAAGAGGAGGATAGCCATATGACATATGTTCTTTGTGATAGATCATAAGCGTTGTCACTATGGAGGATAGATCCCTATTGGAAATCCCAGATGTTGGTGGATTATTCCAAGGATATTTTTACATGCATGATACTTGATGACTAACTTCAAGAGGAGGGATATTCAGTCCAAGAAGAAGTCATCTATTATCATGGTGGGATATTCTTATCTAGAGCTTCCAAGTTGAAGGAGAAGTTGCTACAAGTTGCACATGAAGATTTTCTCTTCAGCCACACTTATTCAATGAGATCCTACAACACCATCATGGAGCGATACACTTGGGAAGGCTTTGAAGAGGAGACATATCAGCATTTGAAAAGATGCATGGACCATGTGGAGATGGGAGAGATACATAAATCTATGGAGGAGTTATCACAACCACCTCTTTTCTCTTTTGGAATGAGAAGGGATCTATCTGTGGACCACTCCATTTTTATGAGCAGAGATTATGTTAAGGAACATGTTTATGTGCATAATGTTTTACTTGATGATTATTTGCACTCCTTTACCATGTATATGTAGGCCATTTCTCCAAGGATAAGCATTCTTCCATATAAAATTCATGGCCAAATTTGGGCCATAAATTATGTTGAGCATGGCAACTCCGTAGGAGGTTATAGGGAGATGATTTACCACTCTAGGTGCACTCCAAAGGCACCAAAAATTTCTCACCTTTTTTAGAAATTGCGAGAAAACTTGGGCAGCAATTAAGTGGTGGGAAACCACTTACCCTACCATTCTATGATGTAGTCAAGAGATATACTGCGCTGGCTCCACATGTGGGACTATGAACCACCTCCATTTTTTCATATTTCTGTTCCTATGTAATTGGTTTTGATCCCATACATTGATGATGTACTTATTAATTTTATGGGAGTGATTGGAAGGAGGAGGAGGGATTGGTTGTGCCCTTTAGGAGAGAGGTTCTCCATGTTCATTATGCTAGATGTTTCAAGGAGGACCTTGGGAAAAACATGATTGTTTCATTGGAACTATTGCTTCCTTGTGGGATGAATCAATTGCATCTCATGAGAACTTGGGAGGAGAATTTCATGGAGGGATGGATCAAGAGACACTTGGCTTATGAGGGAATCTTATCACATGGAGGTGTCACCAATGGAGGAGGAGAAGAGTTGCAACACTCACCTTTTTAGTTGCTTGAGGACAAGCAAGATTTGGGAGGGTAAGACTGTAATATTCCCAATTAGCCATGAGTTGGTTGGATTTTTTTTTTTTTTTTTTTGCTTTATTTTTAACGAATAAGAGGATATGGAGATCCATATATCTCATTAATATGAATAAAATCAATGCCAATGTGAAATTAAGACATCTTGGCAGCTTAATTGAGCACCTTAGGTGTGAAAAGGGGCTAGAACACTTAGACTGGGTCAACTTTGACCAAATCAACAATGCTGTCATGGAGGAGTGGACATTTATGGAGGGACAACACATTTTTAGATGGAGACCCTTTGCATGGAAGTATTTTCATAAATGAGTGGGGTTTAGGGTTAAAAATCTCATCACTTATATAAGGAGGAGGATGACAACCATATTTGGTTATGTTGATGTATTTGATATTTCTGAATATACGGTATGTTTAGACATATAAATTTCTTCAGTTGTTTAGCTAAGATTGCAGTGTTGTTTAGCACAGGGTGTTCCTGATCGGGAATCCCACCTCTTTCCTTGAGAAGCCTCTAGGAAGAGCTTTACACTACATTCCAAAATCAGGCATTTGGCAAAGGCTTCAATCTTAATGTACAACACAGTTTCTGTTGAGAGGTTGTGTTGTGTTGCAGGGTAGAAGTTGTGGAGAATTGATTTGGGAGATTTCTGAGCTAGATCTCATTGGAGGAAGGTTTCTTTCTCTTGGGAGGCTAGTAAATAAGGCCCTGGAGCATCATTGATACATTTGGCATCAGACCATAATGTTTTTATCCCCTATAGCGCTGTATCAATATGGATCTGTGTTATTTTAGGGAGTTGCAGGGATGTTTGAAGTAGGTGATTTCTTCAGTGAAAGGGCAATCCTTTCATCCAGAGTATCCATTTGAGGAGAGATTCATTTTCATATCAGCTTGTAATATCCCAAAAGGGAGAATGCAGAAATACTTCACACAATATAAGAACTTACAGAAAGATAAACAATAAATCTAAGTACAAATCAGAATATGTAGAAAGAGATGAGCCATTTTATTATATTGGAGATGATTCAGTTACACAAGTACAAGATATAGGTAGATATAGCCAAAAATATGAGCTAGGATCACCCTAAGAACATGCATCCAATAGGTACAACATAACTGGAGAGGAACTGCAAGAAATACTGCGTTGTCTCTTCAACAAGACATAAACATGGAGTTGCAGGATGAAAAGAGAAAAGCATATCTACTCAAAACTGGAGCTCTGATGATGCCGAGATTAGAGATCCGACCAATGTCATGGATTCCCAAGATAACCCAGAAAGGATTTTCCAGATCTGCAACTTCGAAAAAATCACCTCCCCAGGGTTTGATCCTTGATCTACTGGGAAATACAAATCTGAAGCTAGATCTGAAGAAAATATGGCTGAAATGTATGCTTATATCAGATCTATGCTTGAAGGGCTGATCCCTTCCTCAAATATATGAGCTAGGAGCTCTAGATCTAGCTCTCAATCCTCCAAAATATGACTGCAGTTGTTGCAACACAACTACCTTTGAAAACTGCGTTGTGCGAGAGATAGAGGCCTTTTGCCTGCTGAAATATGCTGCAATAAACTCTAGGCTGATGGTAAGACTGATGGAAATGTGGAGGAATGATCCTCCACTGGATTGCTAGCTGAAGTACTAGAAACTTCCTTCCTCCTTTCATATCTGTAATATGGACAAAGTTATTCTTGGAGAGAATACTGCTGCTAGGAGGTTAATAAAATTTGGCCTGATGCCAGATCTGTAATGTGGCTATGGGAGTGATGATCTATAAGCCCAAGTGATAGGAATTATACCTCACCTTGTTCTCCAGCTGAAGTATTGAAGACAACTTCCACCTTCCAAACTGATCTTCAGAAAACTGCAGTTTTCTGAATATGAATGTTCTGTAGAAAGTAGAAAAAGGAAAGGGCACTTAAATCCTGATGTATAATGAAGTAAAAAACTCCTCCTTAGAGATCACTCAAAGAAAGGGGAGGGATTCTTGCCTGGGAACACCCTGTTCTAAACAACACCTACAATCTCTGCTAAATAGCCCAAGAATGCAATGGAATGTCACTTGACAATTCCATATCTAAAAGATCATACATCAAATAATCCAAGATGCCTTTCACCTTTGCCTTCATCTCCTTTATAATGATTGATCCACCCCAAGCCTTGGCCCTAATCTCAACTCCACTGTATCATGTGGACAAGATCCTCCAAGTGGGACAACACTACTTGACCAAATCAACCAAATAGTCTAGGTGCAATGTACACCTCTTCCATCATGTGTGTTTCATTTGCACATAATCCTCCACAGGACCACCACTTGATCATTAATGCTAAATGACCCTTTGTTTGACATATTCAAGATTTTATTTGACTAAATCAACCATCCATGATCTCTCTCATGAAATGAGACATGGTCTACAATCTCATTCACATTAGTAGTTGCTCAACTACCTCTTTTTGCAGATATAGTCTAGATTAATCCACATTCACACACACAAAGTGGATATTTATTCTTATTGAGGATTGTGGGTCCCTCCACCCTTTTATTTAATTAATTAATTAAGAAAATCAAGGACTCTAATATTCCAAATGTAATGTGAAAATTTGGGAATATTACATAGCTTTAGCCATTTCTCTTCAGTTACTTTTTGGAGCATACTTTCATCCCTAGGGCTGCAACTCATATTGTAGTATTGGGTGTTTTTCCTGGAGACCCTCTTGGGTTCTTTTCTAGAGGTTTTATAGAGCCTGTATCTTCATTTTTGTATCTATTGTGGCATATATCATCCATATATCTTTTGTGTACTCATTTGCTGTAGTAGTGCCTCCATAACCGCGTTGTAGTAGTGTCTTCGACATTTTGATATAGTAGTAGCACCTCTTATTGAGGGATTTCTTCATGGGAGGCTTGTTATATCTTGTTGTATGATTTATAGCCCATTATATTATACATGTTTTTTTTTATTTTCATGAATAAGCAAGCTCCATATTGGTCTCCATTATTTATTTAATGTTTTACATTGCTATTCCGATGGTTTTGCACTATATTCTTGCTTTTCCCATTTGGGAATATTACATGTCTCTTCATCGCAGAAGCATCCCGATATGATTAATTCATATTTCCAACCTTTATTAAAAATTATCCAAACTTTATTTTATTCTATTAATTCCATTATTTCTAATATCAAATCTATGTTAAGTACCCCTACCATGACCTCATCCATTCCTGATGTGATTCCTTTTCAAGGAAATACTTTTAAACCTAAGGCTCTACCTATGGATTCATTAGCCCCCTTATCTACACCACCCATTGTATCTATTGTGCCTCCTTATGTTCCTAATCCTTTTTATTTTTCCAATATAATTCCTCATTAGTATTTGGCATTAGAATCACTAACACCTCTAATTTCAAAGCACCCTCCTCCTATTCCAAATCTCTGCACTATTGTCCATATCCTTGATGATGAACCTGTGTAGCCTATTCCATTGATAACCATTACTAAAGAACACAATGATACTCAGGTTCCTATATCAAATCTACATAGTCCCACTTCTTCACCACAGTCACCTGTGCCTGCAAATAATTTTTCTGATGTTCCATTCAACCATTTTTATCCAGAGCATACTACATTGATGTATCAAGATATTAAAGTCTTGGTTGATACAAATATTTTCTCCAAACAATAGGATGTACCAGAAACAATGGATATGCCGGAAAAAATAGATTTACAACTTAGTTATCCTCCTTCAGTAAATAAACAAGAAGTAAACAACAATGTATTTTCTACGAAATTATCTATTATCGTTTGGGACTTTATTCATTGTAAATAAGTCTTGTAGGTTTATGCCCAGTAATTGGATACAATAACTTTCATTCCTCTTAAAGTGGTTATACAAGTCCATCGAGGTTTTTTAGTAGGAATAGCCAGAAGTCCTAGAAAATTCTTCATAGGCTCAGTCAAAAGATTTTTTTGTGTTGGAATGGGGTTCCCTAACCTGTGTTTTTGGTACAATTTTATAATAGTTGGTCTTGCATAGGGGTTTTGGGGTGGGTCAAAGCCCCTAATGTTTTTTAATGGGTTAAAGGGTAGCTCTAGGGTCCACAAACCACGGTTTGTGGACCATCATATAGCAAAGGCTAAGATGTTATAAATAGATAGATAGTTTGGTCTAGTAAGTAAGTAAGTCACAAGATTGATGCTACGTGCAAATTGTTAGGATCTGTCTAGGTTGTTTTGGGTAAGGAATCCTGCTAGCTGTGTGCGTGGAGACCCTCAGTCCTGCTATGTGTGGACCCCACTAGGCTTTGTGCGTGGGATGTGTTTGGTTTGTAAGTGGATTTTTGATGCTAATGAATGAAAAATATATTTGAAGTACCTTTGTGCTATCTAGATTGATTGTGTTTACTGCTGAAGCGCATATGTGATATTTATTTATGCTGTGAATGTATCTGTGATATAGAATTGGCTGCGATTATAATGTTCAGTGATGGTATTTTTTGATGCACATGTGGATGCGAATGTACTGATTAGATATGTTAGTGATAATAGATTTGCTATGGTTATCTACTGATTATACTATTAAAAGAGCTGCGAATAGAATAATTTTGTGTGAACCTAATAAGCTGCAACATATATCTACCTTAAATTACCTACTCTCTCCCAGGGTGTGGAAGCCTGGTTCCAGCACCCTCCCATACTACTTCGAGTGAGACCTTGGCCTGTACAGGTAGGTCATTGCTGAAAGGGCCAGTAGTATAGGGGCTTTTTGGCAAACCTTAACCTTTGAACCTGGGTCAGGACCCTCAAGCCAACAAATGGTTTTGTTGCTAGGACCGGGAGCATTTTGAGAGAGAGATCAGGTAATTCCACGAGGCCGTTGGAGACCTGAGAACCCGAAACTCGAGGACTGGTTTGAAGGAAATATTCAAGAATTTCCTGTAAAAGAGAATCGTAGCACAAAGTTGACAGATGAGAAGTGGAAGAATAAGTACATCTTCACTGAAGTTTATGAAATTTTCTTTGTAACTTTTGCACACGAGCTTCAGGAGTGGTTAGCGAGGCTTGTAGAATTTCAGATGTGTTGGAAGGATGATCAAGTTATGTAGTGGATGCCAGAGTTGATTCAAAAATTGGAGAAGACTAACAACACGATCACCCGTATGGTAGATCATTGGGTGGACAATGTGCTAGGGGGATTTGTAATGGAATTTGCAGTTGATCAGTTCATATCCTATTATGAGGTGGAGTGGAGGTTCTTTAAAGGTTTCAGAGGTAAGTTATTGCGAACATTGGCATTTATAATAAAAATATTACTGTGTGAAAAAGGTGTTCTATGTAGCCACACCGAATGAATGACCTCTAATCAGAGTGAAAGTACAACACGAAGTGGTAAGTACTACCGAGCCAATCAAGGGGATAGATCCATCTACATTCCATTAAGAGAATCGGCTGCGCATGTAGGAAGCAGTCCTCCAACGACACCACCTTCAAGTCAGCATAAGGGTAAGAAATCACGCACACCTTTGCCACCACTGGATGAAGATATGGACACACACATGAAGCTACCCACTTTCAAGGGTGTAGGAGATGAAGATATGGATTGATTTTGGTTTGAGGTAGAATCAGTATGGACTGCGCAGAATGTGGCGACAGATGCTATAAAGAGAGCGTAGCTATCCCTCACCTTTGAAGGAAGGGCCTTGGACTGGTATATGGGGTATGTAGGCCAGCATGCCGATCTCTCTATTCAGGATATTAAGAAGGCTTTAAAACATCAATTCTAGAAGCCTAAGTCCTATTTACAGCTAGTAACTGACCTAAAAGAATTTATAAAGAGACCTACTAAGTCAGTATGGGAACCTGATCAGTGGTTAAATAAGGTTATCAAATATGGGGAATTTCAGTATGATGATAGGCAGCACAAGGAATGGTTTATCGCTATGCTGCTACCTCACATGCATGGACCTATGGGTTAGCAGGCGATTGAAATGCAAGAGAAAGCCTTGGAGATTGCTATGAAACTGGAATTTTTTCCAAGAGATGATGCCCAGTTTGGGGTGCAGTAGATCCAAGGAGAGCTGGAGGCAATTCACTGTGAAATCCAGAATCTGCGAAAATAACGAGGGAAAGAAGCTAGCCTAGACGTATGGTGCATAAGATGCAGAGTGTCTGGCCACGCTAAGGATTAGTGTCCTTTGTTGGCAGATTACAAGCAGGCTGGGGGGCACAACCCATTGCAGCCTAAAGAGGTTGCGGGACCAATTGGTCTGGTGTTATGGTGCACTTATTGTCGCGTTGTTGAACTCTACGATACTAACCATTGTCCCCATATTGGTGTGTACATTCTAGAATTGAAGCAACAATGTTGTCGATTCTGCTCCTCTATGGGACATGACGAGCATAACTATTGGACCTAAAAATTGATGATTTACTAAGGGAACCTATACCAGGTACAGGCTGACCCTTCGTCACCACTATCTCCCTCAGGTAGAGGAGGCTCCCCAGCAAGAGGCAGGGGAAGGGGTGGAGGTGTAGGTTGGGGGAGAGGGCAATTGATATGTTACAACTATGGAGAAATAGGGTAATTTGTAAGATATTGTTAGAACCCTACATGAAAATATTGATGATATTGTAGACAATTGGATCACGTGATCAAATTTTTCCCAGTACTGATAGCAAAAAATCAGGAAAAACAACAAACACCAATGCAGAATGTGTAGAGGGTCAAGGTGGAGCCATGCGATGAGGAACCAGGTATTAATGCCATAACACGCAATGAAATGGCCACTGGGGGAGATGAGGAGAAAGTTGTGGCTGAACACCTTATCCGGAAGGCTGCTATGAAACAGGAAGGCTTGGACCTACAGAAGGAGAAAGAAACCTTTGTCGCATCCAACAAGGACTTTGCCAAGAATGAGGCATCTACCTCCAAGGCTCCAACAAACCTAAGAGTGGATGAAAAAGTTAGACCATTCCTAGAAGCATGTATGAAGCTGCTACGCAACCAGAAGGTGGTAGAAAATCTTCAAATACTAATGGAAAACTGCGCGGAAAGAACTGACCCTCCTATAGAGGTTAGAGATGTTCACAAGTTGTAAAAGAACAAGAAGTGTACTAGGAGGGAAATGCGGCTAACAACGCAGATCAACGACTATGAAATGGATCAGGGATTAGATGCGAATGTACTGCCCAATCAAACATGGTAGAGGATGGGAGAGCCTAAGCTAGAATGGCCTACTATAAAACTGTGCATGGTTAACCAACAGAAGATCATACCATTGGGAAGGTTGTCAAAGATTATGGTAGATATCGCATGAGTTAAGGTATGCACAGACTTTGAGGTAATTCAGATTGTGGAAGACGCATACCCTTATCCTGCACTCCTAGGACTGGATAAGGCAATAGACATGGGAGGTATTATCAACTTAAAGAAAAGGAACATGGTTTTTCAAAATGAGGGTATGAGAGTGATAGTTCCTCTAGACCCTGCGGAAGGAGAGCATTATACAGAACTAGTGCGCGAAGAAGACGACGTAGATCATATTTATAAAATAACCACCCGAGATGAGGATTAGATTAATAATATAGCTGATGGTGTGATTTACTGGGAGAAATACAGTGAATTCCTCTCTAACTTTGAGGGGGAGATATAAAATTGGAAAAATCAGTTACATGATGTATCTACACTGCGATGTCTCAGGATCACGAAAAGCTTCTGATGTATCTCATTTGAGGTAAGAGAACTGCCCTACTTTGATCGTTCTGATAGCGTTAGAGATTTTCTGCAAAAATTTGAAGCCGAAGTACCAAGGGAATGAAGAATGTGGGCACTTAACCTAGCAATGCGTGCAACCCCAGTGTGGTGGTGGGAAACACATAAGGGGATGTTCCAGGATTGGAAGGAATGTCGTGAGATGATGGTCATGCGATTTGAACCCCTGGTTCACCTGCGCGTGAAGAAATTACTTGGCCCAAGAGACCCACGTGAGTACTTGTCTATATGGATGAAGGAATGGTGTGCAAGAACTATGGATGAATGGGTCCACCTGTTCATTCATGCCTTGGGGCCAATCCCCACCGCATGGTACATTAGGGGAATTTTGAGGTATAAAATGGGCCTCCTAAGAAAAATGTACAATCAAAATAAACTTTATAAGAACCAATAGGATTCAAGATGATGATGTCAAACATGGGGGATGATTCACCATTTTTTAAGTAAAAGAGTAAAAAAATTAAAAACTAATAAAATAATAAAACTACTTTTTCAACTTATCTCCCAAATTTTTTACTCAAATTTTGAGCAGGAGTACTCGTTGGATGCAAAATTTAATTCCTTGTCTAAGGAGTACCCATGTTGCATACTTTCGATGGACTTTGCTACACGAAAAGTGAGAAATACATGAAAAAACGTGATTGCAATAACATTTTTCATGTATTTCTCATTTTTCGTGTAGCAGGGTCCATCGAAAGTATGAAACATGGGTACTCCTTGGATGAGGAATTAATTTTTTCATCCAACGAGTACTCCCACTCGAAATTTGAGTAAAAAATTTGGGAGATAAGTTGAAAATACGAGTTGAAAAAGTAGGTTTTTATTTTTCACTCTAAAATTTGATGATGTCATCAAATCTTATTTTATTATTTCCACTATTATTTTATAATTTCCTTAGGAGGCCCATTTAGACTTCAAAATTCCCCTAATGTTTAGATGTAGAACTAAATCAGCGCACCCACCACTGGGAGACCCTGAAGGACGAGTTTGTAGGGATGTTTAGGTTGATAGGTGGAATGGAGGCACTCGACGAAGCCTTGCAGAATATAGATGCCTTAGTATTTGATGAATCACGCCCTCGTGCAGCATATGGGGCGCCAACATGGGAGACGCAGATGCAAGATATTGTCAATTTTCGTAATCTTTCAATAGAGGAATGTGATGAAGACCCGTGAAATATATCTATCTCGGAGTTGGAGAGAGAGTGCACAGTTGTTGGACCCCCACTATAGACCCTCGATGTGACTAAGCCTCTTAAGCTATGAGAAGTCAACATTGGAATGGAGGAGAAACATAAGCTAACAAAAATTGATGACTACTGGGATGATGATACTGTTGGAAGAGTCGCGGAACTCCTCACAGAATACCAGGACCTATTTCCTACAAAATTCTTGGAACTCAAAGGGATTCCAGGGGACCTAGGGGTCATATACATCACTTTAAAACCAGATGCGTGCCCTGTGAAGTAGCGACCTTATCGATTGAACCCCAAGTATAAGCAGAAAGTCAGGGAAGAGCTTGAAAAAATGATAGCTACAGGTATCATCGAACCAGTTAAAAAATCAGATTGGGTAAGTCCTATGGTGGTTCAAGAGAAAAAGACTAAAGGAGAGATACGGATTTGTGTTGACCTGCACAAATTGAATGATGCCTGTGTACATGATCCCTTTCCTACGCCATTCTCAGATGAAATTCTCAATAGCATGGGAGGGCAGGAAGCATACTCATTCACTAATGGGTTCTCGGGCTACCATCAGATCAAGATCACACTTGAAGACTACAACAAAACTACGTTCACCACTGAATGGGGATCCTTCCAGTACACTGTCATGCTATTTGGCCTCAAGAATTTCCCTGCCATATTTTTGCGGGTGGTGGTTGCAGTATTCAAGGAGTTCATCCATAAGTTTTTGGAGGTATATTTCGATGACTGGACCATATTCAATTTGGTAAAGAAGCACGTATCAAACTTGCACATGATGTTTGACGCTTGTAGGAAGCACCAGATTTACCTGAATATTAAGAAGTGCATATTTTGCGTACCTTTTGGGATCTTGCTAGGCCACATAGTTTGTCGGAAGGGATTGATGGTTGACCTTGCCAAGGTAGCAGTTATCATCAACCTGGCAGTCCCTACAACTGAGAAACAACTGCGCTCTATCCTCAGACATATAGGCTACTACAGGAAGTTCATTTAAGGGTATGCTCTAATAACAATACCTATGGAGAAATTACTAAAGAAGGACGTTTCGTTTTTTTGGGATGTGGAGTGTCAGAAGAGATTTGAGTTACTCAAGGACAAGATGATCTCTGCACCTATCCTCATATTTCTTGACTGGATGAAAGTTTTCCATGTACATGTGGATGCATCAGGGATAGCCCTGGGAGCTATCCTTACGTAGCCTGGGGAAGGAGACATCGACCATCCAGTTGCATTTGCTAGTAGAAAACTCTCTAGTGTAGAGCACAACTACTCCACTATTGAGTGTGAAGGGATAGCCATGGTATATTCCATGCAGAAATACCAGCATTATCTATTAGGAGGGCACTTCAAGATGTTTACATATCACTTGGATTTGAAGTACCTAGTAAATAAGCCTGTGTTGGGGGGGAAGATATGCTGATGGCTATTACTATTCCAAGAATATGACTTTGAGATCATCGTGAAGATGGGGAAACTAAACGCCAATCCAGAACAATTATCCTGAATTGACAGTGGTGAAGAGCCGACCAACCTAGAAGAAGGGCTACCCGATGTGCAGGGGTTTGCTATTAAGGTAGTTGATGCACACTTCACCGAAATAATTCACTTCTTAACTAAATGAATGGAGCCTGCAAACTATTCGGTACAACAGAAGAAAGAACTGGTAACCCTCATAGTAGATTTTACCTTCATAGCGGGCCACCTGTATAAGCTGGGAGCTGATGTGGTACTGCAAAGATATGCTTTGGAGCATGAAAGGCACGCCATATTAGCAAAAGACCATGGGGGCATAGAAGAAGGTCAGTACGCAGGGAAAGCAACACTGCAGAAGATCTTGAGAGCTGGGCTATGGTGGCCCACACTGCATAGTGACTCTTAGGACTATTGCAAAGCCTATGACACATGCCAAAGGACAGGAAGGCCATCACGCAGAGACAAAATGCCCCTACAACCACAGATGGCCCTGCAAGAATTTTAAAAATAGGCTATCGACTTCGTTGGGTCCATCAAACCACCAGGGAAGAAGACAAGTGCGCGATACATCATCACTGCGACTGATTATGTAACCAGATGGGCCGAAGCTCAAGCTATGAAGGATTTCACTGCAAATACCGTTGCACACTTCATTTTTGAACATATTCTAACCAAGTTTGGCTGTCCAAAGAGATTTATGAGCGACATAGGTACGCATTTTGTTAATGAAACAATACAGGCCTTGACTGAAGGATTTCGAATTCACCACGTGAAAAAAACCTCGTATGATCCACAGGAAAATGGAGTTGTAGAATATTTTAATAAAGTCTTGGAACATGCACTGACCAAGGTTTTTAATTTCTATTGGAGCGACTTGGACGTGTGAATCCCGTCATTACTTTCGGTCTATCGAACCACCTACAAGAAAATGACTGGGAAAACACTGTTTCGAATGGTTTATGGAAAGGAAGCCATTATGCTCATGGAGTATATTATTCCTAACCTACGCATTGCAGCCTTTACGAACATGGCAGAGCCTGATATCATGGAGGAGCGGTTAGCGCAGCTCATGGCCTTGGAGGAAGATCGCTTCATTGCTAACTTCCATCAGCAAGTTTAAAAAGCTCAGGAAAAAGCATGGCATGATCAACATATTCGGAAAAAGATATTTTTAGAGCTAGAATTAGTCATACTATACAATAGCCAGTTTGCGAAGCACCTGGGGAAGTTTTGTTAGCACTGGCTAGGTCCCTATATGGTAAAAGAAATTACTGATGGAGGAGCTGTCCAGTTTGCCACACTGTGTGGTGATATGGTACCAGGATATGTCAATGGGAGTTGGCTCAAACCATACTAGATCAAATGACTATATGGTCAGAGTAGCTATATGGGGTGGAATGCATGGAGGCAGGACTGTGGTATGTGCAGGGATCATTCACAGGTCTGGAAGCCCAGCAAGGTGCCCTGGGAGCGCAGGGGTGTGCTGGAAGCACAGGAGGTGCTCTCGGAGTGCAGGGGTAATATAATGCTGTGAAAACTAGCCATTGAAACAATAAAACTAGGTAAAAAGAAAATTTTATCGTTGAAAGGAGCGGGTGGCTGGAAATTAATGAGGCAATTTCCAAAGATTTTTTACTGTTTACTTGATGGTGATTTTCTGATAAGCCTCATCCAATCGTTGGTTGATCTCCAAGGCTATAAAAGAAAAAGGGTAGATCAGAAGGGGGTTCCATGCATCTTGAACAGTTTGTGCTTTGTGAAATTCTGTGACTATTATGCTTTGTTAATGTCTAGGCGAGATACTCCTTCTCATAGTAGCAACCCTGAATTTATCTTTTGAGCGAGAATGACTACATCCAATCCCGCTGATTCTTCGCAGAATGTGGCCTTGATGGAGAAAGAATTCGATGAAATAATGGAATTCACCCCTGAGTTTGAAGAGGTTGTTTCCACACCGAGCAAGGGAAAGCAGGTGGAGAAGAAGAAGGGGAATTGTAATATCCAAAAATAGGGAAAATAAGCAGTATTGGGAATATCTTAAGATATTCCAATTTTGGACTGCTTAGCAATGCATTCATAGAAAAATGCATTTCTAGAAATGTAAGCCATAAAAATATAAACCATCACTTGGATCCATGAGATATATCCATCTAATATCTAATTCCAAGAGGAGATCATAAAGAAATGAAACTAGGTGAGGTAAACAAACCTCCCACACTAGTGTAGCTGAAAATGACCAAAAACCCTAGACATTGCTACACAAAAATAATGCACAAAAGGGACTGCATAGTCTTATGAGGGTTTTAACTCAGAAATTGAGGAAAAAATTATATCTACTCATATATTAGACAATCAAGCTCATAAACTGAGATCTAGTATCCTTATTACAATTACAAGAAAACCCAGGAAGGGTTTCTCGTCAAACGCTCTACATAGAAATGTGATCTTCAGAAAATTACTGAATCACCACTACAACACTGAAGCATAAGAGTGTAGAAGGCTGAAATATGTCTGATCTCGTGTAGATCCCTCAAGGGCTTCCTCCCATGAAAGGATGAACCTCTCAATCAGAAGAAAACACTACAACGGAGCCACTAGACCATCCAATGAAGCTGCCTCCAAAAATAATGCATTACCTAGCTGGAACAATGCTGGGAATGTTAGGGAAATGTGTGGTATTCTACCACAGATCTGAAATAAGCTCTAGAACTCTCCAAACAGGTCTCTCAAGTGAAGGAAACCTTCCTCCAAGAAGAAACTAGCTCAGAAAGAGGGATTCCAATCCCTTCCACTGTTGCACCCTACAACACTGCACAATCTCCTGCAGAAACTGCGATGATGAAGTAGGTTGAAGCTTGGCCTAAAAAATTGGTGTGGAAAATGAATGCAAAATCTCCCAAGAGGCTCCTCAAGGAAAGAGGCGGGATTCCCGCTCGGGAACACCCGGTGCTAAATAGCACTGCTACTCTGCTAAACAACAAGAGGAAGAAAAAAGTCTGAGAAGACAAAATAATAATCTAAAACATGATGAATAATGCTTCCATCCTCTTCCTTAAATAAAATTTGATTTTTCTTGCCCTTGGCCCCACTCAATTAGGTCATCTCCCTCCAAAACTGCGTTATTCCTTCCTTGATTCCTGCTCCTCCACAACTGTGTTGTTGACTTAGTCAAAGTGGACTGAACCAACTTGATATTATCCCTGTTCACACATGGAGGTGTTTTATTAAGCTGTAAAGAGTGTCTCCTTTCACACTTGGAGTGTTCCTATTCATCCTTAGGAGACTTATGGGCTTTTCTACCCATTTATTCACCGGTTAGAGATGCTGCTAACGCGA
The DNA here is from genome assembly GCA_034641835.2 of Pinus albicaulis. NCBI lineage: Eukaryota > Viridiplantae > Streptophyta > Pinopsida > Pinales > Pinaceae > Pinus > Pinus albicaulis. The sequence goes on along the minus strand of CM076570.1, from coordinate 864,215,957 downwards.
ATGTTCCATTTAGCTTTGAGGCTAAAATTTGGGAACAGTACAGTCCTCCCCTCCAAAATATTTTCTTGTCCTCAAGAAAATTTATAGGGAGAGAAAAATTTCTCCCCTCCTCCTCTTGTGGCCTCCCATCAATGCATCAAGATAATCTACAATAAAACTGCCATCCAATGTTTCCACCCAAGTGTGGAAAACCAAATGGTCTACATCAATCAAAGGTGGAAGGTGTGAATGGAAACCGGCTTGCTGTCCCATGACCTCCACAAAGTAGGAGTGATGACCAACATGGTGAATGAGTGCCTTTGTCACCCATGCTATCATCCAGATTAAATGAGCCATCCTAGGTAGCTCATCAAAAGAATCATCAAACCCGATTTTATACAATGTGTTGGGGCTGCATGGAGAGATTGGATTCTGCGATCCAAATAGTTTCTTTCTCCATTTATGGTAAACATGGGGCTGCCTCTGTCCTTGGGCTGAAATAACATGGCCTCCAAGAATGGCCCAAGTTCCCCCATCAAACAATTTAGCCATGAAGTGCCTCAAGTTCTCCAAGTGGTTCCTCCCACAAGAAGGGACAAAGTTTGATGTGGCAATCATGGTTTTCCCATGGTTCCTCTTGCAATGTGAAATATGTAAAGTGGGGAGAATCATGCTCCCAATCGACATCTCTACTACCTCCAGCACTCTCCAAACAATTCAGCAATAAATGGAAGCAAAATTCAATACAAACAAGCTTCCATATGACAACCGGAGAGTGGTTCATAGTTCCACCAATGGATCCAGCATAGTGCATTCTTTTCCTGCATCAAAACAAAAAATAACAAGTGCTTTCCCAACCACTTGTTTGCTGCCATAGTCATCTCATAAGATGGAATCATGAATATGCAATTTGGTGTCAATGGTGCACACCAAGAATTTTGTGGCTTCCCCCACAAACCACCAACAAGATAGCCAACCTTAATGCTGCAATTAGCCTCAATTACATCATAAAATAAAGTATAAGAAGGGATGATCCTCCTTAATACAACATGCTGCTCATATAAAGTAAAGAAAGGCAAATCATAATGCAAATTTATACCTCCTCTACCATGTACTTTGGTCCTTGAGTTGAAATGGCTACATTGAAAATGCTCCCTCACTCCCAATGAGTAGGAATGTGGCTGTGACATCCTCTCTGTCACCATCCGAGCTATGCATCTCTCCATATGCTGAAATATATCATATTGGATGCCCTTCCAAGTGAACTCCTCTGCCAAAGAAAGGTATGCATCATAATGCATGGAAAGGAAGTCCTCATGTGCTGCGAGTAGCAACTTCTCCTTGAGACTAGAAGCTCTAGTCAAGAAGACTCTGACATGTGAATAGATGACCATATCATCTACCATATACTCATCATCTCTATCCAAGTCATCGAGAATCATGCATGCACCAAGATCCTTGGAGTACTCTACTAAGAGATGAGATCTCCAATAAGGATCAATCCTCCTAAGAGACAACGCTGGTGATCTAGCATGTAAAGCTCCCCTCATGCTGCTGCCTGCTACTTTGACATCCCCCAAGAAAAATTCTCTCTCAAAACTCTTCACCTCTCCAAATCCAAGAGCAGTGAAATAAAAAACAAGATGTCTTTCATCACTACTGGATCTGGTGGCCTCCCAGGTGGGATGCCTCCATGTAGTGAGACATCAATGTCAAGAGTGGACTGTATATATGGTTGGGCAACCTTGCCCTTGCCCTCAAAGTGCAGTATAGTCTACCTCCTCTTTGCATTAGCTTCTTGAAATAGAGAAGGGTGTGTGCCTCTCATCAAATGATGCTTCTCTTCCTCCCTACCTCCTCCTTCCAGCTACAATGTTGCACAATCATGCTTCTCACTGATTATGCTTGGACCTCCATGTATGAGATCCTGGGGAAATTCTTGCAAGGGTAAAAGAATCCCTCCTGTTGGAGCATGTGCTCCTCCTCCCTCTGCATGAGGTACTGGATGTGTTCTAGATGTGACAGTGTTGTTTCCCTCAACTCCATCAATGTGTGTGGGCAACATCTCAACAATTGGATCCTCCTGTGAAAAAGAGATCCACATGCCCTCTTGTTTAGGAATATGGACTAGAGGTCTTACCTTTGGCAATGTGTAATGCGAGATGTCAGTTTCTTTGATGATTTTCTGAAGTGGAGTCTCCTCCATCACATGCAAGGTTTTTGTTCCCTCAAGTTTTCCTTGCTCATGTTTCTTAGGAAGTTTTTCACCAAACCTTCCCACCAATGTCTCAATGAATCTTGCATAAGAGGAAGTGTTTGCATTTTTTAAAGAACAAGATTCAAAAATCTACCATGCATGGGCCTTACCTCTGAAATGTAGTGCTGCAACTCTGATGGTCTCTTCTTCAGAAATATGGTTCTGTTGGAAATAGGAGTCTAACTCCTTCACCCAAGCTCCAACTGAACATGTGGGTGAGCCTTCAAAAGTAGATAGAAGAAATCTATCTGCATTCTACTGCCTGCTCCCCTCAACTTGGATCTTGCAAAACCCTTGGAAATCAATATGATCTCTAAACCTCTCAGTTTGAGATTCATACTCCTGCAACAAATCACTAAGAGTCCTCCTCTTAGGCATTCTTCCTCCTTTCATCCATCTCAAGATATATCTAGGCACTTGATTGTGCTATGCATCATGGTGTGTAGCTGCATGCTCACACTCACCATGTGCAAATCTAGATTCAAGTCTAGATTCAAAATCCTCTGGATATCCCATCTCCATTCTCATTTTCTTCAGCTCTCCTTGAAAGCTCTGCATAGATCTTGGAATAAGCTTTGTAAGCTTGTCTTCCTTTATTATTTCACATAATGGAGCCTTCTCCTTTTTGTCCATATTTATCAAAAGTATAATGGCCTGATATCCACAGGCTGAGCCAATATTGAGGCTCTGATACCATTGTAATATCCCAAAATAGGGAAAATAAGCAGTATTGGGAATATCTTAAGATATTCCAATTTTGGACGACTCAGCAATGCATTCACAAAAAAACGAATTTCTAGAAATTTCAGCCATAAAAATATAAACCATCACTTGTATCCATGAGATATATCCATCTATCATCTAATTCCAAGAGGAGATCAAAAAGAAATGAAACTAGGTGAGGTAAATAGACCTCCCACACTAGTGTAGCTGAAAATGACCAAAAACCGTAGACACATCTACACAGAAATAATGCACAGTATTATGAAGTTTTTAACTCAAAAATTAAGGAAACAATTGGATCTACTCATATATTAGACAATCAAACTCATAAACTGATATCTAGTCTCCTTATTACAATTACAAGAAAACCTGGGAAAGGTTTCTTGTCAAATACTCTGCATAAAAATGTGATCTTCAGAAAATTACTGAATCACCACTGAAACACTGAAGAATAAGAGTGTAGAAGGCTGAAATATTTCTGATATGATGTATATCCCTCAAGGGCTTCCTCCCATGAAAGGATGAACCTCTCAATTAGAAGAAAACACTGCAATGGATCCACTAGACCATCCAATGAAGTTGCCTCCAAAAATAATGCATTCCCTAGCTGGAACAACGCTGGGAATGTTAGGAAAATGTGTGGTCTGCTACTAAAAATATGAAATAAGCTCTAGAACTCTCCAAACATGTCTCTCAAGTGAATTAAACCTTCCTCCAAGGAGAAACTAACTCAGAAAGAGGTATTCCAATCCCTTCTACTATTGCACCCTGCAACACTGCACAATCTCCTGCAGAAACTGAGTTGATGAAGTAGGTTGAAGCTCAGACTGAAAAACTGGTGTGGAAAATGAATGCAAAATCTCCCAAGAGGCTCCTCAAGGAAAGAGGTGGGATTCCCTCTGGGGAACACCTGGTGCTAAACAACACTGCTACTCTGCTAAATAGAAAGAGGAAGCAAAAAGTCTGAGCAGAAAAAATAATAATATAAAACATGATGAATAATGCTACCATCCTCTTCCTTAAATAAAATTTGAGTTTTCTTGCCCTTGGCCCCACTCAAATAGGCCATATCCATCAAAAGATTCATCTCCCTCCAAAACTGCGTTATTCCTTCTTTGATTCCTACTCCTCCACAACTGCGTTGTTGACTTAGTCAAAGTGGACCGAACCAACTTGATATTATCCATGTTCACACATGGAGGTGTTTTATTAAGCTGTAAAGAGTGTCTCCTTTCACACTTGGAGTGTTCCTATTCCTCCTTGGGATACTTATGGGATTTTCTACCCATTTATTCACCAGTTAGAGATGCTGCTAACTCTAATGTTCCATTTAGCTTTGAGGCTAAAATTTGGGAACATTACAGGAAGGGAAAATGCTAGGAGCAAGGGCTGAGGAGGACTATGAAATGGAATGGGGTGAAGCCATGTACCTCCCCACGAAATGTGAAATCCCTGCAAACAGTGCCCCAGGCACATTCGCCTAACCAATCAAAGAGACCTTTGTCTGCTCAAGAGGAGGCCCGGATTGCTAAGCCCATAAATTGTCTCCCACCCTATGTTTGTCCTCGCAGGGCCTCAATGCGCACACCCAAGAATCTTGATGGGATTTACACATATCTGTAGATGCCTGTGATTCTGGGTGAGGTCCCCTTCATTGGAGAATCTTTTTGCAAGATCCACAAGGTCAAATTCGACGATCATGACCTCGCCAACCTAGATGCCTTCCCTGAATTGGCACCGGAATTATATCTTGAAAGGGTATTGGAGGATGATGTGCTGAAGGTAGTCCCTATGCCATAGGCAAGTGGGTTGGCTGGTTCAGGGTTATTAAATCTACTGCAAATGCCTCACTTTTGCCACTACAATTTCACCGACCGACTTGTGCGACAGCTCCTAGATATGGTTCATGACGGTTGCTTATGGATCCAAGACCACATTCACATTGATGCAACACTCATTCACCATATTACTGGTGTTACCATGAAGGGGTTGAATCCCATGGAGTGCGTCGATAAGAAATATGATCAACAGATCACTGATAAGGTGCGCGATGATTACCACATTGAATGGAACACTAGGGGGTTCATGATCAACATTATTAGCGACCCCGATGCACACATGGGAACCTTGTTGTTATCATGCAAAATGATGCACAAATTATAGGTTGCCACGGTCCTCGCGTATGTAATTCAGTTAGCTGGCCGCTGCGAGAAAGGGGTCTGCTTAAACTCATCCCAGTTCCTGTGTAATGAATTTCTAGAGAACGTGCACGAAGCCCAGGATCATGGAAGGGCATTCTACTACTCCTGGTTGCTGCTCCTCATCGCGTTGGTCACATGGGAAGCCCCGGAAGACTTGGTCCTCCCTCAACTTGAGCTGGATATGTGTGAAGGGGCTCGGTATGTGAATCTCTGAGATACAAAGGATGATAATCACATCGAAGATAATAAAGTCTTCTGGGTCTTAATTCAGAGCGGGCTCACAGTAGTAATCCACTCCTGGCTGCGCTTGTCACCAAAAATATATGACAAGTACAAGAGCATCACAGCTTTTCAAGTCACAATGCACAATGTGCAGATCCGGGGCCACAAGGATCCAACGTGGGTATCACTACCATATATGGTTACAAACAAGGAGATTGACTGTCTTATTACTACTTGGCCTCCACACTGGAAACTAGGCTTCAAATTGAATACACACGACACTGTAGGTACGAGTACCAAGAAGACTACCCTGCTTGACACGACCAAAGAGATTGAAGGATATGGCAAGAATGCTGAGAAGGGTGCGGAGCTAGAATCACAGAAGGATTTGCAGCAGGATCTGGATGCAGAGGGTTTGGTTGCAGAGAGTGATGACTTCCCTCGAGGCACGAAGGGACTGGTGACCGTGTTAAAGGCAAACAAAATAAATGATGAGCTACAAGGCCGGGTTGGGAGACTAAATTAACTCTGACAGAGGAAGAATTGGAGCAGACAGCGGACGTAGTCACCCTCGCCTTCGAAGATAAATGGCTGGCTTTGGAAGAGAAGTAGAAGGCCACGGTCGCTACACTTCAGTTGGAGCTTCGAGCTCTACAGCTCAAAACCGAAATTCTGCAGACAAGCACGATTCAGAACAGGCCACCCCCAATAACTAGTAGTGACTTTATTATCACAACAGAAAGCCGCCTGTACCCTCTTCCAGGTGCAACATTCGTCTTCAGCCCACCTTCCTTAGGAGCACAAGTCTAGGCCTATGAAGAGGTGTAATTGGATTTATCTCGACTACCACATGAACTGCTGTAGGTCCTTCACATATCCTTGTTTGGGGAGATTCAACACAGAGACAACTGAGTGCACCAGTAGCTCAGTACAACTGAGCAGATGATTGTGGAGAAAATTGCTGAGGTGTCCTAGGTGCAGGATGCATGCACCCTCGCTGCTACGCAGCAGACTGAGTTGGAACACCTAATCATTAGGATTTTCATAGATGTAACTGAAGATATCCTGGCTTTTTATAACCCCCAGGCCAAGATTGAGGGGCTTGTTGCAGCACTAAGGGCTTCGAGGATTGAAATTCAGACTCTCAATATGGATATGGAATAGCAGAATGCTGCCTTACAGGCCAAATTGCAGCAAGAGACTCCACCCGAGGTAAGAGCCCAGTGAGCCGCGATTGTCATAAAGGCCTCCAATACTATTACCGCTCAGACTGCTCAGGGCGTAGAGTTGTTTGATATAGCCATGCAGCTATGGTCTAAGGTGCAGCGTGACCCTCTCCTCCATGATTTTACTCAAGAGCTGTGCCAGAAGGAGGAAGTGTTTGAACAACTCGAAGCTACTATGCCCACCTTGATTCCAGCTCAGCACCTGGCACGATTATGTATGAACCACACACTTAGGGATGAAATTGACAAATTCCACCAAAAAAAGAAGGTTCTCAGTGATCACCTTAAGCGTTGGGTTGTTGAAGCCCTCAAGCTCTCCCAGGAAGTCGATGTTGTAGTCAAACAACTGAACCATACATTGGAAAGTGTCACGGCTGCTACAAAAGGTCCAACTTCACAGAAGTTGGTGTATATTGCTCAGAACGCTACTGCATCGAGTGAAGCAGTGCTGCCCCCACTAGTTAATGCGATCAAGCATCTTCAGGTGAAGATGAAAACCCCATGACTGCAGTGACTAGGGACGAGTCACAAGATTGTGTTGGGGGCCTGTTGGAGCAGGGTTCCTGTTGATGGGAAAATCTGTCCGGCCAACAGCAGGGTATCTCCCCGGTAAAAAGTCCCAACTAGACTCTAAACCGTTTGTGATAGGGATCCCGTCTAAGGTGTGGGTCTGGCTACCACTTAATTTTCCTTTCCTTTGGATGCAATCAAAATTTGCGAACCTGCGGACACACGTTTATTCAGATGATGCAAGACACATGATCGATGAGTCTTAATGAGCATATAAAACTATGAATAGCAAGATGAGTTATAAAGCATGGAGTTGAAGGAAATGTTGTCAGCAGCACGTCATTAGGGTGTTGCTTGCAAAAAGTTGTTCTAACCACAGGCGAAACAATTCTGTGTGGCAGAACACTCTTCACTTCCTTGAACGATTTCAAAGATAATATAAATGCCAGCAAGAAAAGTTGTTAACATTCATAGAGAAAGCAATTTAGTCTTAAAATCATTAATACACGTCTAGATAACTATAATGCATCAATGACGTAATGGAAAACGCAGTTTCATTAATCAAAAGATATTAGAAACATAAAGAGGAATACTCATAGTCTTCACACATCAGTCTACATCAGATCCAAAAATGAAATAAAAAAGTGCTTGTATTCATATTCAAAAGTGGAGTCCTTCTATACAATTTTCTATCCTCCTTTGGAGTCCCAAAGAAAAGTCCCATTTACAATTTCCTTAAGGAAGTATTTATAGAACAAAACTTACCCTTTGGGCTTCCTTGACTTTTCGCCTTCCTGACCGTTGGGCTGCCTTGCGACTTAGTATATTTTGCGACCTGCGACCTCGGACTCTGTTGCGACGTGCGACCTTACTGGATTTTGTGACCTGCGACCTCGAGAAATTTGCAACTTGAGGTTAGTCACGACCTAAGGGGTTGTGACCTAGAGTTATTCATCTGATCCTCTTATGGAGGGCTTGGACCTTGTAGAACTCAATTTTTTTCCCTGGTACTAGTCTTGCACGAATGGATGGCTGATAGATGTGCGATCGCGCTTGTAGTGCGGTTAATTCAAGCTTTGAATGGATCCCCTTAGCTAGTTAGGCAAACCTCAGCTCCTCATGCAAACCAACAGCTTCTACCCCCGTGTATTCCTTTTGTCATGTCTCAGCATTATTGGGGTATGTGGTTTGCGTATTATACTCCTATGCCCCTTTACCCAAGACTTATTTCTTCTCTGTAGTGAACGGGAAGGAGAGAAACTAATTTTCACCTGGCACACTTCTATTTACGTGTTGCCTTCCATGTGGTGGTGCTGCTATATGCACGTGGTTGTTCCAGATTATATCTTCCTAGTTACCTTGCTACGGTGACTGACCATGGGCTTTTCCTTGTTTCCATCTATCGCTTCGAACCTAAAAACTCATGAAACGGTTTATAAGGGATCAATATAAGCATGTCTAAATGGGATTGAAAATGAAATATCACAACTAATAATCATAAGTTGCAGGTATCGCGTGTGCTTTAGCCTAGTTTCTCTTTATCACTCGTGATGGCAATCTTATCGCATCTGCTTCCCTCCTTCATATACTTTGTAATGTATACATTTTTGAGAATTCCTTTAAATTTGATATGTTCTTTTCCACACAATCGTATATACCCATTTCTATGCACGCCCTTGCGATTCATATGCCAAGGTGCTTGTCCATAACATGAGGTTTTTACATTTTTGGCATAATCGTCATTCATTGAAATGTTCGAGCGGATCCTTGGTGGGTCCACAAGACGGAGTGTGCTCTTATGCAGGTCACACAATTGTATTCGAGGTGAGGCCTTGTTCCACAACCCGCGAGGGAGAGGTCCCTAAGTCACATAATTCATGGGGTTGAAAAGTTTGTTGCTTGGTTGTGATGCGACCCTGCGACTGGTCGCATCCCATGGAGGTTGCATAATTTGTGAGGTCACAGAGTCCACTGTTTGGATGTTATGCGAACTTGCGACTGGTCGCAGCTCATGGAGGTTGCGAAGTCCACCGCATGGATGTTATGCGACCCTGTGACTAGTCGCGCATCATGGAAGTTGCGTAGTCACGTTTGACCTTGTGTGCAACCAGATTCATGGTCGGCCTGCTAGTGTTATGGCGCGAAGGATTCGACCTCTTCCAAAGACACTTGTTTACCCGAGCGCCGTGTGTTAGCATGCATCCCCACCAAGCTGCGTTAGTTTGAGGAATAAGTCATACACAATGATTTTCATGCTGAACGCAGGTGCATACATGCTCTCCAGATGAAGTCATTGACTCCCGCGCGTTTGAAACCAATTGTTTCTACATAGTACCTATGGCATCATCTGGAGGCATCCTCATCGGCATTGGTTATTAGACAACATTATTCCCTATTCAGGCTGAGACGGCCACCGTGCATGGCCCTTTATCTTTTATGGAAAATTGAAATGGGGATACACCTCTCACCTCCTTCCTTGTTTTTGTTCCGACGTATTTCTTTGGAGTAGACTAGCCTTTACGGCGAATACCCACACTGCTCCGAGTGTGCTAATTCATTTTGTTGCGTTTCTTCATGGTGCTAGCTTGAATGGATTTTAAATGAACTTGTTGCACCTTTCAATGCTCTTTGATGCCCTCCTCAACCAATTTCCCTTTGTTCATGCGTAGTAGAAATATCACTTGTGCATGAGGAACCTGCCCCGACGACATGCTTGGGCAGCGTGCCTTTGTTGGGTTTTCCATTCACGTGGGTCATGGCTTTGATGCCCATATCGTTGTTTGGGGGCCATCTCTCATAGATTTGGTTTTTTTAGCCCTCACCATCCTAATAAATGACTTTACCATGATTTATTCTCCCTTAATATGTAGCCCAACAAGACCTGCAAAGGACAAGACGATAGTATGAGCCATGAGTTCATAAGCTGGTCCAAAAGCTATCTCCCCATTTGAAGTACATATAAGGATTTATTAAAGTAGAGTATTTTGAAGCATATCACTAGAACATACAATGTTTAAAGTGAGAAACCAGCTCAAGGCTTGGCAGTTTAATGAGTTTATTAATTTGATATGGCTATCATTAGAGAATGATGTCTCTTAATTTAAAATAATTAACAAGTGACTACCAGCTCGATGATGAGTCCAAAAAGAATGCCTAAAAATCCATGGTGAAGGACTTCTAGTGAAAGTATGTCAAGCACTTAACACCAGAAAGCTTCCATTCAAGTGCATGCAATGATGATACCCCCACACATGGCGCAATTGTGGCAAAAGCATCCAATCATGATAGTGAGAAAGCTTACGAGGGGCTGGGAATAGGCCCTGGGGATGTCACTGATTACAGGTTGGGTAAAAAACCTAAAGGCTTAAGTGAGTAGAGGGGGACCCAAAATTTTGAATATACCAAAAATTTGGGTGGTGTTTTAGCGGCTACAACAAATGGCGAACCACTGGTAGAATCCAGTATCTCTGTCAACATCGCAACAATAGTATGAGTCCAGATAGTGATGCAAGGGAATATTGAACAAGTTCTTTGGGTATCCTTTTGTATTACTTTGACCTTTACAGATATGCCCAGTCCTTGTGCCTCAGCTAGGTCTTGCTAATTAGAACACATCAAAGTGGAAGCTCACGGATGCCATTAGCTTGTTGATGATGTGAAGAGTAAGGAAGTGGGTTTATTATATTCAGAATTTTTAAAGTAAGTTTCCGGTGTTGCTCCACTGTCAACAGGCCTGGACAGTACCCTGGCAGAGTCACTTCAAGAAATCACAAACATTGCTCCACTACCAACGAGCCTGGTCAGTACCCCGGCAGAGTCTTTGTATTACCTCTCTATGTAGCAAGCCTTGCTCAATCCTTTACTCTTATTTTTTTGATGTGCTTTTAGCACTTATTTTCCATGGGTGGATGAGGGATCCCAACTTATTTTATGGGCAAGAGAGGTTGTTTCTTGTTTGACGGAAACTGAAAGATATCCTGATTTGGGTTTTCCCTCATGCCAAGCCTTCACATCCCATCTACCACCCACAGGCGAAGTGTGAAAAACAGATCATTAAGATGTGTGAGACTATGCTGGGCACAAGGCTTAGGTTACGGGTATGGGCCATTCAAAATCATTAGGGTTCCACACAAAAAACCAGCTCGTATCTCCCCAACTAATGAATTTAGATTCATAGGCATTTTTTTGAGAATGCAACTTTGATGACCTATCTTGAGAGAAGCTTCCTCTTGAGGTAACCACTGCAACCTCATGAAAATAATGGAGTTATTGTTTTAGCAATCGAGGCAAAACAAGTCAGCAAGGTGATCAGGTTTTCAATGAGGGCTCATGCCGAGGTATGCGATATATCGAAACCTTCAAAGCTATGTCAACAACCTGTGCCAATGATGTGAGGAGGAAAGTGTGTGACGCAATGCGATAGATGAGGCTCATGACGCAATGCAATGCCATGTGCGAGAACGATCAACCAGTTGCAGGTGGAAAAGAAGGCGAAACAAAAGCAGTGATTATCTGAACATTATGCAACAATAAGTAAACTGAAAGGGAGATGGGTGAAAAATAAATTTAAAATGATGATGCCTAAGATATTAACCGTAAGCAAAGACAACAGACATACTTTTAAACTATAAAGAAAAACTTTCACAAGTAAACCTAATTAAAAACTTGAACTAACAAACTTTTATTAACAGATCCTAACTAGCCTAAACCTAAAACCCTAGTTTAACCAAAGAGGCGGTCAGGTCATGTGAAATCATCTTTCCAGTGAAGCCACCACATTAGTTCTCATAATACAAGAACAATAGTGTTCAGGATCAGAGCTAGCATACAAAATTGTGCACCAACAACAACACCTACCTGAAGAGCATGCGTAACAGGAAGAAGGTCATGGCTACTTACCAGAGAACATGCCATAATGGATTGTGCAAGCTGAATTTCACTTTCATCCTAATACACAGAAATATGTTTTTGAAACTTACAATCATTTATAAATGACACACACCCATCCACGCATAACCCTAGGTCTGACAGAAAAGGGGTAATCCAATGCCTATTCGAAGGTATATCCACCGGATAGGATTCGTCGAACCAATTAGAAACCTCATCATGGTGTTGAGGATGATCAACTTGATGGGAGGGACAAAAAAAGCGTTTTCCAGGTGAATTGTAGAAATTTTTGAATCTAAGAGCAGAAACCCTAATTTTAAAAATAGTATTTCGGAGTTATCCCTGGGTTTTGTCGAGGATATGAGGATTCGAATAAACCTTTAGTGGAGGCTGAAGTTCCTCATCGTCTTGAAAAAACTCGAGACCTTTGAGCAGGGGGCTTTCCAACTTTGATGGTTTGGCGAGATCAACAGGCGAATGGATGTGATAGTCAATTGTGGTGATTTGAAAAGTGTGAGTGGGCTTTGTATCAATCTGGCCAAATGTTTGCGCATTGATAGATTGACAATCCGACGTATCAAATTCCTTAGATTTCCTAGGATGGGGTGAATTTACTGAAATATTTTTGGGCAGTAGAGAGGTTTTCCAAACGTCACACGTTTGTTCTTGAGTGCAACTGGTACTGGCTGGGAAACAACTGAAAATATTAGAGACAAAATTAGGGCATATCGGTTGTTTCATACCAGCTGTTAGGGGATAGGAATATGTGCCTAGGTAAACATCATTTGAATGGGAGACCTGCCCGGATGAGCTGATATTCGACGCGGTTATGCTGAGAGGAGTGTGATATGTGGGAATCGTCATTTCAGAAACCCTAATTTGAGAAAACTTAGTTGGACTAGTTTGAGGAGTCTTATCAGGGTTGGAAGAACTTGAGGTAACAGCCAGCATAAGCTGAATTGCTTTGATTTCCTGATGGGTCTTTGAATCTTCACAAAGTGGATCATAAAATTTTGGTGGCTTCATATGGCCAACAAATAGATCTGAATGACAGTTTTCAGAGGCATGAATGAATATGTTTTCAGATAAGTAGTGATCACTGGAGCCATCTATTTGATCAAGTTGGGTTGATCAATAAAAGCGATATCTTGAGGTTGCCAAGACAGGAAGTCACCCCTTTGGTTGTTTAAAGATTTCGGATGAAAAAGATCAGATCTAAGAGATTCATCAATTTTGTGATGTGATTATGAAACCACCCCTCGTGTGCTTTGATTGTCGCCAATACCAGTACAAGAAAATTTTGAATGACTTCAAGAAATTACTGGTGCGGCAGGCTAATGAAATAAATCAGAGAATAATGGATGAAACGATTCATATGTGGAGGTATCGACCATGCAAGGACTTTCATCTCGCACATCGGTGTCATCCGGAGTGGAAAATGGTCTTGCATGCCTAGGACGGTCCAATGATTTTGTAAACTTAACTTTATTGAGGAAAAGAGTCAATTTATTAATAGCATGTGAATAAGGTTTAGGACTGTGTCCAGGGAAACATTCAGTGGAATTGAGATAGGTTTGATGAACTGAGAGAGATAATGGGCCACTATGGTTTTCAAGCTCTGATTCGACATGATGCATGAAAGATTCAGAGGTGGCACAACAGGTTCTATCTTCTTGCACACATCTATCATTGCTCAGAACTCTCGAGGTCACAACTCCACTACACAAAAATTCAGGAGGATGAACAGGAATATCACAAATAGTAATAATCTCCTTGGAGGCCTCAATGTGGTCTGGGCTCGGGGAGATGGAAAAGGAAACATTAGGGACAAATTCTGAATAGCTGGCAACCTGCAGGTCGTCATAGGGAACACTAGGATTAGGCTTGGTTGCTAATTGAAATTGTTCAAGGGAAACGAAAATCACATACCTGAACTATTCACTTAAAAATTTCCAATCAACATCATTTTCAGGGAACTAAAAACAATAATGAACAAATCTGATAGAGAATTCATCTAGAGGTTCTTGAGGTTCCATTCTGATGTCATTTAGCTTTATTAACACATTCTGAAAATTGTACCTGTGAAAATCTTGTTGTAATTCACTAGCGAGCTACTCGTACGAATGGATAGAATCTTCCGGCAATGTGCGGCACCATTGATTAACGTGACCTTTGAGAGTGAGGGAGAGAAGCGAACAAGTCAACCCTTCATTGTCAATTTCATAGCACTCACAAAAGTCACAAAAATCTAAGAGGTGTTTGGTTATGGAAACTCTGTTTTCACCATCGAATTTTAATTGGGACATGTGATGCATAAGTTCATCAGGAATTGAACATTGAGGCTCATAGAAATCCGAAAAAAATCTCAAGAGAATGATTTGGGGACGAGACATTATAGATATGAGATTAACTGCAGGCTCTAAGGGCTCAACTTTTCATCTGGCCCTCCTTCTAGCTCCAATTCTGTTGACGGGAAAATTTGTCCATCCAACAGCAGGGGATCTCCTTGGTAAAAAGTCCCAACTAGACTCTAAACCGTTTGTGATAGGGATCCCGTCCGGGGTGTGGGTCTGGCTACCGCTTAATGTTCCTTTCCTTTGGATGCAATCGAACTTTGCGAACCTACGGACACACGTTTATTCATATGATACAAGACACATGATCGATGAGTCTTAATGAAAATATAACACTATGAATAAAAAGATGAGTTATAAAGGATGGAGCCAAAGGAAATGCTGTCAATAGCATGTCATTAGGGTGATGCTTGCAAAAAGCTGTTCTAACCACAGGCGAAACACTTTTGTGCAGCAGAACACTCTTCACTTCCTTGAACGATTTCAAAGATAATATAAATTCCAACAAGCAAAGTTGTTAACATTCATAGAGAAATAAATTTAGACTTAAAATCATTAATACACATCTAGAGAACTATAATGCATCAATGACGTAATGGAAAACACAGTTTAATTAATCAAAAGATATTAGAAGCATAAAGAAGAATACTCATAGTGTTCACACATCAGTCTACATCAGATCCAAAAATGGAATCAACAAGTGCTTGTATTCATATTCAAAAGTGGAGTCCTTCTATACAATTTTCTATCCTCCTTTGGAGTCCCAAAGAAAAGTCCCATTTACAATTTCCCGAATGAAGTATTTATAGAACAAAACTTTCCCTTTGGGCTTCCTTGACCTTTTGCCTTCCTAACTTTTGAGCTACCTTACAACTTAGTATATTTTGCGACCTGCGACCTTGGACTCTGTTGCGACCTGCAACCTTACTAGATTTTGTGACCTGCGACCTCGAGCAATTTGCAACTTGAGGTTAGTCATGACCTGAGGGGTTGCGACCTAGAGTTATTCATCCGATCCTCTTGTGGAGGGCTTGGACCTTGCAGAACTCAATGTTTTTCCCTAGTACTAGTCTTGCATGAATGGATGGCTGATAGATGTGCCATCGAGCTTCTAGTGCAGTTACTTCGAGCTTTGAATGGATCCCCTTAGCTGGCTGGGCAAACCTCAGCTCCTCAAGCAAACCAATAGCTTCTACCCCTGTGTAGTCCTTTTGTCATGTCTCAGCATTATTGGGGTATGTGGTTTGCATATTAAACTCCTGTGTTGTTTTACCCAAGACTTATTTCTTCTATGCGGCGAACGGGAAGGAGAGAAACTAATTTTCACCGGGCACGCTTCTATTTATGTGTTGCCTTCCATGTGGTGGTGCTGCTATAAGCACGTGGTTGTTCCAGATTATATCTTCCTAGTTACCTTGCTACGGTGACTGACCATGGGCTTTGCCTTGTTTCCATCCATCGCTTCAAACCTAAAAACACACGAAACAATTTATAAGGGATCAATATAAGCATGTCTAAATGGGATTGAAAATAAAATATCACAACTAATAATCATAAGCTGCAAGTATCGGGTGTGCTTTAGCCTAGTTTCTCTTTATCACTAGCGTTGGCAATCTTATCGCATCTTCTTCCCTCCTTCATATACTTTGTAATGTATAAGTTTGTGAGAATTCCTTTAAATGTGATATGTTATTTTCCACACAATCGCATATACCCATTTGTAAGCATGCCCTTATGATTCATATGCCAGGGTGCTTGTCCATAACATGAGTTTTTTACATTGTTGGCGCAATCATCATTCATTTAAATGTTCGAGCAGATCCCTGGCAGGGCCACAAGATGGAGTGTGCTCTTATGCAGGTCACAAAATTGTATTCGAGGTGAGGCCTTGTTCCACAACCCGCGAGGGAGAGGTCGCCAAGTCGCATAATTCATGGGGTCGCAAAAATTGTTGCTTGGTTGTGATGTGACCCTGCGACTGGTCACGTCCCATGAAGGTCGAATAATTCGTGAGGTCGCGGAGTCCACTGTTTGGATGTTTTCGACCCTGTGACTAGTCGCAGCTCATGGAGGTTGCAAAGTTCGCCGCATGGATGTTATGCGACCCTGCGACTAGTCGCACATCATAGAAGTTGCGTAGTCGCTTTTGACCTTGTGGGCAACCAAATTCATGGTTGGCCTGTTGGTGTTATGGCAGAAAGGATTCGACCTCTTCCTAAGACACTTGGTTACCCAAGCACCATGTGTTAGTATGCATCCCCACCAGGCTGCGTTAGTTTGAGGAATAAGTCATACACAATGCTTTTCATGCTGAATGCAGGTGCATACATGCTCTCCTGATGAAGTCATTGACTCTTGCTTGTTTGAAACAAATTGCTGCTACACAATACCTACGGCATCATCCGAAGGCATCCTCATCGACATTGATTATTAGACAGCGTTATTCCCTATTCAGGCTGAGATGGCCACTGTGCATGGCCCCTTATCTTTGATGGCAAATTGAAATGGGGATATGCCTCCCGCCTCCTTCCTTTTTTTTATTCCGAAGTATTTCTTTGGAGTGGACTAGCCTTTACAGCGAATACCCACATTGCTCCGAGTGTGCTAATGCATTTTGCTGCGTTTCTTCATGGTGCCACCTTGAATGGATCTTAAATGAACTTGTTGCACCTTTCAATGCTCTTTGATGCCCTCCTCGACCAATTTCCCTTTGTTCACGCGTATCAAAAATATCACTTGTGCATGAGGAACTTTCCCCGACAGCATGCTTGGGCAGCGTGCCTTTGTTGGGTTTTCCATTCACGCGGGTTGTGGATTTGATGCCCATATCGTTGTTTGGGGCCCATCTCTCATAGCTTGGGTTTTGGTAGCCCTCACCATCCTAATAAATGACTTTACCATGATTTATTCTCCCTTAATATGTAGCCCAACAAGACCTGCAAAGGACAAGATGATAGTATGAGCCATGAGTTCATAAGCCTGTGGAAAAGCTATCTCCCCATTTGAGGTACATATAAGGATTTATTAAAGTAGGGTATTTTGAAGCATATTACTAGAACATACAATGTTTAAAGTGAGAAACCAACTCAAGGCTTGGAAGTTTAATGAGTTTATTAATTTGATATGGCTATAATTAGAGAATGATGTCTCTTAATTTAAAATAATTAACAAGTGACTACCAGCTCGATGATGAGTCCAAAAAGAATGCCTAAAAATCCATGGTGAAGGGCTTCTAGTGAAAGTATGTCAAGCACTTAACACCGGAAAGCTTCCATTCAAGTGCATGCAATGATGATACCCCCACACATAGCACGATTGCGGAAAAATCATCCGGTCATGATAGTGAGAAAGCTTACAAGGGGCTGGGAATAGGCCACAAGGATGAAACTGATTACAGGAGGGGTGAAAACCCTAATGGCTTAAGCGAGTAGAGGGGGATCCGAAATTTTGAATATACCCAAAATTTGGGTGGTGTTGTAGCGACTACAATAGTTCCCTAACCTGCATTTTTGGTACAATTTCGTAATAGTTGGTCTTGCATAGGGGTTTTGGGGTAGGTCAAAGCCCCTAATGTTTTGCAATGGTTTAAAGGGTAACTCTAGGGTGTGCAAACCACGATTTGCGGACCATCAGATAACAAAGGATAAGATGTTATAAATAGATAGATAGTTGGGTCTAGTAAGTAAGTAAGTCATAAGATTGATGCTACGTGCGAATTGTTAGAATCTGTCTGGGTTGTTTTGGGTAAGTAATCCTACTAGCTGTGTGTGTGGAGATCCTTAGTCTTGCTGTATGCGGACCTCGCTGGGTTGTGTTTGGGTTGTAATTGGATTTTTTATGCTAATGCATGCAAAATATATTTGAAGTACCTTTTTGCTATATGTATTGATTGTGTTTACTGCTGAAGCACATATGTGATATTTATTTAAGTTGTGAATGTATTTGTGATCTAGAATTCCCTGCAATTATAATGTTTAGTGATGGTATTTGATGATGCGCACGTGGATGTGAATGTATTGATTAGATCTGTTACTGACAATAGATTTGCTATGGTTATGTGATGATTATGCTGTTAAAAGAGCTGCGAATAGACTCATTCTGTGAGAACCTAATAAGCTGCAACACTGATCTGCTTTAAATTACCTGCTCTCTCCCAAGGTGCGGAAACTTGGTTCCAACACCCTCCCATACTACTTCGGGTGAGACCTTGGCCTGCAAAAGTAGGTCATTGCTGAAAGGGCCAATATTATATGGGTTTGTTGGCAAACCTTAACCTCTGAACCTAGGTCAGGACCCCTCAAGCCAACATGTTACAAGTGGAGAACCATTGTAGTTGAGTCTCCCACTAATTGATACATTTTCTACCAAGGACCTTCAAAACTGGTCTTCTAATCAACTATTTCATTTTATCATAGCTTCTATAATGTTCCTAATTTTTAGCCTCAAGCTAAAAGGAACATTATAGTTAGAATAATTTTATTTTGTTAAATAAAATTAGTAAGGAGACCCATTTTCTTGGAGAAGGAAGAATAAACACTCCTCATGTGAAAGGAGGAAGAATAAAGCAGCTGATTTGAGCACCACATCGTGTGAACAGGATTGGATCATGCTTGATCTAGTCATTTTGACCAAGTCAACTAAAACTGTCTAGATACATTGAACCTTCTTGGATAGCGCAGTTTTAGTGAAGGCTCCACTTGCATGAGCTAGGGGAAAAGTGTGAATGGGACCCATGGTGAGAGGAGTTCATTTGCTTTATAAGGAGGAGATGGCAACCCATTTTCATTATGCATTAGCTTATCATTTTCTTTGGTTCTGCAAAGACTTGCATCCCCGGGCTGTTTAGCAGGGTTGTAGTGTTCTTGAACCCAAGGGTGTTCCTGGTCGCAAATCCCTACCTCATCCTCAAGGAAGGAGAGGTTTTGAGCTACATTTCCTCATTTCAGCATTTGGCCAAGCTTAATCCTTCAGCTACAGCGTTATTCTGTTGGGCAGAAAACATTGAGTTGCTGGGTGCAGCAACAAAGGAACTCATAGAGTCATTCTTTGGCTTTTTCTTTAGTGGAGATCTTGTATATTCTTTGGAGGAGCAGTAGAGGAGACTCCCGGGCATCATTTTAGATCTTTGGCACCAGGCCCATCATTCACCATCTCTCATAGCACAGTATAGGGCAGAAACTGCGTTATTCATGTAGGCAGTTGCTGGGAGGGCCATTGAAGCTTATCAGGAGGAGTGTTCTTTCAGTAAAAAGGGATCATCCCTTTGCTGGAGAACATTATCAGAGGAGGGCATGAGTATTTTAGAACTACCATAGCCTCATTCTCATTTTGATTCAGTTGTAGTGACAAGTCATTTGTCACATTGTACATTTTTCGGCATCTCTAACAATCGCTTCTAGATTGGCTAGAAATCTTGTATTGGAGCCCATTCTTCTATTCTTGGGAATTTATTATATATTTCAGCCATATTTCATGTATATGCATCTATAGCAGCAGCTACCATAATATAGACAGCGCTGTCACTGCTCTCCGGAATTTTGTGCAGCTGCAGCAACTCATGTATTTCATAGTTTGATCATTAGAGATTGATTCTGGTAGCTTGAGTGGCTTGTCCCTCAAGATATTTCTGTATATTGTAGCTGATATATTAATGAACATGATGGCTGTGTTATATTTAAATTATTGATATGTACAGATTTGCAGAGTTTCATGATTATGCTCATATGTTGTTGTAGTATCTCTTTTTGAGCTTTCTTTTAGGGATCTAGTTTGGGGAGATCTGAATAACCCATCTAGAGTTATTTCTTTGAGCTAATATTCTGGAAGAGAAGTGTTTTATGAGTTAAAAACGGGATCCCAGCCCCCTTTCAGCTTATTTTTATAGTGCCTCCCTTATACAACATCCTTGAGGACCATATTTTAGAAATTCCCAAAAAAGGAACATTACAACTTCTTTTACATAGTTGGGAGATCATTTTACTATGGTAGAATTAAGATAGAGTGAATTGGCTCACATATATGAGAAACAATAGCAAAACTTATTGGAGTGTGTTACACAACATTTTTTCACTGTCCCTACAATCCTTCGTCTCGTACGTTGGAGGACTATTCCCGTGACCTATGAACAGTAAAATGTCCTAAAAACACCTTGATGGTATCCTTCTGCATAAGGGCAATAATTCTCCTGAAGAACATTTCCTCTAGAAAACCCTAAAAACCCATGTTTTGGCATTGGCACGAGTATCCAGTTAATTCCTTGTGCCAATGGGGAAAATTCATACTAGTGGGCGCGCCAGCTAGCGCTCTGTCCCTGTGTTGTGCCCGTGCCAAGCCTATTAAGGAATTTTTTTTAACAATAGAAGGCAGAAGTTTGATTCTAAAAACTTCATAACGAATCATCAAAAAGAGGTTGGGTTGTTTGGTTTCAGATATCCCTGATTAGGAAGTGGTTTTACACCTCCCATGGAACCTTCCTAAGAGATAGGACTCTCCCCCATTATTATAGGGAGCCTCACCTCTCCTTCTCCCTCTATAAAAGCCTACCCTCTCCATTTGCTAGCTAGATGAACTTTTGGGAAGGAAATTATAGCTGAGTGACAATCAAGAGTAGAGCTAAGAAGAACCCTGTGAGAGAGAGAGAGTTTTGTCAAATTCCTGACGAGCTTTGTGAGACACGTCCCACTGGAATCCTATTGAAAGATGATCACGATGTTAGAGCACCAGTTGTAATCTTTCTCTCGTATATTAATATATATGACTCTATTATTGGTTCCATGATTGCGTTTTTCCATTATATAATGCAATTTCATTCGTTCCTCTCTGACTCATCGATAGTTATAAAGTGTGAAATATTAAGTTATATGTTGTCTCTCTTCTTTGCATGTGTATAGGTATCTGGATGAAGCAAGCTCACAGATCGTGACCTGTCCAGATAGGAATGGAAGTGCCACTTATTCTTTGACAACAGTAGCGAAGGGATCACAGTAAGCGATCTATCGTGATTCTATCCTTTGTAACTAGGAATCAATAGCTTTGCGTGTTCCGATTGTTACTAGACCCACTCTAGGGCTAGTGGGATCACCTCTGTCCGCAGAGGGGATTTACCTCCACAACAGTTTGGCAACTCCACAAAAATTTTAGTGCAGGATACAGCTAGACAGGCACGCCAACCATGCTAGGTTTTAGGGTTTGTCTGTTCTTGGGCTTTCTGAGGTTGAGTTTTGATCCTAGTTTGTTTTTTCTGATTGTTTGAGTGCTTTGAAGTCATTTTTTACTATGTTTAGCCCTTGCCCTTTGGTTGTCTTCCCTTTTCTGCTAGTTTGGCATTTTAGCCCTAGGGCTTCTAGGTGCTTCAATGCGCTGTGCCTCCCGTGGGAGTTTTGGGTCTTTGCTTTCCCGGTTAATTTTGTTTTTGCTTCTTTGCATTCATCTGGCTGGATCCAGTTGAGTCATTGCGTTTATTGAGTGATTTTTATCTCTTTTGTTCAATTTCACTTTGTGTTTCTCCAAGCCTAGATCACACGGCTTGTTTGGGTCTCTTTCGAGATTCTTCTTTGCTGTGCGGGATTTCTTCATCAGTTTGAGTCTCAATTTCACTTGTTTGAGTTGAGTGAACTTGATTTGTTTTCAGACTCTCTTTATCATTCTAAAATTGATGTTTTCATTAGTTTTTCATTCATTTAGTGCAGTTTCTCTAATACATTAAAAATACAAAAGATCTTTTGTGTTTTGATTGGCATAGTGAATATTGAAAACTCTTTCGCATTACCAATATTGTATAATTCTAGAGAAATTTTTTCCAGTTTCATTAGCTTGCATTGAAATTGGTAGTGGATGTTTTTGTGTGTTCATTTCGCTATCATTTGAAAACTCTCAAATCTCCTATAGATAGCTTTTCATTGAACGAAATGATGTTTTATGGCATGTAGTTTGCATCTAGAGGTTTTATGAAATCCAACATTTGATAGAGCCTTGAAATCGAAACGTAAATTGAAGATCAACTTTAAAATTTACTCAATTAACCTAAGGCAGCATTGAAACTTAATGAAACATCTAGTAGTCTAAGGTAGAGACGTGTTCCGATGTATTTAAGCCTAGCAGCTGTCACTCGCCATTTGGCTACAGACATCACTAGTACGGACTTGTGCTCCTCGTACCATCGCATATATAAAGGGAGACCCCATTAGGTTGCAAATCCTTTATCCATAGGAAGTCGAGTCTGCCGCCTTTCACTCGTGATACACCAGACACAGCATTCGAGGAGATTACCTGCACGTACGTTAAGTCCTTGGTTGATTTCTCTTTCATTTTTACCAAGGTGTATATGGCAGTTCACAGATACATGGTACACCCACTTACCTAGATTACTAGAGTAGTCATTTTGATCTTTACTGACACCCTAAATTTGAAAATATCATCAAGCGCTTGTCCTTTCACGCTTGTTTCCAAACTGAAAGTGATAGAGTCATATTTTACTTGTTTCTCGACTCTTAAAACATGAAACGGTAAAATTTCCAGTTTCAATGTGGTAAAATTAATCACCTGCGATCACATGCCCATTTAGAATTTGATTTTTGGCCTGTTTTTGTTTGCCTTGGTTTTTGCATGTGTGTCTTTGATCTCTTCCTCTTTTTGCTATTGTTACCGTGGCGGAACTGTCAGTTTTGTCTATTGGTAGTCCTTATATGGATGATTCATCATAAGTCTCTTAGTCCTCTACTGAGAATCAGTAGCCCGTTGTATCCGAGTTTCCCGACAGGGGACCGGTTATATCTGAACTTCCCTTTGGAGGACCAGTTGAGTTTAATTGGCCCTTCTCCAACACTTGGTTTGGATTTGGAGTCGGGGAAAACTTCCCTCCTCTTACATCAGGATCACCATTTTTGGCTTCTATCATACCTCCTAGTCCCCGTCGTCTTTTAGAAGATCTTACGGCAGGGTCAGATATGGACTCGTACAGTCCTATTCCTAGTGAGGGAATTCCTAATTCTAGTTAAGACTACCAGATTTTCCCGAAGACATCCCTGAACCGTCTATTCTGTCTTCACCTGGTCCATCACTCCTAGCTGGATATAGGTCTTTAAGTTAGGTCATGGTCGTTATTGCCTCTATGGGAATATCGACTCCATCCATGGAACCGATCATTCCCTCATTAGGGATGTCACCACAGACACCTCTCACGACATCTCCTTTTTTCACATCGTCACCTATTAGACCTACTATCTGCGTGGCTGCGTCTACGCCTGTTGTCACCACTCAGTCAACTAGGACCTCGTCAGTTCCTAAAGACGTTTACATAGCTTCTGCCATTCCTGAGAACCTTTCTCCCGAAGAGTATTGGATGTATTTACAGCCGCCGATCTCTCAGGTTCATCAGTCCTCTCAAGATCTTAATCGTCCTTAATTTTCTCATTATTGAGTGGGTGGTACCCCGATCTGTTCATATCCATTTCAATATGATGAGCATATCAACCCCATTTATTTCCCTGCTCCTGAGGCTTATCAGTATATCAATGGTTTCATACCTACCCTTCCTGTGCAACCTTCTAACCAACAAGGAAAACCTTTATAGGGAAAACCCTTGTTTCAGCAAGGATATGCTTCGGGCCCACAAGGACAACCCTTCCAGGGACAACCTTCGACCCAGCTAGGGTATGCATACGACCCGCAA
The DNA here is from genome assembly GCA_034641835.2 of Pinus albicaulis. Taxonomy (NCBI): domain Eukaryota; kingdom Viridiplantae; phylum Streptophyta; class Pinopsida; order Pinales; family Pinaceae; genus Pinus; species Pinus albicaulis. The sequence continues at coordinate 864,191,928 of CM076570.1, read as the reverse complement.
GGGAAACCCTTACAAGGACAACCTTCGATCCAACATGGATTATTTTATGGCCCGCAAGGGCAGTCTTACAATCCTCAAGGTCAACCTCTACAACCTCACCCTGTGGTCCAACCAGGGCAACCTCAAGGACCGACAGGGAAACTGGTATATCCACCTAGACCTTCTTATGGTCTCGGGGGGAAAATCCATCCTTCTTAACCTTTGGTTCAACCTCAGCAGCCTCATTTTCCAATCGGTCAAAATGTTGCACAGCCAGGGCCATCCCATGGTCCTGTCCCAGGTCAACCTAGTTATCAGGCACAACTTGGTCCACTCTCGCCATCAGGCCAACCTGCTCAGCTGGGGCAACCTAGTGTCCCTCATTAGCTAGGTCAACCTATTCAACTAGGACAACCTACACAACCTGTTAACCCTGCTCAGCCACCGACCTATTCTATGCCACAACCGAATCCACCTGTGCACCAAACTTATTCGGCTCAGCAGGGCCCTACCTACTAGCAGCCTACTTGACCCGAAGGCGGCTATTACCCTCAAGGTCAGTCTCGACTGGCTTATAACCTGCCTCAAGGTTCTAGCTATTACCCTCAACAGCCAGGCTATACTTATACTCCACAGAAAAATCCTTACACTGCTCGGGCAGGACCATCATATACGCAGAATCAGTATCTTGGTCCTCAGCCTCCATATCCTGGTGCTCCATCTTAGTATCTGCCGAACTATTCGGTTTATACCCTGTATGGTCCAAATATGTCAGGATAGAACCTATGGGGGTAGAGTTATCCTCAACTGGGATGGAATATAGGTACGAGTTCTCGTAGAGGATCCGCCATGCCTTTCAATCCTCATTTACCTTTTCTAGCCATGCTAGAGTTGCCAGATGTGACCAAATTGACAAATGATCCAATTCTTCATAATCCATATTGGCCTCTAGTCCCAACCAAGGTTCCTGGTGATTTTCCCAAGTTTGAGGGAAAACCTGGAGAGGATCCCCAAGCGCATGTCATGACATACCATTTATGGTGTTCTTCTAACTCTTGGGTCGATGACTCGATTCGTCTACATCTTTTCCAGCGCACTCTCACTGGTGCTGCTGCTAAATGGTACATAGAACTATCCCGTGGTATTTTTCAAGATTTTAACTCTCTTGCTATGGCATTCCTTGCGCATTTCCAGTTTTCGATCCGTTACGAAGCCAAGACGCATCTCCTGACATCTCTGAAACAAGATGAAGCTACTCATATTTCAGATCACATTCATGAATGGAGATGTCGTTGTCACCTGATCAAGTTTAACATTCTTGATCAGCTTCTGACTCATTGGTTCACTACCTACTTTGTTAATAAGATTGCACAGGACATTGCTATGGGGGCATGTGTAACCGAGGAATAGGCCATTGCTCATGCCCATTACCTCAATTTTGTGTACTCTCAATCGGGCACCTTGTATGACATCTTGAATGATGCCCCATGACCAGTGACCTCTAAAGTGACGCCTACCCCATCAGTCGATGAATTTATTGGTTTCGTATCCCAGACTTCATGCAAGTCTTCCAATGGGAAGCAGAAATCAAATTCTTCCAATACTTCTGCTCCTCAGTCTACTCCAGATTCTGGTAAAACCGCGGAGGTCAACACCGTTCAGGCCAATCTTATGGACAAGACCTCCAAGGGAAAAAAGAAGGGCAAAGGAAAAGCAAAATCCGATGCCCCAAAACCAAAATTGTCTAAACCCCGTGCTGATGGGGGTTCGCAGCGAAAATTGAAGTATTGTTGCCTGATTTGTGAAGAAGATCACTACACTAAGGATTGTCCTCGATGATCCAATATTAGCCAACTACTAAAAGGTGCTAAGGGAACTCCGACAGTCCTTAAGGAACCTTTTTTGTCTCAACAGACCCAGATGGTCGATCAATTTGCACCATCTGCATTGTTCAGCTCTCAAGTTTTCATGATGAACTGTTCTGCACCCATTTCCCTCGCCACTCGGTTGAAGGATTATGCCGGATCACGTCAGGAACCTAGGAAGGAGGTTGTTGATGGTCCTCCTCCCCCACCTACCTCTGGTCCCCTTGAAATTGAGAAGCCCAATGTTGAACTTGTTATACAGCCACCTTCTAACGGTGTTCCCTGGAAGTCTTCCTATAATCCTAATGCCCGTGCTGCTCAACATTACAGTATTTTTGAGGATTTAGCGTAGGCAGAGACTGCGCTGTATGCGTTAGAAGTCCTCCGGAGTTGTCTGTCTCAATGGAAAGCATTGTTATCTATGATCGGTGATTTCGATCCTGCCGATTCTAATCTTCTCACTTTCGATCTAAAGAATTTCATCCCTCGACTTCCGCACCAGATCGCACTTGTTATACAAGTCGGTATTAACGGTCTCAACATCCATAGGGCCATGGTGGAAGAAGGTGAATCTACTTGTGTCATGTCATCTACTTGATGGAAGGCTATTGGCTCTCCAGCCCTCAATTCGTCACCTAATGCCCTCGAGGCATTTGCTGGAAGGGAGTCAAAACCCTTGGGTGTTCTTGCTAGCTTACCGATTACATTACAAGGAAATACTATCAACGTTGAAGTAGAATTCGTTGATGCAAAACTCAACTATAATCTTCTACTAGGTCGTAGTTGGAATCACGCTATGTTGTGCATTTCGTCCACCCTCTTTCGACTTCTGAAGTTTCCATATGAGGGAAAAATTATTACTGTTGATCAGTTGTCATTCTTTACCTCGTATTTCGAGAACAACATACCATACATGGACCAAATTCCCAATCCCCCTGACAGCATAGGGCCGGGTCTTTTCAAATATCCCACTCTCATGGGTATTTTTCCATTTCCACCACCCAATACCGTTCATTTCAATATGATCTCTAAGTCAGATGACCCATGGATCATCCCTTCTCCTGAATAGGTTGCTTCTTTTGGAGAGTCGATGCCTCTCACCCCGGTTGAAATAACTTATTGTGAGATCATTGCCACATCGGATCCTCCTCCTGTTGATGATGCTCCTCTGAGCATGGATCTTGATGTTTATGCTCAATCCCTTTGGTTCGGTGATGCAGATTCGCCCGATCCTTTGAGAGACATTTTTCCGTCTGACGAAGCTATCGTGGAGACTATGTCTCTCGAAGATCTTTCGTGGAGCGATGGGCATCACCGTTCCTCGTTCATGCCTAGCTTGGGGGAAATGGCTAATTGTATCAAGTGTTTTGCATCTTAGGTTCCCTCTCCACCACTCCAAAAACCAATATTGACTCACGAAGTTTTCTCGGAAGGAAATTTGAGTAATATTACCCAAATGATGCCTATCGACATCTTCGTCAAACCGGGGGTTGTTGATAACATTCATGTGAGAGTCACTTGTTTTCCCGATGAGATTCAAGTATACACTAGTCTCTTCTGCAAATTTTGTGATGTTTTCGCATGGTCTTCCAAAGAGATGCCTGGAATTGATCCCAGTATCGTCATGCATGAAATTCCCACCTATCCCAGTGCGAAGCCCATGCACCAACATCTGCGTCCAGTGCATCCTCGAAAAGTCGCTGCTATAAAAACTGAAGTTGAGAAACTTCTTAAAGTGGGTTTCATATATTTGATCCCTTTGATAGAGTGGGTTTCCAATATTTTCCCTGTGGATAAGAAGAAGGGCACAATTCGAGTCTGTGTTGACTATCAAGATATCAATCGGGCTTGCCCTAAGGACAACTATCCCACCCCTTTTATCTATCAGATCATTGATGATTGTGCGGGGAGTGAGATATTTTCCCTTATGGAAAAATTTTCAGGTTATAATCAAATCAATATCCTTCCATCCGATCAACATAAGGCCGCTTTCATCTATCTGTGGGGAACATTCGCCTATAAGAAGCTCCCTTTCGGCTTAAAAAACACTGGGGCTACCTTCCAACATGCCATGTCTTACGCTTTTCATGACATACGTAATTTTGTTCAACCATGCCTGGATGAACTTCCAGCTCATTCAACTCTATGTGAAGACCATCCAGAACAACTCCGCCAGATTTTTCTCCGCTGTAGACGTTACAACATTAGGCTTAATCCTCACAAGTGCGTCTTCTGCCTTGACTCTGGTCGAATTTTAGGATTCATTGTCTCTAAGGATGGACCTCGACCGTCTTAAGGTTGAGACTATTTTTAATCTCCCCTCACCATCCTCGTTACATCAGCTTTAGAGTCTTTAAGGGAAAGCGAATTTCGTACGTCGTTTTATCCCGAACTATGCAGAGGTAGCCAAAGGGTTTACACGACTTCTAAAGCAAGACGTCGCTTTTTGTTGGGACGAGATTGCTCAGAAATATTTCTATAACCTTAAGAAGTTCCTTGTCAATGCTCCATTAATACATCCTCCAAATTATCATCATGACTTTACCCTCTATTTGGCTGCCGCATTTAGTACAATTGCCATGGTTCTGGTGCAGGATGGCGATGACGGTAACGAACACGTGATTTATTACCTGTCTCGGAACCTCCTTGACACTGAAATGCATTATGCATACGTCGAGAAGTTAGCACTAGCCACAGTCTAGGCCGTTCAACAATTTCGCCATTACATCCTATTACGTACGGTAACAGTGATTTCCGATTGCAACCCCATGACTTACATTTTGTCTCGACAATTGCTGGGGGGAAAGTACTCAAAGTGGATTGTGATCCTCCAAGAGTTCAATTTGGAGTTCACTACTACCAAATCTAAGAAATCACTGGTTTTTGCTGATCTCATTTGTTCTCTTCCTACCAAATCTATTCCGTCTCAATCCGAGGATCATATCCCAGACGAAAATCTCTTCTTAATCAACTCTCTTAATCCATGGTACGGTGATATCATCGTGTACCTCCAGACATCAACTTTCCGATCCGAGTTAACAAAGGATGCTTGATGCCGCCTTTGACATCAGTCGCAACCATATCGCATTGTTAGAGATACCCTATATTGCATTGGAGTCGATTCCATAATCCACCGGTGCTTGACCATAGAAGAGGCTGAGAAATTTCTGAATGACTGTCACAGTGGTGCTTGTGGCGGTCACGTGTCTGCTTATGCTACCACACAGAAGATCCTTCGTGATGGCTATTTCTGGCCATCCATATTTAAATACTATATTGTTGTAGTATGGAAGTGTCACCCGTGCCAGATTTTCGAATGCAAGATGCGTGCGCCGCCTCTCCCATTCCATCCTGTCATTACCATGGGCCCTTTTGCCAAATGGGGCATTGATTTTATGATGTGTAACCCTCACTTAGCCGGGGGGCATGCTTATATCATAATTTCCGTAGATTATTTCACCAAGTGGGATGAAGCAATGCCTACATTGGCTGCAGACGGTAAGACAGCTGCACAGTTCATTTTCAACCATGCGATCACTCGTTTCGACATTCCTCAAGCCATCTTCATTGATCATGGCTCTCATTTTTAGGACTACATGATGGCAGAGCTGACATCTAATTTTGGCTTGTGTCACGACATCTCAACACCATATTACCCTTAGGAAAATGGCCAGGTTGAAGCTGTGAACAAGGTGCTTGTCACGATGCTTCAATGAACAATTGGTATACACAAATTGAGTTGGCATCTATAGTTTTTTTCAGCTCTTTGGGCCTATCGAACGTCAGTGAATAGTGTGAACGGATTCACACCATTTCAATTAGTGTATGGTATGGAAGCTACTCTTCCGGTTGAATGTGAGCTACCTTCACTAAAATTGGCTGTGGAATTACTGACCGGTACTTCACCGGAGGAAGAACGTCTCTTATATCTCGAGAGATTGGATGAAAATCGCTACTTGGCTGCTTTGGTCATCGAGGCACAGAAAAAGTGGGTTAAAGCTCATTTCGAGCAAATGGTTTCTCCACTCTCTTTTATCGAAGGGGACCTTGTCCTCTTGTATGATCAATCCCATGACAAGCTCGGGGCAGGAAAATTCCAACCTATGTGGCATGGGCCCTATATCATTAAACGTGTATTGAAAAATGGGGCTTATGAGCTGATCGATTATGAAGGTCTTCCTTTGGTGCAGCCCAGAAATGGGTTGTACCTGAAGAAATATTATGCTTGAATCATTTTTGCATAGTATATGTACATAGGTGATTTTTTCATTTTTGTGCATGAGTGGTGTGGTGTGCTTTGTAAGCTTTTTTCTACTTATTGGGTCTTCCTGATTGTGCAGATGTCTATTACTCCTTATGTCAGTTTTGCGGATGGTGCCTCTCGCAGTACTAGCTACTTGTCCTCTGCGGCCTGGGTAATTTACAATCTTGCTGGTGAGTTGGTTAATTTACAAGGTTTTTGTCTAGGGCCTGCTACAAATAATGTCGCGGAGTATAGTGCTGTTTTGGAATTATTAAACAAGGCTGTTAACCTCGGTATTCACACGTTACTTGTACATCTGGACTCACAACTTGTTGTTTTAAAGCTCAATGGTCATTATTCAGTTAGAAACCCATGCATTTTAAGACTGTATCTACGTATTCATTTACTTGAAAGAAATTTTGATTACTTCACATATCAGCATATACCTAGACGGATGAATACACTAACAGATGCAGTAGCCAACATGGTATTAGATAGACATTTACGCAATTTGTAAAAACATCATCATATTTAAGTAAGATCCACGTAGAAAATATATGTATATATATATATATATATGTCGAGTGTTTGCAATGTGTGCATCATATAAAACCAAAAAATATACATGTTTGTTTTAGTTACATCTGGAGACGACATGTCTCTCAAAAATATGCAAATAAAAATCATAGGTGACTAATCGGCATGGGGCTCATGGTAGCACGTCACTGCCCGCACCAGCCGTCTCAATAAGCGGTGGAGACGACTTGGCACCCCTACGGTATGCCTCTGATAAGCTAAGGGAACATCAGCTAAATGAGCATAATTCGGAACCCCATGAGCAATCTCCTCTAGGTTCTGTACAAGCTCGTCCCCCTCGGCCCCCTCACCTTGAGGGTCATAAGCGAGAGGGGCCCTCCTCACTATTGGTGACATCTAGGTGGGCCTCTCTGGGCCAACATATGCATACATATAGGATTAGCTGTTAGAACATGCATGTATACCAAAAAATCATAAAACTGGTAAAATTAAAAAGAGTCTTACCAAGTTCTTCGTCCCAGTCCTCTCCCTCTGGGTGTGGGAGGTCTAGGTCTCCAGTAAAATATGTGCCAGCATAGGGCCAGTCCTCCACGAAAATGAGCTGTCGTCAGAGCCACCCAAACAAATCAGGCCTCTAAGACATCTGCTGGCTACCCCCTTCCCTCGGCATCAGTGCTGCCCATCGAGCCATCTGTGGCTCCCTCAGTGGTGGATCTGGGACTATGGCCTCCTGGCGCTGAAAGATAGGTAGTCGTTCCAGGAAGAACGACACCAAAATCGATCCATATCCAAACTATTTCAGTTTGGTCTGTTTTCATTTTGTGAGTTTCCACTGGATATTCATTGTTACAGCCTCCGCCAAGTTGAAAATGGTGGGGCTCATGCACTCCGAAGCAAGCAGCAGTTGCGTATTTGTGGCTTCGTGCAGTGCCTGCGACCCCATAGCCCACGTAATGGTGTGTAGCACTACTCTGAGTGCTAGATCAGGGATAGTATGAATGTCTACTTTGCCGCTCCCTGTTCCCTTTCATGCCCTTGGGCACACCTTCTTCATGACCATTGTCATGTTCTCTCCAGAAGGCCATGTACCGGTGAAAATAGGGACTGCACCTCTGCGTGACAGCCTGGTGATGAAATATACATCTGACACTTCGAGTTCAAGTTCTTGATCTCAAAGTTTGAACTTCTCCTGATCCTCATCCTAGATACAGATAAGATATTGTAGTAATTCAGGCTGGGCTTGGAGACATGGTGTCATAAAGAATTTCTTGAGCTCACAATTCTTGAGAGCACTCATACATTGTTCATTCTCCATTGCCTGCTCATCTTCTTCACTATGTTCTCTTTCCTTCCATTCAATTACCATTTTTTCTTTGTACCTGCATCAATTTGGTCATAAACATATTGTAAGATCCCTTGGGTACTTAAAACAACAATTCATTGGTTGTATTTTTGTTAAATTTAAACGAAATGTTGGGTTACATGGATGGCATAGATTTTTTGATAAGAATCGTGCCACCTGGCACGGCCCCTGTGTGAAAAAGGGTCAGTTGGCGAGGGTCTGTGCCTGAAACCCACACCAACTGCGGAGGCCCTAATTTTGAAATTCCTCCCCTCAGGGATGCCAAATGACAATAAAAAGCTATGAAATATGACTTAAAATATGGCTAATGGAAGCGGATCTTACTTGAAAAAGACAAAATATAGATTATTCCACTGGATTGTTCACAATAGTTGCCTCAAGATCACAAAGGAAATGGCTCACTATCGCTCTTCAAAGAGGTAAAAAGGTGAAAAGTGAATAAGTTTTTACTATTGGTAATATTTATAACTTTTCAAATCAAAATTAGGTTTTAAAGGCTTGTTTTTCCAATATTCTATTATATTTTTGTTGAAAAATGGGTTTTACACTTTCTTTTTGTGCAGTGACAGGTTTTCATGTGATTAGGACAAAGACATGAGTTGTATTTTATACTTTTTAGGACTCGATAAAAACACAAAAAGGTCACTACTGGAGTCATCTTTTAGCTCTTTTTTGACTCTATAAAAATGAAAAGATTGTCGAGACGCTTGTCGTTTTGAACTCGTTAAATGGCTGCGAAACGACATCTACCCAGTATACGTTTACCCCTTTTTCAGACTGGGATATATTATTTACGAAAAAGGAATACCTTAGTCGATCGCGACTAAGAGGTTCTCTCAGATATTTTTTTCTACCTTTTGGATCTGAAGGACTATTCATGAAAAGGGACTTGCTGGAGTTTTCTTTTCTGCTATATTTTCAAACTCTCTAAACATGAAAAGACGCCGAGTTCTTCCTTTGTTAGACTCATTAAAAACTGATGGCACCGGACTCTGCCGTAATGATGTTACTCGAGTTCCTCCTTCCTAGGGCTCGTTAAATGTACTAGGTTAGATTTGTCCAAAGGAAAAACTTACAGCACAAGCATATGCTATCCCCTTCAAGCTTGTTCAAAAAATAATTGGGGTACTCACCAGAAATGGTGGGGGGAAATGGAACCAATATTATAGTCGTGTCGGCAGTATGTCGCTCTTGAACATGGCACTTGTTCACATTCGTGTCGGGTTGGGGACATCTCATCTCGTTATCTTCTTGCCTCCATGGGTTTGGGTAATCTCTTTTGACCACTCATCTGCTCTTTGCCACGTCACGATGACCTTAGATACTTTGATGTCAAATACTGCCAAATCCAGTGTCATGTCGATGATATGTTAAAGATAATTTCGCCTCTGCGGTTTACAACCTCCCTCTGATTCTCTGTTGGTCCTGATTCACAAAAAAAATATATTCCTCTGTCTCGTGTCGATGATGTGGAAAACATTATGGCCCTCCTTCGACAAGGTCAATCCCTGTCGACTTCAACTCATTATCTAGGAATTTGATCTAGAGACTCCCTTCAGGTACCTTGGAGCCTGCATGCCTCAATGGCAGGTTCTTCGCATTCGACGTAAGGTTTTCATTATTGGCCTTCAATCGGATGACTTTGCAGGTGTTCGATGCTAGATCACTGTTCACATTTTGTGGATTGTACCTCTTGTACCTTGAGGGCCATTGTCATTATTAGTGGTTTCTCTCATGTCTATTAACAACTTTCATTATTGGCTGGTGATCAGACGATGTTCTCGCATGTTTGACTTTCGCTCACATATTCGTATGCTCGAACATGTACTCTGTTCCGGTCGAGATGGAGTGCAAGACCATGGATTTCATCTAATAACATCCAGGCTGCGGGTTCTTTGTGGATTATTATGACTTATTTTTGGTTGGATGGCTGTGACCATACCTGAGTCTACTTTTTGATCCTTATTTTACGGGATGGCTGCATCCATACCTTGGATCTCATTTTGTACACTTTATTATGGATGGCTGCACCCATACCACATATCATGTCTCAGAGATATCAGTTATATTTGAACTCGCAGGTCTTCCGACGGTAGTGTTTTCAGTTGAACATGTTCTCATAAATAATTTCACCCCTCCCTCTCTCTCAGAACTCATGCTTTAGGGGGCATCTGTTACACAACATTTTGTCACTGTCCCTGCAATCCCTCGTCCCGTACATTGGAGGACTATTCCTGTGACTTGTGAACAGTAAAATGTCCTGAAAACACCTTGATGGTATCCTTCTGCATAAGGGAAAGAATTCTCCTGAAGAAAATTTCCTCTGGAAAACCATAAAAACCCATATTTTTGCATTGGCGCGGGTATCCAGTTCATTCCTCATGCCAATGGGGAAAATTCACACTAGTGGGCGCACTAGCTGGCGCTCTATCCTGTGTTGTGCCCGTGCCAAGCCTATTAAGGAATGTTTTTTAATAATATAAGGCGGAAGTTTGATTCTAACAAATTCAGAACGAATTATCAAAAATAGGTTGGGTTGTTTGGCTCCGGATATTCCTGATTAGGAAGTGGTTTTCCACCTCTCATGGAACCTTCGTAAGAGATAGGACTCTCCCCCATGATTATAGGGAGCCTCACCTCTCCTTCTCCCTCTATAAAAGCCTGCCCTCTAAATTTTCTAGCTAGCTGAACTTTTGGGAAGGAAATTATAGCTAAGTGACAATCAAGAATAGAGCTAAGGAGATCCCTACGAGAGAGAGAGTTTTGTCAAATCCCTGACGAGCTTTGTGAGACACGTCTTGCTAGAATCCTGTCGAAAGAAGATCATGACATTAGAGCACTGGTTGTAATCTTTGTCTCGTATCTTAATATACATGACTCTATTATTGGTTCCATGATTGAATTTTTCCATTATCTAATGCAATTTCATTTGTTCCTCTCTGACTAATCGATAGTTATAAAGTGTGAAATATTACGTTGTATGTTGTCTCTCTTCTTTGCATGTGTACATGTATCTAGATGCAGCAAGCTCATGGATCGTGACCTGTCCAGCTAGGAACAAAAGCACCACTTATTCTTCGACAACAGCAACGAAGGGATCACGGTAAGCGATCTATCATGATTATGTCCTTTGTAACTAGGAATCAATAGCTTTACGTGTTCCGATTGTTGCTAGACCCACTCTGGGGCTAGTGGGATCGCCTCTATCCGTAGAGGGGATTTACCTCCACAACAGAGTGACGAAGGAGTGAGATCATTTGCGTACCAAAAATGAGAAGCTTGAACAACATGCAATAAATAAAATTTCCAAGCTTCAAAATATGTTGTTAGTATGAATCTTGATTCGAGGTGTACAAAAAAAGACCACTTTAGCTAAGCATAACAAACAGCCCTAACAACAGAAAAGAATGCTAATATATTCAGATATGTAATTAGATGATCAAGACAAATGCTGCAAAAATCTAGATCTATGCATTAGAAGACATTAAACAGTAGAAAAATAAGATTTACTCCATAGATCCAATAGACAAGACAAGAATATATCCAATGAAATTTTTATTAATGGGCACCTGGGAGGAAAACACAAGAGGGTGTTCCCTTTTCTCCTCAATGGGATGGGTTCTTGTAAGTCCTCAGCACTTTAGATTTATAATTCCTCTCTCTTGATGGTGTAGAAAACCCAGAAAAAAATGGAAAAATATGGCTATGATAATGGATCAATATCCAGACCAAGAGTTGAGATCCAAAGTGATCTTTAGGCAACAGAAGGTGACAAATGAATGGGGAAACCCTTCTATTTATAACAAAATATTGAGTTAGTCTAAATATTGGTGCATAATTAAAGTATTGTTAACCAAAAATAGATCCAACTTTTATGGAATATTTTGTTATATTTGTTGGAGGGAAAAGGAATTTGACTTGAGTCAAATCCCCTTATTTGTAAATAATAAATAAATAAATGATTTATTTATCATTTTAAGGATGTGATTAAGTAATAATAAATAAATAAATGATTTATTTATCATTTTAAGGATATGGTTGAGTAATAATCAAATAAATAATGATTTATTTAATTATTTAAGGGTGAATTAGTCATATTTAACAAATAATATTATTTAAATAAGATTTAAACAATTATTCTTAGAAAATAATAAGATAAATAATGATTTATCTAATTAATTTCCTTGTTTTGCGTTAAATATAACCAGAAATATTAATTAAACTACTGTTTAATTAATTATTTCTTGAGGAAGATCAAACAAATGTATATTTATTTAATATTTCCTTGTGGGGTTTCCTGTTTAGACCATAAACAACTTAATAAAGGTGATTTACTACATTATTTTCATAGTGAAAGCAATTTTACTTGGAGTAAAATTGGTCTTACATGATGTACTTGGGTCCATCCAATGATAATGAGTTAGAAGACCAAAAATTGGTGTAACATATGTGGCCAACTATTACATAAAATTCCTCTAATGCATTAGAGGATATTTCCTCCTATGAGCCAATGCAATGTATAGAAATTATTCAAATTACTTAGAGAGAGTTATATTTTTATAATATATTCTTGCAAAATATCATTTCTGAGTTGCGTAATAAGGTTCCTAATGCCACAAAGTAGTTTACTTAGTAGTTTGATAAGATTATCGAGCAAGGTATATGCTTAGGTCCACCCTCCAACAACAAACAAGGCACTCCCAGGAGGTTCTACGACAAGTGCATCACTAACCTATATTTATAGCTAAGTGTAATGATCCACTACATAGGTTGCAAGAACAAAGAAAAACATTAATGTAAGAAGAATTTTCTACCACTAACCCTGTGGCAAAGTAACAACTTTTTATCAGGCTAAACAAATAGACAGTCAAATAACTGCATTGGAAGAGGAGTCACATAAAGCTAAGATGATTAAGAAGGATCTCAAACTATTTTTTCACTGTTATAACATTCAACTACATCAAATTGATCTCTAAGAAAAATTGGAATGGGGTCATATACCTTCAACCTGACATGAGGTACTATATGCCACCACTACTCATACTTTCATTGATCAAGCTAATTTTATTCTACAAAAATGGAAATATCAATTGGAAACTTATTATGCCTTCTAAAATATGATTATTGGTAATATGCTAGGGTTGGGTCCTTCATTTGAAGGAGATTCATCAACATAGAAGGAATGTTGACTCAAGGGTGAGTCAACAGGGTGTGGTTGGGGCTTGTTGGGTGCTTCTTTTTTGAATTGGTAAAATTTGGCCAGAAATCAGTAGTGGAGAAATAAGGAAGAGGAAGCTAAAAATAATCCATGTTGAATGGATATTTTTGGTCATAATATGGTAGTGAAAAGGGAAAAATGATAGCCGACAAAGTTAGTTGGAGCCTTGAAACTCATCAAGTGAGCATGAGGTGGGTTTTATTTCGTCAAAGGGATCAAAGTTGAATATATCAAGTGAGTGAAGGAGATAAGTTGGACCATATAAATAACGCTAATCTATAAAGGAAAGAAAAGGAAAAGGCGAAAGTGAGATATAAAATCAAAAGGGCTGAAATGTTGCCGAAATTTAGTCTCACTTTGAAATTATCTCTTTGTTTTGTTTGATTTTATTGATTAACAAAGACCCAATTTATTGGCTTGCATATTATTAATAACTATTGCTAGATATTGTAATATGAAATTTCACTCTAAGATGATATAATAAGGATATTCCTTCATTTGAAGGAGAGCCATCAACGAAGAAGGAAGGTTGAGTCAAGGGTGATTCAGTAGGTTGTGGTCGGGGTCTGTTAGGTCCTTCATTTTTGAACTAGTAATTTTTTTCCAAAAACTAGTAGCAGAGAAATAAGGAAGTGGAAGCTGAAAATAAGCCATGTCAAATGGTTTATTTTGGTTGGAATATTCCAGCAAGAGGAGAAAATTTATTTCCAACTGTTAGACTCCTATACCAATAGGTGTCATTTTTCATGATTGACTTGTTGAACTATGCACTATGTTCAAACCTTTTTCTTGTTGCAAAGGTGTTCCATATTCTTAAAAAATCAAAAAATCAGAAAATTTTAAAAATGTAAAGAGGGTCTACCCTAAAAGAAAAATAAAAGGGTGAAAAAACAAAATTGGCCAAAAAAGTGAAAGAAAATGAAGCCCACCAAAAAGAAAGGCCAAGGAAAGTGTGCAAGCCTAAATGCCACTACTTTTTGCTTTGATGTAATAAACAAAATTGTGTGCAACTTGTCAAACTTTTGCCACAATTTATGAAGAGTCAAACTGTTTAAACTTGACTCATTCATTTTTCAATTTCATGCTGTAGAATAGAGAATAAATATCTGACCAAACAGTTTAACCTTGGCAGATAATTAGATAGGTAGAGTTAATAAAAGGTGCTCAACAGTTTAATCTAAGCCCTTGGATGTAATAAGTGTAGACTTAGATAGGTTTTCCATGTAAAAGAAAAAGAAGATTGATAAAGGTTTACTAGTCTAAGTGCACCCTAATAAAGAAGAGAAAATGGTATGGTAAAGTAAGTAGGGTAAGTAGATGTTGTTGCAGAATTACAAGTGATGAATGATGGTTCTAAATGTGTTCAATTTTACTTTCATCACAAGTGCAAAGGCAGATACTACATTGGAAAAGTTCACAGTAAAGCAATGTCAAGATTATTAACTTCCCCTTCATTTTTCCCTATAAATATTTCACTAATTTCCCCTAAGTGCTAAGGTATTTGAAGATTAGAGGGGCTCAAGGCATTTCCTTGACTTTTGGAGGGACCAAACCCTTGGTCCAATAATTGGAAAAAGCCCAAGTGCTTAAAATCATTCATCCACCTCTCAAAAATCTTTTTCTAAGTAAAATCCTATTTTACTTGGGAAAATCCTTCAATATTTCATGAAAAGCCCTCAAAATCACTTTTATTCTAAGTCTAAGTGATGAAAGTATAATAATGCCATTTACTTTTGAATCTTCACTTTCTTGGTAATATTTAAGTATTTTGAGTTTACATTGTTCCCTTGTCATATTAACTCTAATTTTATTTATTAACTTCTTATTGAAATAACCTTATCCTATATATATAAATCCTTTTATAGTAATATCCCCAAAATCCTTATATTATGACTTTTTAGCCAAAAGTATTTAATTCCTATTTTATTCAAATCAAAAACTCACAATATACCCCCTTTTGGCTAAAATATAACATTAATATTATTCCTGCCCCCCTACAGTAAATAAATCGCATTGATTTAATTATTGTATAAATAAAAATATATGAAAAACGTTTAAACATATGTATATGTGTTTAAAACAAAAATGAAACTCAAAGTTTAATTAAAACCAAACTTTGAAATAACCCATCCCGCATGTATTTTTCACCCCCGACCATCCACCGTACAAGGGATTAATTAATCCTTATGGTTAATTAAGAACTGATCCCCACCAATCAGAATGCCCCCAAAATGATTAATTCGTAATAAAAGGTGTCAGGTCCTGCCCGTTAAACACCTATCAACTCCCTGTCCCGACTACTGTTCGATCGGCCGCTCCAAGATCAACGGCTATCGTTAATTCCGCTGGCCATCTCTGATCCGAATGTTAACACGCGAAATGCAAGTGGTTTTCAAATAGTACCCTGGCCACGTGTCGTGTGCTCTGTGGATTCGCTGCCTCTCCACCCAAAACCGCCTCCCCTCAAAAGTGGTGTGGAATAAACCACTTACCACCTTTCCCCGTGACTCATCTCGTACGTTCTGACGTCATTTATTAAAAAATCCCGCCACCCCGTTAAACTTTGCAAATAAAACCAAGCGACCTACGTCTTTTTCATTTTTTCTTCCACGACGAACAACTACACTCCCATGTAAGAAAATTTAAATTCCGACTATTGAAATCTGCCTACCGTTGTCCTTTCGAAAAAATTGCAGTCAAGCCTCTCAGAAGATTATCCGCATTAACTAGCATCTGCTCAAAATGTTGTTTTCTCCAAAAATAGGTATTTACCCTAAATCTTCAACTAAACTCTGTAAGAAACTCAGTTTTCTTCTTTCTTTCACTGAAACAGAGTTAAAATTAAGTGCTAGTTCATTCCTTAATCCCAAGAACTTTAATTGAATTTCTAATCTGCAATTGTACCTGTTTCTCCCGTCGAAACCTGTAATTTTGCTAAAATTTCCATCATAAGCCGAATTTCCATTTTTGAATCCACAAGAACCAAAAATGGAAGTTCCTGTGGCTTTAAATTTCGCCTCATTAAACACCCCTCACAAAGACTTGGATTATTTATCATTAGTCGACAGAGATTTCCAAATCAAAGACCTGGTTTTTATTGATAGTCCTCTTCGAATTTTTTGTCGCTGCAGAGACAATTATTTGAATGGCTTGGATATAATTAGGTTATGGGAATCTAATCTTCCCTGGTACCTCTTTCCCTCTGTCCATATTTTCCCTGAAATAATCCATTTTTTCCATGCAAATTATGATCCTAAACAAAGAGCAGTCTTATCCCCAAATCAAGATGTCCTTTTCCCAATTACTACTCAGTCTATCAATGAGATGCTACATTTTCAACCTGACTAAGCCCTCACTCCCCTGTCCATGGGAGAACTACTTGAGAAATCCACAAAACTATCCCATGAAGAATTAAGCCACATCTGTCAGATCTTTATGTTGCCTGATCATCAGCCTAAAGGCCCTCTCCCTTATGGGTATGATTTTTTCACTAAGGAGGGTAGACTTGTTTTGGAAATGATATCCTTTATAATGGGCTTTAATACCAGTGAATATGTTGACCATTTAACTCTAGTATTATTTTCTATTTTCACCCCTGGACAGCCTCCTGCTGTCAGGTATGACTTTGCATCATACATTGCAGAAAATATCCATGATCAATTCATGAGATTAGAAAATGAGAAAGTGTTTAAATATTCCTCTGTCATCTACCACCTCATGCTCTATTATCAGTCGGAAAATTTCCCTTTCTATATCAAAAAGCTTGATGCCCAAGGGAATCCTAGGTCTGTTATCTCTTCGTCAGCCATCACTCATAGTTCTCGAGATTCTCCCTATTCCTATAATGAGTTCATTGATATTTTTATACATCCTGCAACCACCTTGTTAATAGGAGTTTCTCCATCAAGACTCAGAAATGAAATCAAGAAAACTTTACAGCTCTCAAAACAATACACAGTTGGTGATTGGTATTTATACCAAAATCACACAGAAGTCAGAATCTATGGATGTGAATTATGTCCATT
This sequence comes from Pinus albicaulis, assembly GCA_034641835.2. Taxonomy (NCBI): domain Eukaryota; kingdom Viridiplantae; phylum Streptophyta; class Pinopsida; order Pinales; family Pinaceae; genus Pinus; species Pinus albicaulis. The sequence goes on along the minus strand of CM076570.1, from coordinate 864,174,698 downwards.
CAAATTTCCAAAATATGTCCCCATGAGAATTTTTGCTTTAGAGTATTTCAGGCAGATGAAAAATTCTGATATAATTCATTTTTGTAATGCAAAGAAGAAGGCTCAACTCCGGATCAAAAGTCAATTAGGTCCGTTTATTTGTAACTCTAGGGATGCAGGGGAAGACGCTGAAAAGATATTAGAAGATCGTCTCAAATTACAAAAGAGTTTCTATTGGGTGCCTTATGACCCATTCAACTTCATTTGTGATAAAATAATGAATAATAAATCAGCACCATACATACATCAAAGAATCCCAGAGATTGAAAAATATGCTAATACAGATTAATGGATAGAAGGAACATTGATAGAGCAGGATATTGAGCAGGTCAATATAGACAATGTTATGAAAGATCTTGAAAAAATGCTTGACCTAGACTCTTTTTCACAGGTACCAAGATTAGAAGTTGGTCCTTCTTCAGCTGGGATTATTCAGCAGGAGTTACAAGAAAACATTGCAGTATCATCTAAGGGAAAAGAGAAAGAGGTTGATACACAAGTTAAAGAAACATTCATTATGACAGAACAACCTCAAACTTCCAAGGGACAGGATCAAGTACAAGTTTCTTCCGTTCAAACCAATCCAGTATAAGTGTCAATTTTGTAGACTCCATTAAATGTGGAAAAGGGAAAAAGGAGAGAAGCTGAAGCTGCTACCCCTTTCATTGGATCTTCAGAACAGCCTCAGGCCAAAAGACAGAAATTGAATATTCCTTCAGAAGTAGAATCTATTGATGAAATCATTGATAGTAAAGGACCAGAACAATTGGGCAGTCAACAAACAAGAACAGTCAGTGAAGAATCCACTACCTCACAAAGGAAAGAGCTACAGAAGCAACAGAGTATTGAAATATCTTCTTTCAAAACATCAGTTAAAGATACACGAGATATAAAGAAGACATTTATCAATATCAAGGCCAGGAATGATCCACTGAAAATACAAGTATATAATCAATATCTGAAAATGGGTCCAAAGAATCAAGAAAGATTGATGTCAGCTTTTGACATCCAACAGGGAAAAATGTTAATGAGCCATTTCAAACCCAAGGTGAAACAACCCCAAACAACTGCTGATTATATTAGGACAAACTTTGAAGTCCTAGCAAAGGATATCCATCCTTTAGATCAGATTGAGTTACATTAGCAGACTGGTGAAATGATCTATTCTACTTTGATTGATAAGGCAATGGCAGCTCACAGATTACAGGACTCTTTGGAAAACACTAATACACAATTGCAGATTGAAAAGGTTTCTTCTCAAGCCAAAGATAACAAGATAAAAACATTGGAAGAAATAATAATTGGTTTGGGTCACAATCCAAAGGACGTCAAAGGCATAGAAGCATTAATAAAGAAGAAGGATGATGACATTGCAGCTTTGAGAAAACAGTTGAAATTGCCAGCCTCCAGACATCCTCAAACTGAAAAAATAATCAAGAAGAATTATGAAGAAGAAATGATGGAGTTGCTCTTGAAAATGAATGAGTGACTGATTGAAACAGAAAAAGAACCGGAACAAGCTTTAAAAGACAAGCAGTCCAATGTTCCAGTATCTACAACAGTAGTTATCACAGGTACAACAAGCCAGCCAACAGGTCAACCAGCAGAGCCATCACAGGTAAATACTTCAACTTTGAGTACAAAAGAACTAATAAAATCAATGAATGAGTTGAAACTTCAAGTAACAGAACTTCAGCACACAAAGTTACAGCTTATTAGTTTGGAACGGAAATATGATCTTTCAAAAATGACTGTTGCTGAAAAAACAAGAGAAGTCAAAAAGTTGGAAAAATTGGTTAAAGCTTTGGAAAGGGATCTCACATTGGAGAAACCTTTAAGAGAAATAAATGACATTCTTTGGGATGATATTATTCAGTCAATAAGAGATATCTGGTCTTCAATCTAGATAATATACGAGCAGAATGATTTGGTCAAAGTAGCTCTGGATGAAGTTGAGAATACACGAGAAGAATTAGGAAATAGGCCTGAGGAAGCCAATCAGCTCATACAATTCCTAAACACCCAAACCAGACAGTAACTTGTAGATCAGGGTATTCAGGACAGGACTGCAACAATCTTGGAGATAAAAAGAGTTTTTACTAAAATAACTCTTATGAAAAATTTAGAACGAAGGTGTTTTGACATGCAAAGTGAAATCATTGCTTTCAGAGAAAGGTTTAATGTTTTATTGAATAAAGGGTTTCCCAGCCCCATGGTTTCAGAAGATAAAATAATGGACCTGGAAACTTATGTCAAGAAATTGGACATACATGCTCACAATCATTTCATTGCTAGTTCCTCAACCATTTCATCAGAAGCAACATTACATATAGGAAGGAATCTTCATGACAGATTAGAGAATCTGTTTTATCTTGAACATGAAGTAAGACATTTGTTTCCTAATCAGCCTAATTTCTTCAGATATACCGAGGCTGATGAAACATTAAGGAAGCTTCAACGGACCAAAATAGCAGAAGATAAATGGTGGGAAGATCTATTGGAACTTTTATAAAATTTATCCATATATGAAATTTTGCCTATTTACTACAGTATAAAGGATAAAGGAACAAAAAAAGGTCAAAGAGTATCAGTTCAGTTAAAAGTGTATCAGTAAAAACAAAGAGTATCAGTGAAGCAAGGTAGTTAGAACAAAATTACTGAAGAAGACAACGATGAGCCAAAATATAGGTCCAGCCTCCAGCACATTCTCGAAAGGAGGGAACAGCACAACATCGGTTACTTCTTGTCTTATCCATGAGACCATCTGTCTCTATTTTTATTGTAACTTATTTATGAGTCATCTTAGATTATATCTCGTTTTGTTCAGAGATATTTTGTATGATTTTTTGTATAAATAAGCCCTCAATCGGATTATTGAGGGTGGATTTTTATACTCTGATGTAACATTGAATATTTTGGAATAAAGAGCATTGGAGAAATTTTTCGTGGCAAAAATGGACAAGGAATTGAGGCAGAAGACTTTTCTCATGATTCATGCGTCAAATGAAGGATCAATAAGTCATCTCTATCTCATGTTTTGAAGTTTTATATTTGTTTACAATATCATCTGTGTTTCATTATCTTAGTATTCAACGAAAAGGATTAAATCAGAAAGTACTTAGGTGTAATCTGATTTCATTCGTTATTATTCTAAATGTTTTCTTCTAAACTAGTTTAAACAGCGAATTCTCAATTGCTCTTGTTTGTCTAGTTCATAAGTCTTTGGTTATTTAGTAAAGAATACTTAACTTCTCTTTATTGATAATTGATCTATTTATCTTCTCTTGAATGTGTTGAAATATTCTTCGTTGCCTTTCATCCGTTTGAATTCCATTTCATTCACTTTAGATCTATAATTGTTTTTAGTTTGATTATCTTGCCCTGATAAACCATCTTTTATTAAAAAACTTAAAGCCAGTGCAGCCAATCCTTTGACTCCATTAGCCCAATGGACTGAAACTACTTGATCTTAATCTCAGCTAAAGAATTCCATCAACCAAATTCAAAACAAAACCCCTGAGCTTTATAAATAGCCTAATACCTCCTAAAACAAAGCTAAATTTTAAAGAGAGAGCCCTCTCTGGATACAGATTGGCTAGATTCTGTATCTAAAAGGTTGGTTTGTGGTTACCTCGGACCCCTTTCCTCTTCCAACAACTTCAAGGAAAATCTGAGTGATAACATAGTGGCGACTCCATTGGGGATCTGAATAATTTATTTGTCACTATCGTTTATTCTATAAACTACAGACGGAGCCTGAAGATTAGCCAGATTGCCTTTGAAATTTCTCTTGCTTTGCAATTGCAAAAGTAAATAAATGCTGCTTCAGTCTATCTCCGGTCTAGTTTATGGATTGAAAATCTGGTTTCAAATACTTGATCAGTTCCTCTTGTCAAATAAGTCTTTAAGAAAGTTTAAATTTCATATCTAAAGCCTCTTAAAGAAATCATAGAAGTTGTTTTGAAAATTCATAAAAAAAAAACAAAATAATCATAAAATACTCAAAATTTGGTTTCCTGAAGAACTAACTTTTTCTTCAGAATTTTTTTACAGGTTTAGATCTGATCTATGATGGTGGACACTGATCAGACACACAAAGGTTAAAATCATCCACCTGGCGACTCCAAATCCATTTCACAATCAAGACTCCACTGGAGGAATGAACCTGGAAGAACATTATGGAAATATCAGGCTTTCAACTTGGATCTTAATCCAAGACATTATGTTCTTTCTCGTTAAGAAAATTTTTCAATATGTATTGTATTTTATATAAGGACCTAACTTGGTTTTACAGATATCGTGGCCTTTCATTATGGCTGATTTTCAAGATGATCCAAGAATAAAACGAAGATATGCTCCTATGAGCAGAGATCACATACCTGGATTTCCACACAAACTACCGAAGGTAAATTGGGGTGAAAATCTGCCCATGTTTCAAGATGAGAATATTGATGATCCTGTACTACATCTCATTAAATTTCATATACACTCATCAAGATTGAAGGGTGATTGGCATGAGGATTGCCTCATGAAGATATTCATGGGAACCTTAGAAGGAAAATCAAGGGAATGGTATGAAGCTCTCAAACCTGCAAGTTTGTTTTCTCTAAAATATTTTCATAAGGTATTTTATGAGCATTACAAAGAAGATTTTCCATCTTTATCATTAGCTGAAAATTGTTGTGATCAAGCTGAAGATATTATACATTACCTTAAAAATATTGATGAAGATTTTGGAAATTGGTTTTCTGAAGATTTATTAGAAGAAGTCCAAAACTTTCATTCTCAAGTTAAATGTCATAATAATCAAGAGGAGTTAAACAAAGATGAAATAAGTCAGGAGATAAATCAAGATCCACAAAACCCCTCTGTATTAACAAATGGTGTTTCATTTAATGTTTTGAATGGAGTTAAATAAAATAATCAACCTCATGATCAAATTTTAGATAAGGGAAAAAAAAATTGTCATTTCAATCTAAGAATTCAGAGATTCCCACCCCCCCTCACCGAAGAAGAAATCAATTTGCTTCTAAACATGCAACCATCCTCAAAATATTTACATAATGAAGAAATTGTTTCTACTTCTTCTAATGTTGATGAATGTACAAAAGTTTTTATCCATGAAGGGACAGAAGAACAAGTTGATGCTCATGTTATTCTACTTTCCCAAAAAGTCCCATTTCTTGATAGCACTCCTATTGAGTAAAATAATGACTTTAAAAAAGAATTCAACCAATCTAATCAAGACATATTGGGATTGTTGGAAGAGAAATATGCTGATCCAATGTTTATAATTAATGACATTCCTTATTCTGAAGATTTGCCTAAATATGATCAGTATGATGATAATTATGATAATTTCACAAAACAATCACTAGCTATTTTGAGGGATGAGATATTAGAACTTCAGCTTGATGAGGATTTTCTAAGAGCTTTCTTTCTTATTTTTAAATCAAGAAAATGTTCTCCTCGAGTTAAAAAATGGCTTCTTGATATAATTTCTGAAAATTATGAAAATGAAATCAAACTTTTGCATTCTCAAATTCAGTCATACAATTTCCGAAATCCTAAAGAATTCTTTGAAAATATTCCTTCTCCAAAGTAAGAGGAAATTGTACTATCTTTTGACTTGCATATTGAAGATGATTATTCTTTCAAACACAAGACTGAAGAAATAAGTTCATGGTATAATATTCATAATTCAATTGAACAATTAGTCATTGAAGGCCTAGAAGTAAATAACATACATCATGATTTTATTGATCCTATATCAGATTATATGGAGAATCTTTTGAGCCCAAATCTGCAAACATGTTTTCTCTATAAGGATCAAATACATCAAAAGTGGCCTTTACACATCATATCATTTATTATAAAGGCACATGATCATAACATACTTCCAATTTTGATCACAAGCAATCAAGTTATCCATTTATTTTTACAGCTACTTGATTGGCTTCATTGGCATTTTTGTATTACCTGATTCAATAAGATTTTTATTAGATTGAGTAGATAGATGAGTGTCAATAAGCTCAGAATTTTGAGAATTTTTTTTTTTTTTTAGTTGTCAATTTTCAGCTAGTTTTTCATTAAGTTGGTTTGAAAATTTTTATGTGTTGTTTTAGTTTCAGAACAAATTTTAGGTTGCAGAAAAAGGACTATATTCAATTCAAGATTTCCAGCCATAGTAAATGCATGTTTAGGATTAGACCAAGGCAGAACATTTCCAATTGGGAAACAAAGTTTTAAGTTTTGAGTGGATGGTAACCTGCTGTAGTTGAAGCCCAAAGAGAAGGCCCTAAGTTTCAGAAGTTTTACCATCATACATACAATAAAGCAACAAGAAGAAGAAGGTTTCATGGTTCAGTTAAAGACATTTTGAGGCATCTGACCTGTTGTTCTTGACTTTTCACCAGGAAAAGCCATCCCCAAGTGGAGCAAGTGTTAGAATCCTATACCAATAGGTGTCATTTTTCATGATTGACTTGTTGAACTATGCAATATGTTCAAACCTTTTTCTTGTTGCAAATGTGTTCCATATTCTAAAAGAATCAAAAAATTTTAAAAATGTAAAGAGAGTGCCCTCTCTGGATACATATTGGCTAGATTATGTATCTAAAAGGTTGGTTTGTGGTTACCTCGGACCCCTTTCCTCTTCCAACAACTTCAAGGAAAATTTGAGTGATAACACCAACAATGTTAGTTGGAGCCTTGAAACTCATCAAGCAAGCATGAGGTGGTTTTGATTTCATCAAAGGGATCAAATTTGAATCTATCAAGTGAGTGAAGGAGCTAAGTTGGACTATATCAGTAGGTTGAAGCTATAATGGAAATATGATATAAAGGTAAAGTAGAGATAGAAGGTTGAAAGGGAAGAAATGATTCCAAAATTTAGTCTCAGTCTATAATTATATCATTGTTGTGTTCTATTGTATTGATTTGCTAAGATCCAATGTAATGACTTGAATATTCTTAATAGCTATATGTTGGAGATTTTATTATTAGGTTTCATTCTCAGATGATATAATAAGGAAATATATTACAGGGAAGTCCCTATGTTGCATGTGCAAATGACCCTATTTTCAATTTTCTTTTATGTTATTTTCTTAATGTTGTGCACATGTATGAAAAATACATTTATGGTGTGGTTGAATGCTGCGATATGTAAATGTTAATCATATCCACTTTTGTGTAAAAACCTCAATGCTTTATAAAGTCTTGGCACACCTCATGTGAGATTTTTTTCCCTCGCAGAGGATTGAATATGCCAACATCATGCTAAAATACAATGGAATCATTTATTTTAACCTTGCGATAGAACCTTGGGTCTCTATAATAATTTTTTCACCAAAAATCCATAGCTTTGGGAGAAATTCTAGCACAACCATGAGAAGGGGGCTTGGATCACCCAAATACATTTTACAAAAAAATAAACTGTTAACAACATACCAAAATTATACCACCATAAAGTGAGAAGGGTTATCCATGGTCTCTGATTTGCAGAAGTATCAAAATTACCCCATAGGGAACATGTTAAAGCTATATATACACCATTCTACATTAAGTTACTTGGTGAATAAGCTAGTTTTAGGGAGAACACATGCAGGTGGTTATTATTGTTCTAGGAATATGACTCTAAGGTGCTCATTAATCTTGGGTGATTTAATGAAATCCCAAATCATCTTCCAGCTTAGATCACTAGAAAAAGATTATCATAATCTAGAGGATAACCTACCCGATGCACCCTTATTTGCAACCCAATGGTAGATGATTACTTTGATAATATTTACTAGTTTCTAAGTATGAGAGTTTCTCTAGAAGAATACAATGTCATTCAGAAAAAACAACCAGTAGTGAAGTCTATATATTACCAATTGATCGTTGGTTGTTTGTACAAGTTGGGTATCGAGGAAATATTGTGTAGATGTGTTTTATAACATTAGTGGCCAATGATTCTAACAAAATTGTGTGAAGGATTTTTTGGGGGAAATTATACAAGAAGATTCCTATAAGATTCTACATGCAGGTTTGTGGGAGCCAACTCTATATAATGATGCCAAGGAATTTTGTAAAAGACGAGATGTTTGTTAGAGTGCCATAAAGCCTTTGGGAGGAGATGATATGCCATTATTTTAGTAGATCATCATCTAGGATTTTGATAAATGGGAAGTGGAATTTGTGGGTCTTATTAACCCATCGACGAAAATATTGAGAGAAAGGTATATCACTACTACAACAAATTATTTGACAAGATGGGAAAAAGAAACACCAATGATGTATTGTAACATAGAAACAATTGCACATTTTTTTGTTTGAGAATGTAGTGACAAGATTCAGGTGTCCCAAAATATTAATGAGTGATTAAGGTACTCATTTCCTAAATAGAACATTAACTCGAGAGTTTAATATTTATCTATAGAAAAGTAACCCCAATCACCCTCAAGCCAATGGCAGAGTAAAGAATTTTAATAAAATATTGGAGAATGCTCTGAACAATTTTTTCAATGTAAATAGAGATGATTGGGACTTGAGAATACCTACAATACTTTGGGATTACCAAACAACATGCAAGAAATTGATAGGAAAAACACCTTTCAGGTTAGTATATGATAAATATGTGATGCCAATGGAGTTTCTGGTACCTTGTATGCAAATTACTACCTTTTCAAAGATGAATAAATCATGCGCATTAGAGAAAATTATTCAAGAATGGTGTAGTTAGAAGAGGATCAAGTACTTGCATGATTCCATCAAAATTTTCAAAAGGCCCGTGATAAAGCATGACATGATAGATGCATCAAGTATAAATAATTACGACTATGATATTTAGGTTTTCTATATAACCGTAAGTCCTTGAAGTACCCAGGGAAGCTTCTAATGTATTGGCTTGGGCCATATGTAATTTATATGGTGAAATATGGAAGGGAAATGCAACTGGAGAATTTAAGTGGCCAATATTTAGAAGGCTTTGTAAATGGGAGTCAACTGAGACAATATAAGGATAACCAGTATTATGTGAATAATTGAGTAAGGAACTTTAACAAATTTTACTAAATTGGTATAGTTGACAAATTTTATTTCTATTGTAGGTTGGATAACTTTAGTTTTTTGAAAGAGAAACAATGGCTTTATGTATGGTCACTGAAAAAAAAAGTTACTACATGAAGAATAATATTGTGCATAGATGATTTTTTCACATGAATTTGTCACAAATGTATGTAGTGCATAGTGTTGGGAGCCAGGTGTGCAACACACAATGTTCAGGGTTCATGCGATTAAGTGGATGAAATCTATTGAGTAAAGAATAGACTAAGGATGAGACTTCTAATGACTATATGTTGAGTTGATTGGTTACTGTAGGGGTGAAATCATGAAGATAGGTTACACTTTTAGGCCAAATGTGGCAATGAAATTTTGGTTTTCCCTCTTTTATCAAATTGCAGCCCTCAAAATTCATATAAATATCGTGAATTTCAATTCGTAGTAAAAAAGACAAAATTTGGAGAATTATGTTCGTATATAAATGATATTTTTTGCAAAAAAAAATTTAGTGTCGTATAATATCTAAATTTTCCATTAAATGCAATATATGTCCTTGCAAATATTCACAAAACTTAAGAGGTATATGTATATGTATATATATGTATGTATGTGTATGTGTATGTGTGTGTGTGTGTGTGTGTGTGTATATATATATATAATCATGGTCAACACAGAGAGAACTATGTTTTTCAAATTAAAATTTATTTATTTTTATTTTTCAAAGTTGGCAAAGTAATATTTCAATTTCATTTTGGAGACACATGTTTTCACGTAAGATTTTCTTCAACTCTTAAAATAATTGAAAAAACAAGAGTACCCTTTTGAAGAGGACTCGTAAACGATGATAATGGTATTTTTGGAATTTTTTCATTGCATGTATTTTATTTTATCGATTTTTTATTCAACCCCTTTGAAACTGTCCAAAAAAGTTTCAAGCATTATGTTTAAAAGAAATTAGATAAAAAAATATCATATGAATTTGAAAATTTCAAACTCATATACCATTGGATAGAGTGTTCATTCCTGAATCCAACATGATTAACTCCGCCACTTAAGGAAATTTTTTTCTTTGGGTCTGCTAGGGTACAAAATGGTGTTGTGAAGAAATATCTAGAAGAGGAGCTAACAATCAGTATTTTAGTTCATCAAAAACCCGATCGAGTGTTTTTTAGGCCCTTAAAAACTCGATTGATTGTTTAAAATTCTCGATCAAGTGTTTGAAATTCAAATTTCAAATAGCTAGATCAAGCCCTTAACGTGGTTAAGCATAGGCTCGATTGAGCTATCATAATTATTTAAAAAAGGGAAAAAAATGAAGCCTCTCGGTACTTCTCTTTTAGGGAATTATAAAATATATTTATTCCACAATTTTTTTTTTTTAAATATTCAAATATATTCCAAACTCTAATTTTTCTTAATTATAAATCCTAATTTTATTTTATTTTACGAAGAAAATATTTATAATAATATATAGATACTTTTCTATAAAATATTTTAGCTTTTCCTTTTCAATTTTGAAACTCTTAAAAATGATAATTTATTTATTGTTTTGATTTTAAATATAACATGTTTTTATATTTAATCATTTTACTATTTTTTATGTAGAAATCTCAAATTATAATAAGTAAATAAATAAATAAAAAACAAAATAAACTAAACTAGATTTATAATATTATTATTTTAAAAATAATTTTGTACCCACATTTAAATCTAGATTACTCAAATTCAAATCAGTCAAATAATGTTTTAAAAATTTTGATTTCCTTATGCTTTTATTATTTTAAAAATATATATTGCAAACCTAAGTGAAGAGTAAAAATTTCTATATGTACTTCACACTTGTGCAGGGTGAGGACATGATTGAGTGCAATCACATTTTACACGCTAAGAGATATTTAATTCATCTCATTTTTTTCCTAAACACACACACATACACACATATATTTATTTGGTTTTAATATATATGTTTATGACCAGGAGAATCATGTTTATCAACTCTTTAATTAATTTTATAAAATATACATTTCCAGTAGCATAAAATTCACATTTTTGAGTTACACTTATTCATATAAAAAATTCTAATAGTTATTAAAATCAAATTGATAATTTTTATCATGCTTAATCAATTTATTACTTAAATTGTATTTATAATAAATTTATTATTTAAATTATAATATTGAAAATTTAGATCATAGTAAAAACTAATTTTTAAGTTACTAAATTATAAATATAAGAATATTACAATTTCAATTGCAAGTGGGATAGAATCCTTTTCAGATATATACATCAAAACACTATAAATGTAATGAGAAATTAATCCACACTATTGCTAATTACCTAGTAAAATGTAAATAGTAATCAAATCTTAATTTTTTTAAACTATTAAATACTTACAATTTTAAAGATTTCATATCATTATTGATATTTACATAAATTTTAAAATTTCTAGTTTTAAGGCTCGATCGAGCTCCTAACTTGGGTTACACAAGAGCTCAATCGAAGGTTTCTTTAAATGATTGATCAAGCTATTTTTAAGTGTGACCCAGGTCGATATTGGTGGCCACCTGCCTATTCCACTTGGACCCCCACCATTGTTTCTTTCAACTTTTTAGTTTCCTTAATTGTAGCACAATTTACTATTTTTGGCAGTTTTTCGGGTCCTGAACTTCTAGAGTCATTTTGATGATCCAAACAAATTTTTTTTGGAAAACAGGGAAAATCATGGGTGTTTGACTAATTTTTATCACTCAAAATTTGTAGTCCTCAGATATATCTTTCTAACGAGGTGTTGTGTGCGTCAAACAGAGACCGTATGCCAAATTTACGCCCCTAGGAAGTTGATGTACCAATTTACCCAAACGGGGCCCATAGTTTTGGCGCTACATCTCCTAGGGTTAGGTTTTCGTATGTTTAGGGTTTTCTAATGTTTCTCAATCATAAAAAGGCCTTGGAGCCTCATGGTAACATAGTTCAGAGGCTTGTAGCCACCACATATTTTATCAGAGATAAGCCACCAGTGACCTAGCTAGCTTATTTCCATTATGTCTCTAAACATATTTCAGTTATTTGATATTAATGAAATGAAGTGTTATTTCCATTTCATATTTTTATTTATGGTTATATTCTTATTTTTTTGCAGTCCTGCATAAATCCCGATCAGGGGTATTAGAGCGGTATGCTCTTTCTTTATTTTTCTTTGCATGTCCCCAACGAGGTCAGGGTATAATGAGTTAGGGCTAGATTTGGTTGAACCCTAGCAATATTAGCCTCATAAACCTTGACGACCTCCCATGGCAGAAGAAAATAAAGATGAGGGAGCAGTAGATCCTATCAAATTATTGCTTGAGGAGGCCCTCGAGAAAAAAAGGAACGCGATGATGATAAATTTCCCCATATCCTTCAACGACTGCCCACTGATGGGACATCTACATCCAGAAGCCACTCTAGAGGCACCACTCCTTTCAAGGTACAAGTCAAATTTGACATTCCTGTATTTGAAGGCTAGATAGATGCAGAATTCGTAGATAGATATTTGAATTTGCTGGAAGGGTATTTCTCAGTCCATGATTTATTGGACAAATAAAATATTACTTTTTCACTCCTCAAAGTTTCCCCCCATGTAAAATACTAGTGGGAAACCTACTATGCGAAAAAGGATGAGAGGGAACCCTCTATGTTCTCAGCCACACCCACCTGGAATTCGTTTTCAGACAACATCAAGGAACAATATTACCCCATCAGGAGATATGAGGACAAGTATATCCAATGGACCACGCTGCGACAACCAAGGTATTAATATGTGCACGAGTTGAAGAATTTGTTTCATACCATACGCACAAACTTGGGTATTAAAGATTCGAAGAAAAATTTGGTGATCAAGCACCGCAACTGTTTGCAGAGATAAATTCAAGAGGAAATGGATTTCCTCGACATTACCTCACTTGGCATGACATATAAATACATTGCCAAGATCGAACATAAATTTAAGCAGAAGAAGAGATACTTTGGATCCACAAATCTGAAGCCAGGGAAAGGCACCACCGAACCATAGAACAAAGGGAAAAAGCCAAAGTGGGGCAACTCAGAACAAAACCACAAAGCCAAATAAGGACACAAGGAAGTGGTTTGGATTTCATAATAGCTCGACTCATAACACAAGCGAGTGTCGGGCCAAATAGTCACTGGTGTCTAAACTGAAGGCATCTGAATCATATGCATGTTTTAATTTTGAGTCTAAACAGAACAAGGACAATGAAAAATGGAAGAAAATCATTGATTCAAAACCCAGTGTCACTGTTTCCAACATCAAGCTCCATATAGAGGAGCCTGAGGATTTAGAGGAGGGTGAGCACCTCTTCCATTCCTAGATGTTGGTGAAGGGTTCTCCACTACAATTCCTTGTCGATAGCGGAAGCCAAAAGAAACCCATTTCAGCAAAGGTCATGAAGCAGTTTGGCCTACCGACCATAACACACCCTCAATTGTATACCATTGGGTGGCTTCACCAAGGAAGAGATCTCCATGTTCACCAGTAGTGACGCCTTCCGTACAACATCAATCCATTCATGAATGAGGTACGATGTGATGTTTCTCCTCTTGACGTGTCTGATGTATTATTAGGCCAACCATACTTGTGGAAGTGACATGATGTGTATGAGTCTAGGCCTTGTTCTATTATTATTACTTTGGGAAATAAGTTGTACATGATACTGGAGGTAGTACCGCCTTCAGCCATCTCTTTGAGTACTACAAAGCAATGTAGTAAGTTTATTTCCCAAACCAGGAAAATTGTTTTCATTACGATTTTCCCACAGGGAAAAAAGAAGATTGTGGCTACAACCTCCAAACAGATCTCCCCTATGTGGCAACAGTAGATGGAAAAAGACGAGGAGGAATACAAGGAAATTTTATCCTCACCCACAAAGGTTCCTCCACACTTTTAGGTCAAGCACTCCATTGATATGACCCCAGAAGCACCGCTGCTTGATGTTTCCATATCACATACGACCACAGAAACATAATACACACATTTATTGTCTGAGGCTGATAAAGAAACTAGATTTATTGAATGCATTATGTAGGTGCATGACATCTTGGAGAAATCAAATTCCAAGTACAAGAAACAACATGATCAACATCGGGTGCCACACAAGTTCCATATGGGTGACAAATTTTGGCTACATTTGCAAAAGGAGTACCCTGTTGGGCCCCACTGCAAGCTTTGCCTACTTTGATATGGACCATACACCATCAAAAAGGTTGTAGGGGATAATGCCTTCGAGTTGAGTATTCCAAAATTCTTTATTCTGCAATGAGTATTCAATGTGTATTTCCTTCAACCCTACTTTCCACCACTACTGGACACATCCGACATGGCAGAACAACTCACATCAACAAAGTTAAACCTAGACTGCATGTAAGAAGCCACAACTATTCGGATCATGGACACATAGATAAGTAACACTCGAAAACAAAATTTCCAGTTGTATCAGGTTGTCAAAGCTAGCCAACTCCTGCACCAAGGCAAGTGGCTCACCAGGGAGAAAGCTGAGTAGAAGTTTCCTCATCTCATGGAGGAACTCAACGTAATGGGGACCATTACTTTGTAAGGGGGGAGGAGTGATCAAGGTGGAAATTTGTGGCCACCCACCTATTCCACTAAGACCCCCACCCTTATTTCTTTCAAATTTTCATTTTGCATAATTGTAGCACAATTTACTATTTTTGGCATTTTTTCGGGTCCTGAACTTCCGGAGTTGTTTTGATGCCTTAAACAACGTTTTTTTTGGAAAAAAGGACCAAAATGGGTTTGTAATTGATGTTGGTCACTTGAAAGTTGTAGTCCTCAGATAGATATTTCTAATGAGGTATTTTTCACGTCAAACGAAGATCGCATGCCAAATTTACGTTACTAGGAAGGTTATGTAGCAATTTACCAAATCGGGGGACATATTTTTGGTGCTTCATCTCCAAGGGTTAGGTTTTTGTATTTTTAGGGTTTTCCATTATTTTTGAATCATAAATAGGCCTTGGAGCCTCATGGTAACATATTTCAGAGGCATGTAGTTGCCACATCTCTTCTTAGAGAAAAGCTACTAGTGCCCTGGCTAGTTTATTTCTATTCTGTCTATACAAATATTTCAGTTATTTGATATTAATGAAATGAAGTGTTATTTCCACCACATATTTTTATTCATGGTTATATTCATATTTTGTTGCATTCCTGTATAAATATGGATCAAATTTCCTCAAAAAATTGATCAAGCACTTAAAATTGCTCGACTGAGCATCCTTTTTTCACCAAAATGAGCCCTCGTCTCACCAAAAAGTGTAACCCAGGTCCATATTTTGACCCATAACAACTTGTAGTAAGACACTGTTGAAGTACATGGAATTAACATCTTGGATAATGTTAGGAAGGTGACATGTTTGGGAGATAAATGACTATCCATATATTTAGTAAATTAAAAAATTATTTAGCATGCCAAACATGGGTGGATATGACCATCACAGTTGTGGATGGAATGATTTCTGGTTTCCGCACATGCCATACAAGTCCATCGTTTAGTGCAATTAATTGTCACACCGGATTAAATCTCAGAAGATATGGTTTGAATCACGAATGTCTATAAAATATCAAGTATTTCTTCTATTTAATTTTATCATAGAGGGATGGGGGTTAATGCAAGACAAGATACAGTTAACATTGTTAAGCCATTCCGCTTAAGGAACTATTGGAAATTTCATTCATTTGTAAGAAGGGAAATATTGTGACTAGATATGGTTGGTAATGAGATGTCAAGAGTCCCAATCAAATTCAAGTAGTAAGTGGAGGAGTTTCATAGCCCAACAGTTGCAGGCAAGGTAGCTTAGAGAGAATTTTTAGATGGAGGGGTCTCACCAAGGAAGCTGAGTTTAGTATTGGTTCATATAGATTATAGGGACACTTCTCGTAGCTCATACATGCGGATGGATTTAGACTAGCAGTTTCACCTTGTCTGATCTTGTACTAATTTCAATATCTAGAAGGAGTTATCCCTACATTCAATTAGAGGTGGCATGAAAATAATTTTAAACACATTGGATTTCATGAGTTTGTAGGACACCATACCTCATGAAGAAGCAACAACAACAAATGGATAAGTACATAAAGTGTTGAAAGGTGTTAATTTAAGTGAAGGAAGGGGATTTAAGAGAAATGTGGAATATTGGAAGGACTGAGTGGCTTGAGAGAAGCCATAGTTGAGTGTTGGGGGCCTATTGGGGCTAGTTTTGGAAATAATATAGTTGGATAAATGTAAAAAAATTTAAGTATTTTTGGGAATTATGCACACAAAGGTGGAGCAAAAACAAGGTAGAGAAACAATGCGTAGATATGTTGTAGAAATATGTGTGTATAGAATTGGCATAGAGAGGAGAACCACATAGAAATGAGTAGTGCATGAAGCAAATGGGTGGAATGTTCAAGATTAAATGCATCTTTGAACTAATTTTGATTTGGTTCAGATTAGGAAGTGTAGTGCATCTACCCATGGTAATTCCCAAGGGGATTTTTTTTTTCATTGGTATTTCCCATGGTATCAAATTTTGTGTAACTATGTATAAATAACAAGATGCCAAAGGGATCCAGGTTTTTCAGTTGTTTAGTTGGCTCACGATTGATTTTGTGGTAGTTCCTTGCCATTGTTGTAATGTTATGAGATTTAGGATGGTGAGATGAGGTGATATATTGTTGTAATGTTGTAATTGTTGGGTGAAACAACCCTTTTGATGATTAATGAAAGATGGATGAAGCCTAGGTTGTTCCTATTTATTGTGTTCTATGAAATGATTACTCTATGCATGAATTATTTTTCTTCCTAATGGTTGTAAGAAATTTTTGAGTTTATTATAGAAATTGGCTAATTAAGACACACCCTTTTAAATTTTCAATTTTTTTTTTCCAATGTTTCAATGTTTCTTCTATATATTCTCACATGGGGTTAGAATATGAATAATGGATAAGATGTGGTACAAAGGTTGTTCTCATTTGATTCCTATTCCATTTTCAACTACACAAGCCTAGTTCTTGTAGTTTCCCTTGATGCCTAGGGTGAGATTTCACCTGCATCGTAGACGATTCCAAAAGTGTCGGTATTTTTTTGTTGCATTTTGCACATAATCCAGGTCATAATAAAAATAACACCAAAAATGATGAAGAATTATAGGTGATGTTGGTGCACATATTGGATAGGGAATTCAAGTGCACCCTAAAACAAACCCATCAGTTTGGCATAAGTTCAATGAACCTATAGATATCAAATAGAAGTTAAATAATTCCATGTAGTATCAATTTCTATAGAAATTTATAAATTTTGATTGTGTGTATGTGTGCACTAAGGGCAATGAAAAATAAAGGGGAAGGGGAATGTAATACACCAAATTAATTTCAAAATTGTAATGCATATGTATACATGAAACCTAGGCTAGTGGGACTAGTTCTATTTAGGAATGTGCACTTATGTGTACAAATGTATTGTGATAGTGAGCCAATATACATAAATGTTTTGAGGATAGAGTGCTAATATTGTTAGGCGAGGGAGCATATATGTTAAAATTATAAGGGGCCTAACATACATAATATGTAAACTTAATAATATTAGTAAATAACACCAAGGTTAGAAACTAGAGGATTAAAAGAGTATGGGGCTAGGACTACACCAAAAGGGAAAGATCAGTTGGTAGAAGCAAGACATGGTTCGTAAGTAAGCATTATTGATATAATATTATTAAAACAACTTTATGGGATGATATTAAGGATATTATAATATTATAATATACTTACTATAATATTAGTTATCCACAACTATAAATAAAAGGAAAGGGGACCTTCCTTTCCATCAAATATTGCTAGGGGATGAATATGGTTATGATTTTGGGTAGAACCAAAGGATACCTTGCTATTTTAGCTCGAGGACCCTAGGTGGCTCTAGATATGGATATGCTTCTCCTTAGGTTTCCTCAGGGAAGGCTGGAGCCCGATAGTGATAAGTTTAGAGACATGTGTCCCTATGTTGACCTAGAAGGTAGTTGGAGACCTTTAAAGGTAGTTGGAACTCTTGGAAGCCATAGGGATCTAAGACATTCCTAGACAACCCAAGTTGGAAACCTTGAAAGGATAATGGCATAACCTAATAGAATGTGTGTGCTGATAAGGGGTTGAGATACATTGGGTTGTATGGCCAACAAGGGATGTGAGACTATTAACTAAAGGCCATTGGGGTTCGGTAACTTACCCTTACTCATATTCAATATCGGTTAATGTACCTAGGTTTAGGTAATTTTTTATCTTTATGGACTCCCGGACCCATCTTGGGACTGATTTTATATTAACGTATTTAAAGTAGTGTGGTCTATGGTTGGGTGTTATGTACGAGGTTTGCAACTAGTTGGTGTATTTCATTAGATAAATATTTAGAGCCTATTTATTGAATATTTATTGTTTAATGTTTATGATTTTTCTTACATGGTATTTTCCTATTATTTCATGATGTATATATGATATTAGTGATTATGGTATCAATATTGATGGGTGGTGTCATCTCCCTAGCTAGGTGGTTGTGGAATGTACATAGATCTAGGGATAGGGAGGTTGGAGGATGTTAAATTTGTTTTCGAAATCCACTTTCGAACTGATAATAACATAAAAATTTCAATTTCTAGCATGTTGGAAATTGATTTTTCTAAGTATTAAGAAAGTATCCCCTTATGAAAAGTACCTAACTAGCTTCCATATTTTATGTGTGGATTAACTATGGCTAGAGATGTGGATTTTTGACTCTAAAACGAGAAAATTATAAACATTTAACGCAAAGTTATGGAATAGGACTTCTATAATGTACTTATATTTGGAACTTGAAGTCTTTGGTTTTTGTTGCATATTCACACGGGTAAAGCCAACAAAACATGATTGTATCTACAAAATATTAGCTAGATATCAGTGTGAAATAACCATATATAACATGCACCTATCATGGAATATATATAACATTAAATCCAATATATCCAAGGGATATAACTTACTAATAGGAAAAACTAAAAATTAACAAGTAAATAAAAAATAGAGTGGTTTTTGGATTAATACCTTGTGCCCAAATTGCCACACCTTTTCTAGGGTGTAACATGCACCTTCTTAAGTTTACCTTGATGATAAATTGAGGGAGTGGGTTTGGTCTCTATGAGAATTCACCCCCACTATTTACTTAGTAAGTCCAAAAATGTTGAAACACAATTAGGAGTGACCCCTTTGATGTGGAATTTCTAGTATTTAGATTGGTTGATGGTTATTTAAAAAATTTGCAATATTTAAAGCTTCCCTTTAGAATAGTCTAGTTTCTTAGAGTGATCCACCTACAAAAAAAAAAATCCAAGTGGGATTTCACCCAAATTAACCTTCTCTGCATGACTAAGTAGCCCCTACTAGCTCAACCTATTAAATATTTTGTAGTTTCAATCATTATTGAGTTTATTAGACCATATTCATGATAGAAACATGATAAATAAAATAGTACAAATAAGATCCACTCCACAATGCACCTAAGAAATTATAGACAAAGGTTTTCAAATAATTATGACTTTGTATTAAAATGATGACCCTAATCTCATATGACGACAACAAAAAATACATGATGGGAGGCTAGAATTTGATAGACCAATTTGCAATGGCTAGATAATGGCTTAACTAATTGATAGTTTAAAATCCTCCTCAAAATATTATTTTACTAATCATCCACAAGTTGGAGGCTTAGTAATTTTTCTCATAAAATATTGCATTACAATTTTTTAATTTCCTTTCAAGGGATAGGGTAGTTTGAAATTTCCCAATTTGGTCTATGTTTTCTTTTTTTAATGGCCTGGTATGGTCAACAATGAAGAATAGTAGACAAAAGTAGGGTAAAATTCCATTAGATAGTTCTTAGATGAACTTAATTTTTTCCATGGGAGGCTCAACTTGGAGATAGGAAATCTATTTGGTTATTTAGAGGAAAAATTCATCTTATAACAACTACTTTCTTGGTCTAAGGTTTAACTTCTCATTACATCACCCTTCTAATGGCTAGTTGGCTTGTCCAACATCTATTTGGCTTGTCCAACAACTAGTTGACTTGTCCAATTTCTAGTTGAGCTCTCCAAGAACAACCTTGAATTGAATTTTTACCTTTTGGTATTTGTCTTGGTCACTTTATTGTTACATCTTCAATGCCCTTAACGTTTTTACTATTCTTGAAATCGAGTATGCTAAAACTAAGTTGAATATATATTATGTATCTCTCATCTGCATATACTACCTACCATTACAACATCATCACATGCCCCAACACGTCATCAACCACTTGCACAAGTCACATAACAACTTGAGGAATATTTAAAATCTGAAACATGTGTATTATTCCTCTAATTTTGTTAATCAATTTTGATGTGATGCATGCATGATTATGCATAATGATGCCTTTATTCTACCACCTAGAAACATGTTTGACATATTGACCAATTTTGACCAAGTTGTAACTAGCTACTACCACCTTTGATTAAAAAACTAAAATGTGGCATGGAATTCTATGATCAAGATGAAAAATATGAGACCAAGTTGGATTTTTTATCATGAGGATCACTTTGCATTAGGAACTATGCAATATTTTGGGAAACATGAAAATTTCCAAAAATGAGATTCACATGCGTGACAATCATCCAAGGAAAATTGTGCCAAAGGAAAGGGCACCTATTGAGCATAACAATGTGTTAAATACATAGGTGCACATTGACATGGGTTAGACTGGCCCATACACCAAATTTCACACCTATAAAAGTAGGTTACCATAAAACCATGACTCAAGTAAGATCACCTAACACTTTCCAATACAATATAGGATGAGAGACAATTAAAGAGAACTATAAGGGACTAGCCATGGTCCAAACTAGAATAAAAAAAGATATAGACTCTTGAGAACATGACATAGGCCTCATACACCTAATACAAAATTTCACATATTTGTTACAATGATTTGACTTGTGGCCTTGTACTTACAATAGTGGTGATAAAATGTTGCAATAGTTTTTATATATCCTAGTAACATGTCAAGTAAAATAACCTATATGTACACAAAATTCTATATAGTTATGTTGTCACGGTAACTTTTATAACAAGCTATTAAATGTGAATTTTTATATATACATTCTTCAATAGTGACATGAGTTCTTGAATAATAAACTATTACAATATTTTCTTTTTTTATTGAATCTAATATTATTTAATTATATCTTAAATTCTAAAAAAAGAAATACCCTATTCGGATTTTACAATTTTAAACTCAAATAAAGAAAGAAAACATGATGTGAATAGAAGGAAAAAGAGATATGAAAAAAATGCGCTTTACTTTTTTCATTTTTCATTTTCCCTTAGCAATTTTTTCCTTCATGCACCACTTGAAATATACTTTGACCTTAGAGTTTCACTTATTTCATGCCATTATCAAATATTGATTTGATCCTATTGAATTTGTGACAAATTTCAACCATATCTTTGTAGGTTCCTATTATAACCAACAAATTTCACCATTGATGACACCAATATAAAATCAGTGCCAATGAAAATATGGACAAAAACATGCAAAAGTGTAGACTATTTCGTGCACAAATAAATACATCCCAAATTTATTTATAAATATCGAAAAATTCATACAAAATACTAATAAAAATACTAACTTCAAAAGAAAAACAAGTAAAGTTGAAAAAGGCTAAACAACTCTACACATGGAAATTACAAACAAAGTAAAGATAAATAATATTCAAAATATAAATAACTGTATATTAAAAATATTTTAATATGAGAGTAGAAACCAGAAGTAAATAGGCGTAAGCAAGGAAATGACGAAATGCAGGCATTAATCGGAGAGCATAAGAAAGGAAGTGCAGGGTGTGACCAAGTTAATTGCGAAATGCATTAAATAAGTATGATATTGTAAATATGGAAATTATAATTCAAAGTGGAGATGAAGAATACTTAAATGACAATTATAATTCAAAGAGGAGATGAAGAATAGTTAAAATGATAAAGAAATTTATTAAATGAGATTTTAATGTGACTTATAAACACACAAGTGTAGGAAGTGAATGGTCGTGTTTTTATAAATGAATATATATTTATTTTATAAATGAATATATATATCTTTAAAAGAGTATAATTTCATTTAAATTTTCATAATGAATATGAAAAGAAACTTGATTCTTATAAAACCAAACAAGGACCACTACACAATGCAACTTTATGACAATATTCATCCTACAATGTATATTTAATTGTTTTGCATTGTGCTAGTCCAAGAATAGCGATACACCAGTCTACATCCAAAGCCGACCACTCCCACGCTTTAGAATAACCCAAATATTTGAGTACTTTAAGATATTAATAATCATTTTCCATGGAACTACCATGAGGAACTTTGTTTGCGAACCCATTTTATCATAAACGCGTCCTCACTCGATGCGATTGGTTCCCATCACAAGATAGAATTTGTTTACGTTGTTCTGGGGGAAACTTATTCTTAAATTCCAATCTGATTTCAGAGAGATTCCCTCCTCATGGACAACAATAAAAGGAAAACCCCCGACAAGAGCTCCCCGTTTACGTCTCCTAAGAAAATCAAGAAGGATACAAAATCTGAGACCGAAATGCAAGGATTTCCAAATGATATACATAAGCAACAACAGGAAGAAATCTTTGTCAATGAAATCCAACTTGCACTTGTCAGTGAAAACCAATTTGCAGAGCAACAACAGGAAGAAATCTTTGCCAATGAAAACCAAATTGCAGAGCAAAAACGGGAAGAATCTTTGTCAATGAAAACCAATTTGCAGAGCAATCAGAAAGAAATCTGTGTCAATGAAAACCAACTTGCACTTGTCAGTGAATTCCAATTTGCAGAGCAACAACAAGGACAAAACTTTGACAATGAAAACAACAAGCAGCAACATAATAATGGTCAGTTTTATAAAAGTGGTAAGAGAGTGCAGCTGCGCAAGCACGTTAAGCAACGGTTAGATGAGTTCACTGAAGATTTGAATTTCAGATTTATTGGAGATACCCTACAGTGGTTGTCACCATCTCAAACGAAAACTTTGTTAGAGCTGACAAAAAAAATGGGCTATCAGAAGGGTGGTGAGACCATTGATTGGTTATCATCAGTCAGACGCAATTGCATGTCTTGCCTCACACAAGATCCGGGTCTCCGAACCAGTGAACAGCCTGGCGAATTGGTAGCACTGAGGGGAGCCAAGCGTTTGCTAGAAATTACAAGAGAAATAGGGTTTAGCGGAGTTGGGCAGACTATGAAATCCTTAATTGCAATGGCAAAGTATCAACCTCTTAGAGAGCTCACAAATTCGTTAGGGTTCCAAGATTGCCGTGAAACCCTAGAGTGGTTATTGGATCAAACAAAGCAGAACGTTGCGGCAATAAAGAATGCAAGGTTTTGAGCTGCTGCACCTCAGTCTACATCATCTACCATGAACATCTCTCCCCACATTGCACCCAATCAGTCAGAGATAGTACCTGTTTTCCGATATCTAGGAGGCGAAAAAAACACAGTTAATTCTTCATGTTATGCTAACAGATCTATGCAACCAAACCTGTCTTCAAACTTTTCAAACTACAAACCCGTGCAAGGATCAAACAATAACCATATTAATACTCGTGTTGATGTTAATAACCAAATTCAGATGCAATATCGTGCCCAGGGTTTAAAACAAGGACATCCTGATCTGTACAATGAGCTAATGCAGAGAACAATGGATGGTAGTTATAACGATTATCGGGCAAATCAGTTACAAACTCAATAATTTATAGGAAACCGTGCCATAAATCAGGGGAGCTCAACTAGCGTGTCAGATTCTACACTAGTCTTATGCCAAAACCCTTTAAATAGCATTGATCTCGAACTTCATGCTCGAGCAGCCTAATTATTAGAAGTATTTGCTTACTTGGTTGGAATTGTAATAGAATTTTGGCAAAATGAGTTGTCTAATTCGTTTAATATGTGTTTTCAGATGGGTTTTTGATTGTATAAATAGATTTACTATCAAAAAAAATTTGGAGTATTTAATTTTCTGCAGAGCTAAATTTTTTGCAGAAGTATGAATTTCTACAGAAATTCATAGTGCGAATAAATTTTTCATGCTTGATTTTAATGAAAAGTAAACATAGAACCAATTTTTGATTTTAATGAAAAGTAAATATAGAACCAATTTTATGGAGAAAATAAAAATAAAAAAGTTAAAAGAAAAAATTAAATTTTTAACTTATTTCTGTATAGGTTTATTGAAGAACACTCGTTATATGCATAATTTGATTCCTCATCCAAGGAGTACCCATGTTACATACTTTTGATGAAACGTGCTACACGAAAAATGAGAAATACAAATAAAAAAATGATTGCACTTTCGAAAGTATGCAACATGGATACTCCTAACGATTACTTCTGCTCGAAATTTGAGTAAAAACTTTAGGAGATAAATTGAAACACAAGTTGTTTTATATATTTTTTTACTCTTTTACCTTAAAAATGGTGAATCATCCCCATGGTTGAGATCATCATCTTGAATCCTATTGGTTTTTATAAAGTTTATATTAGTTATGCACTTTTGTTATGAGGTCCATTTTAGACCTTAACAGTGCTCTAATGTAAAATACTGCATTCCATTTTTATAATTTCTAAGGAATCTCACACACATAGTAGGGATTCCTAGTGAGATAAAAAGATTCATAATGGGATAGCTCAAAATCAGTGTCCAACAAGTTAACAAAGAATTGGGACAATAAGTATAAATATTTATATAAAATGGCTCTTTTCTTTTTAGTTGTTAATGATTAATATGAATAAATTAATTAATTATTTCTATTTCTATTTATTTTTCTTATTAATAAATTATTTTTAAATTTTTTTAAATTTTTTTACTAAATTAAAGTTTCTTAAAAGTTTTTATTTGGGAGAAGTAAATATTAATGTTATTTTATTAATTTAATAATAATAATTATTTTTTATTTATTAAATAAATTTATATTATTACAAATTATGGTATTGCTTAAAATCAATAATAAAACAATGATTAAGTATATTTATAATGTTTTATTTTCATTTTATTTTATTTGATAACTTAAAAATTTCTATAATTAAAAAATAATAAAACAATGATTCAATATATTTATAATGTTTTATTTCCATTTTATTTTATTTAATAATTTAAAAATTTCTATAATTAAAAACTAATTAATATGAATAAATAAATATTAGTAAAATAATTACTAATTTTATTATCTAATTAGAATAAGAGAAATACATAATTGTTATCATTATATAAATAGTTTTTAGGAATTAAATTATTGTTATCATTAATTTAATAGCTTTAAAGAATTTTTAATAAACCATTAGATATTAATAATAATTATTAATTAATAAATTTTTAATTATTACTAGATACAATTTTTATGAATAAAGATAATTATTAAAAGTAAATAGTATATACTAATGGTTTATTAATAAAATCAAAACAATATACATCTTAACTCTAGAATTAAAAAACATAAAAATGAAGTGAGAGAAACATACATGAGATACTATATCTGGGAGGATGCCAAATCGGAGGAGAAAATTTGTCTCATGAGAGGACACCAACTATCACTAATTTCACATCTTCCATCTCTCTTGAGATTATGAGGATGCTTTATAATCTCCAGTGCCTTTTTAATTTTCCTTCTTCTATAATGTTCCTCTCTCGCGATGATTTTGGAATCTTCTAAACACACATGCTATTTAGTTTTCAAGGATTGTTATGCAAGGGTTGAGGTTAGAGACCTCCCATTCCTAATATAAACTTCATTCTCTTTTAGTCTTCTTTGTAGCGAACATCTAATTTCTCTAATATAACTTTTTCCACACGAATAGTCAATCTTGTAAATACCTTTAAGGTGCTCATGACTTATACTATCCTTAACTGATCACATTCTTTGTCTTAAGGTTCTTGCTTTAGAAAATTGTGTGAATATGTCCTTCTTTCCTAAAACCTTAGCGATTTTATCAGTAACACCCTTAATGTATGGTAGAAAAACCCTACTATTTTTGTCTTGAAGTCCTTGATTCTTTTGTGAAAGGATCGAACCTTCAACTCTTTTTATGGATTTTCTTATATCTCTCTCTTTATATATAATACCCTTAAATAAAGACATCAAGTGATTGATTTACTCCTTAAGGTGCTCTGCGTCAGATATCCTGAGCGCTCTAACAACAAAAGTATTTAGGACACTAAATTTTTGAGTTGGGTGATGGTAAGGCTCAACATGAAGATAGTTGTAAGTATGAGTTTTCTTTTTGAAAACCTGATGTCCCAATGTCCCATCCTCCTTCTTGGTAATAAGGACATCCAAAAAAGGAATGCTCTTATTTTCTTCATCCTCCATAATAAATTTAATTTTTGAAGAAATGGAGTTAAGGTGATTAAAAAACCTTTCAAGATTTTCCTTCCCATGAGTCCACTTTATGTCGGTGTCATCCACAAATCTCTCCCGCCAAGCGGGTTTTAGGGGAAAGAAATCAAGGACCTTCTTTTCAAAGAGAATCTTTTCTTCTTCTTCTCTCAAATAAATCATTTTTAAGAAATTTTAATTTAGAATTATATTTTAAAGAAATTTAAGAATAATTTATTAATAAGAAAAATAAATATAAATATAAATAAATAATTTATTTATTAGTATTAATCATTAACAATTAAAAAGGAAGAAAACAATTAACTTAAATATCAAAAATAATAAATTTAAATAAATAAATCAATAAATAATTATTATTAATAACTATTATTAATTATTCTCTAAATAAAATTAATTGATATTTATTAAAATCAATTTATTTCTGTTGGTTGGTTTTATTAATCTTTCTTTCACTAGTTATCCCTGATCTGGTCCCTCTTTCTTACCTTCATTCAAGAATCTCTCATGAAGATGGATCCCCATTAGGATTCGAAACGTTGAAAAGTTCACTATAACACAATGGATAATATGGATAGCTCTTATTAAATTCAATAATAAAAAATAGATGTGGTTCTTTCTTAGCTTTAACAATATTGTTGCTTCCTACAAATAAAATATAGATTTAAATAATTTTATAAATTAATATATTAATTAAAATATATATTATATTTAGTAAAAATTAGTTATTTAAAATCATTTGTTCAAATTTTATGTTTAGATTAACATATATTTAAGAAGCATTCAACAAATTCCCTAGTCTCCACATATTTATGTTCAAATTCTATAAAAAGTGACCTTGTTGATACTATTTTTGAGTAAATTTGTGAATAAAATATTTCCCCTCTTTATTCAAATGCCATGAGGGATGACCATGTCAATACTTTAAACGGAAAATCACAAAAATATATATATATATATATATATATATTTTATAAAACAATTATAATATTGTCAAGGGAGAGAGAAAGAGAAACAACGGACAGAGAGAGGGAAAATAGAAATAGTGAGAGGAAGACAGTGAGGGGGAGAGAGAGAGATAAGGAGAGTGGAAAAGACATAAAGACAATTTTGGAGAGTGTAGAGAGTGGAAAAATAAGCAATGGAGAGAGAGATTAATGGGGGAGAGATAGAGTAAGGGGGGGGGGGGGGGTGGGAGGGAATGAAAAAGAGAGAGTGAAGGGAGAGTACGGGAGAGAAAGACATAGATTTGGAGGGGATTTTGTAATGAAGGGACTTATGAGTACAATGTGTGTGTGTTGTGGAAATAGAGGAGAGAGAGTGATAGTGGTATGTAGAGATAAATGTGTAGGAAGAGAGAGAGCATGGGGATGAAAGAAAAAGAGTGAGAAAGAGAGAGAGGTATTGGAGAGAGAGAGAGAGAGAGAGAGAGAGAGAGAGAGAAAACTCATAAGTGAGGGAGGGAGAGAAGTAGAGATAAAGAAAGGGTAAGTAAAATAAAAAGAAAGATAAATAGATAGATAGATAGATAGATAGATAGATAGATAGATAGAAAAATATATAGATAGAAAAAGAAAAAGGGAAAGAGAGATCAGAGCGAGAGTGATGGGTGAGAGATAGAGAGAGAGGGTGGTAGTGAGATTATGAATGATATGGAGAGAGAGAGAGAGAGAGAGAGAGAGAGAGAGAGAGAGAGAGGAAATTAATAGGAGAGAGCGGATAGAGGGGGAAGAGAGAGACTAAGTTGGAGGGAGAAGAGAAGGGGAGAGATAGAGGAAAGAAGAGAGATATAAGGATAGAGGGGAGGGTGAGTGAGGTAGGGAAGAGAGAGGGAAATAAAGTGAGAAAGAAAGAGGGGAAAAAGTGTGCATGTGAGAGATAATGATCAAGGGGAGAGAAATAGAAAGGGACAATGAGGTGGATAGTGACAGGGAGAGAGAGATAGAGGAATAGATGAAGGAGAGTGAGAGGGATAGAAATATAGTTTTGGAGGAGGGTTGTTTTGTGTGCATGTGCGTGTGTGTGTGTGTGTGTGTGTGTGAGGGAGAGAGAGAGAGAGAGATGGATGGGAATGGGGGTAGAGAGAGAGGGGAGAGAAAGAGAGAGGACGGGGAGATAGAGAGAGGAGGGGTGGGATGGGGTAAGAGAGAGGAAAAGATAAGTAAAAAAAATGTGTAGATGTTCTTAAGAAAGTGTGGATGCTCTTAAGGAAAAACACATGCATCCTTTTGACAAGGATTGGGATGAGAGGAAAGGAAAGGCAGTAAGGTAAGGAATTGATGATGTTTAACATTAGTCATAGGAAAATGTACTTATTTTCAAAAATACATGCATGCTCTTGTAAACAATTCTTGCACATTGTTTCCAAAAATTTTTTTGCCCATGATTGGCACTCACTTGAGATCCATACATCAATATATAAAATAAATGTGTTACTTGGAAGTTATTTTTTGTATTATTATTAACTAGAAGTGAAAGTTTTGTAGTTGGAAGGAAATTTGTGTAATTTGAAGACAACTATTGTCTTCTTGAATAATTGGATGACACTTTTTGTCTTCTTATGTAATTGGAAGAAAATTTTTGTCTTGTTGTAAAATTAGAAGACACCTTTTGTACATTTTTATAAGATTGAGAGACAATCATTGTTTTCTTGTGCAACTGGAAGATATGTCTTATATTTTTTATAATTGGACGATAATTGTTGTCTCCTTGTAATTTCATTCCATTTAAAGTGGTTGAGGAAAAAAAATCCGTGGAAAAGGACGTTGAAGCAAGATAAAAGGCCAAGGTACGTATAGAAATACCTTGGCTTTTAGAAAAACAAAGTCCGAATTCTAGCACATCAAATGAACGTCCAATGAACATTCCATGGTTTTTTTTATGGATGAAAAAATGATGATGTATTTTTTTGGAGTTGATATGCTATGGATGAAATTATATATTACGTTGAAGTAAATTTTGATGCAAATAAATTTTAATCATTTATTTCCTTTTGAAACTCCTAGTGTTTGACTATTGTTAGAATAATTAAAAGCTTTAAAATAGTTAAATTTTAGAAACAAGTAATCATCATTAGAAGTTTTGTGGATGTTTTTCAAAAATTGGCAAGACAAATTGAACTCAAGACCATAATTATCATTGCATATTGTCACAATTAGAAAGATCACAAGGAAGTAGAGATAGTTGAGATAGCCTAAACATAGGTGGCCAGAAAACTTTATGGGCCTTCACCAGTAGGTTGCCTCATTCCAATATGACCTTAAATGGAAAATTTAAGAGACCATCGCAAAATTTCTAGCATGAGAACAATAGACATTTTTCCAACCAAAAATATTTACTAAAATTGAGAAGATGTTCTAGGGATTCTAAACTCCACATTAAATATTTTATTGAAAGGAAAAGATAAGATTGTATGCGAGACTTAGGAATGTGCATGATGCACTTAACTTGGGTCATAGATAATTCAAGAAATGTAATCCTCAATATAAGAGAAAAAATAGAACTTTTATCACATGTTGTTTTCAATACCACATTGAATAATCTTATCATTATAACACACACACACACACACACATTGTATATTGCATGCCACCATAATGCAAGAAATATAATTTAGAATTCCATTGACATCATATATATACTCTATTCATAACATCTTATTTATAAGGCTAGGTTGTCATACATTCCATAAAACATATTTCTTAGATGGGACATATACCAAGTGCAGTGAAATAGCATTATTGGGTAAGTTCATATGTGTGAGAGATTTGTGTGAATTGGGGAGAAAATAAGTTATTTTTCTAAACTTAAAATATGTCATATACAATTCCAAGGGAGAAATGAATGAAAAAAGATATATTTGGTCACTTCCCAAGTTAGTAATGAATACTTAAATCATATGTTTTATTTCATATTTAATTTTGAAATGTGATGGGGGAATAATTGTATACATGTATTTATATACGTCCTTATTTTTTCTCTATGACATACTATTCTGTGAATTCATTAGGAATTATTTGAAAATATGCAAAAATATGTTCAACATGTCCATATGGCTCAATAATATGATGAAAATTTTATATTATGTAGAGATACATTTTCCATTGGTATTATCTTATTAGTGGTGGAGTTTATTGAGATCTACACTCTTCAGCTATAAAATGGGATTTGAAGTCAATATTACCACTTAGAGAAGATCAACGTTGTTAACACTGGAAAATCATACAGGAGAAGTCGACATTGATTAATGTCAAGAAAAAGGATTTATAGGGCTGGAATACATTATAGAATCTAGAAAGTGTTTAAAAATCTCTAAGGTCTGAGGAAAATCAAATTTGAACAAGTTATAAATGCTCTTTGCGCACATAATCCTTCGTGAAGAGCACCTTTTGCGTGTTTTTTGCCCGATATGCGTGCAATCCCGGGAGTGGCAAAATGTCACTATTAGGGACCACACAAAGGAAAGTACAAGTGACCCCTTACTTGGAGCCACCTAAGGATAGCTACCAACGCCTCCTTAGACACGAAATGAGCACACAATGGACTATTTGGAGCACACAAAGGAATCATGCCCCTCTCTTGGGTCACCATCCACAATGTACCAAGAGAGGGAAGGGAGGATTTGAAATCTCCTATATAAGGCCACCTTGAGATGAATAATTTGTGAACACATTGTTATGCTAGCCAGAATTGCCTAAGTAATACCAGTAGTGTGTGAGCCGGAGCTGAAGATAGAGGGGATTCACTTGTTGGCCACCCCACAAGTTCAGTCCAACACAGTAGAGAGAGAGGGAGTGTTGGGTATGTTTATATTTTTTGGTCCTTAATTTCTAGTGGGTAGTCCACGCCCAAGGTTTTGTGCATGGTTTTGCACATGGTTTTGGGGTACGATGGTTTTCGGCCCCTGGTATTTTTGTAGATCCCGTCAAGGGAACTACGGTTATGTTATAATCCAGGGTTAATGGATTAGGGTTTATGTATGCTTCGGCATGTATATATATGTGTTGTAACACTAAAAGGAATATAATGAAAAATCAAGGTGGTCGTCCCAATTTGGGATCCAGGGGAAAATCTCTGTGTTTATCTGTTTTATGTTTTATGCTCTTGCTATTTTTTATTTTCTATTATAAAATTCGTGTGTAGATAATTTATATTCAGGGTTAAAACCTACAGAGAGACTGCACTGAGGCAAGCTTGGGATAAAAACATCCTTACTTCGGGACCTAGAACCCATGGTCTAGGGGCCCTTTGGCAAGAGGGTAAAGTTTCACTCTTATTACTACCAGTGCTCAATAAGAGGGGCCTAGAGCCACTGTTCGTATTATTGTTGTCGTTTGATTCTTTTCAGAGCTTGTGTTTATTTTTTTTAGTTTTTATTTTAGTTTCTAGTTTATATATGCATGCTATTTCTTATCTAGTATGCTTATGATTCTAGCTTGTTCCACTAATTTTCTTGACTCCACTTCTTTTTCTACCTGTTACCAATAACTTAAGTGGGTAAACCACACCCCTTAAGTAGGTTTTATTTTGTACATATGTGCACCAAACACACTCCAACAAGATTGGCGACTCCACTAACGTTTATTACCAAGTTTATGTGGTTGTGCCTTTTTTGCAGAGACCTTTGTCTGTGTTGTGGAGTGGAGCTGAAATTCGCTGATTTCTCTTGCAGTCCCTAGTTCATCCCAAGTGACAGACTGAATCAGAACAGCTCCAAAAAAATTTCTTGCAGGAATTTGTGCGTGTTTTCTCCTCACAGATGTGCAGGGTGTGTGTTTAAAGTTGACTCGCGTGGAGAGAGCGCGCCTGTTCTAGCGTTTTGCGCGCATAATACAGAATGAAAAAATTCTCCCTTATTTCTGTCTTTTCCTACTTGTAAAGTGCTTGGCAGCCCCTAATACACCTTCCAGCACTGGTTGTGGTACCCCGTAGCTTGTTAAAGCTCACTCTTAGCTACTTTTTGTAGGCTTGGTGTTAGTTTTACTTCAAGTTATTTTTGCAAAGTTCACACATAGTTTAAGTATGGGGGAAAAGTAACTTGCATTCCAAAAAAAAATTATGATTTGCAAATTTTGGTACTTACACACCTAGATAAATAGCCAAATTAAGTGGCCCAAGACCACGCATGTGTAGCTAGTTTTCTTTTTTCTAGTGTAAAAGTTTTAGTTTAGTTCAATTTTTGCAATTGGAATTTTGGGACTAGGATTGACTTGTTTATAGAAGAGCAAGTAATATCTACTACCTTTGCACCCTACGATGATCCTAGGTAAGCATATGAATGCTCCCTATTCACAATTCGCCATCTCCCTATAGTTGGTCACATAGATTAACTAGGAAAAATAGAAAGTGGCCCATAATCCGCACATGTTTTTATTTTGAACCAGGAACAATACAACATAGTTTAAAAAGGGGATTTTGTAAAGGATCATCAAATATACACATGTTCAAACTATGTGCTTGTCCACTTTATGCTCACACACACTCATCCACTAAGCGAAGCAAAGACACCTAAAACTAACTTAACCAAAATCACTAAATTCTCTCCACAAGGGCCACAAAAGAATTTATAGCTTAAGTTAGGATAAAGGGGGTAGGCATCTAATAAGCCACCTTGATCATAATTCATCTTCAAACATAGAATTTGTCTATTTAGGGAGCTTAAAATCCACCTATCAACCCACGGAAAAGAAAACCCGTGCGTGGCAGAGACCCATTTCAGAGGTGGATAGGCTTAGGCGCAGTGCGCGTGGTATCAGTCAGGGCTACCTGACTTGGCTGATACTCGGTACTATTAACTAAATACCAAGAAGCCCAAGACTCGAATGCTCACGTGGGATGGTGGTTAGTGGAAAAAAATTAGGGCATCCTTTTCCTTATAGGTGACAGTGCATGCAAGCGCTAGACCCTCTACCATTACCTTGGTGGATTTTCTTCAGTTGATTGGGGGCATCACCAGCTCTTACGGGACATTGTGCTAACACTTGCAAGAAATTTTCTCAAGGCCCAGTTACATTTGAGTGTGTGAGGATGAATAAGTCTTCTAGGATTTTTAGTATCATACACAAAAAAACAAAAACCACTTTTTTGATTGCTTGATCACATAGCTTAAGTTAAAGGGAAAATTTATTTTATTTTCACTTTTTTTATGTATGTGACCATCATTTTTCTTTGATTATAGACTCTATCCACTCAATTTTGTCCAAAAACAGGCCCTAGTCGACACCAGGACGGACCTAACGGGACCTCATCGATCTAGGCATATTTTGGACCTCCCCCCATTATCGAGAGAAGTTCCAAGTCTTTCGCCATTCAAGCATCAAAGACGGAACACTGCCACCATTATTGGTTCATCCTTTATTAGGTCAGCTGTAGTTAGGAACCCCGGTTAGTCTCCCAACGCCACAGCACACACCACTCCTCCCACGACCCCTAGGGGGTAGAGGAGTGCATCCCATTTGGGAAGCTAGCCAAATACACAGTAGGGTACATCACAGACTAACCCTCTTCCTAACCAGAACTTCATGTTTTCGCACACTGAAATGGCATCAGCGTCTCAGTCACCTTTCTTAGCTTCATTGAATCTACCCGATTTAACCAAGTTGATGAATGACGCCATCGCACACAACCCTACATGGCCTCCCATGCCCATGAAGCTTAGTTCAGATATTCCAAAATTCGAAGGCAAGCAAGCAGAAGACCCAGGTAATCATGTCATGACCTTCCACCTGTGGTGCTCATCAAATAGTATCATTGACGACACTATTCGATTGAGATTATTTCAATGCACTCTTACAGGAGTAGCTACGAAGTGGTACGTGGAGCAACCATATGCTTCACATGGAACCTCTAGCGCCCTCGGTACCATGTTCCTAACATATTTTCAGCTAACCATTCACCATGATTCCAGAATGGAATTACTGACGCATTTTAGACAAACCCCTGCCATCCATATCTAGGACCATCTCCATGAATGGAGGCGACGTTGCAGTTTATGTAAAGCTAAACTCGGCGATCAAGTTCTCTTAGATTTGTTCTTGAAAACTCTTACGATAGAGATTTCAAAGGATGTGGCACAGAAGAAGCCCATATCCGAAGAGGATGCTATTAGAAAATCCCAATAGCTTGAGCTGATTTATACGCAGTTAGGATACATTTATAACGTCTTGCCTAATGCCCCGTGCCTGCAAACTTATTAAGCATTTCCAAGCACGTCGAACTCTACATATGGACTAATTGGATCATTGACCCAAGGATACCTAGGGAGCAGCATTCAAAACCCTGGTTACACATACAGTTCTACCCAGAATGTACCTCAACCTGTTTTTCAAATTCATCATATGCCTCAGCAAAATTTGACCAACAGGGCACTAGCATATCACCAGGGAGGACCTTATCCTTCAGCTCAGGGGAATCAGTATGCAGAAAGAAAAACTGACAGAAGAGGTCTCCTCCAACATGCAGGTGCAAACCAGGGACTGCGTTATGCTCAGTCCCCACCACATGACCCACCTATGCAAACCAATGCACAGGTGAACTTTGTACAGCCGTCCCAAAACCAACCACACCGATACAACTAGGAGAACTACCCTCCTAATGTGGTGAATGAAAAATCCAAAAAAAAGCCAAAAGGGAACCTTGGACAGGGGGGAAGCAACCAGTAGCACCCACTACGATCCAAGGCTAGAGGCAACTCCAACTGGAATCAGAACCAGGAGCCGAGCAATGCCCAACGATAGAGAAAAATGCCACCTCTTTGAACAAAAATTTCTTGTTCGATATGTTGTGACTACAACCACTATACTCACCTCTGTCATAATCTCCCTGAGCTGAAGAAGCTACAGAGTAACCAAGGACAAGGAGGATCTTCCTAGCAACCAGATGTGATGTAAGAATCTTTCCCCCATCAAGGGATGGTAAGCACTCAGCATCAACATATAGATGTCTCCGGGAAAAGTAGCCATGAAATCTACATGACTGGAAAAGAGATGTTTTTCCAAACACATAATCACAATTACAACACCCCACCAAACATCAATACATCAGGGGAAAGTGCCAATGCACCAACTACACCTTTGACCATTTCAAAGATACCTATAGAACCATTTCCGAAAATGGTGAAGGGACCTAAGAGGCAAGCATGAAACTACTCCAAAGCAGCCCATAATTATAGTATCGTGGATGATTTAGCACAATCTCCCACTATTATGTCAACTTTGGAAGTATTGAAGTCATGCCCAAAAAAAGGAAAGCCCTACTTTCCACGTTAGGCACTATCGACCCTGCCGATACATGCCTAATTATGGATTTAGACTTAGACAAAGCCACCCCTAGGATTCCTTCCATGGTCGCCTTCCAGATACTAGTGTCGATCTAGAATATCATAATTCAACAATGTGTCATAGACGAGGGTGCATCCACGTGCATCATGTCCAAAAATGTTTGGTAGAAGTTAGGTTATCCCAAACTAAAACCCTCAATCATCACGCTTCGAACATACGACGGTCGTCCATCAACCCCCGTCAGCCTCTACCAAAACGTCCCAGTCTGCTTAGCCAAAAATACGGTCCACATAGACATTGAAGTCATGGACACTCACCTAGACTACAATATACTCCTTGGGAGGAGTTATATGTACACCATGTTTGCCATAGCCTCCTCCATTTTCCGCATCATGGTGTTCCCCCACGAGGACTGCATCATTACTGTAGACCAACTAACGCATAGAAAGAAGTGACCCCTAACAAAAACTGATGTAATTATACCCTATGTAGATACATCCTCAAATTCTCTCTCATGGTACCAATAATATGGCCCTGGCCAATTCAAACAGTCGTCCGCTCTAGGGTCATTCCTAGGAGATCCTCCCATAATCATTGAGCTACCGCCCGATGTCATAGGGGCTCCAGTGTGCATGATGTCTGCATCAAGTGCCGAAGCTAGTCAAGACACAGACACAAGTAGTAATGGCACCGAGTCGTCAGCCACGACAACTTCTCTAGCCTACGCCACCTCCCAAACCCTTTTCCTCTACCCCCCAGCTGGTTTCGTCTCCTAGTAGGTTTTTGTAACACTGGTATTACCCAAAATATCATTGGAAATCCCAGTTTGGTACCTTGTTCCCCTTATAGGAACAGGAGCCACTCATATTACTGCCACAATATTGAAGCCCCTCAGTCCCGAGGAGGCCCCACTCATCCAAGAAACAGTTAAAATCACCCCTGCAAAGGAAATTCCCATTGCAAAATAGGTTATTACGACTAAGAAAACCGAGAAAAGAGGAAAGAATATAGTGACCCCCCTCGTCCAACAGGAATTACCAGTTTGCGCCATATGCGACGTAATAGGTCACCCTACCCATATCTTTCTAGAGCTAGATGAATTAAAACCACTCCTTGGATCTGAGACAAATGTCGTGACGCCGCGTTCCTGTAGAAAGGAACCTACCACCAAACGTAAATGCAAAGCATTGCATAGCAATCACACATGTGCTCTCTGCAGCAACTACGAGCACTATACCCAATATTTCCCAGAGATCCTACAATCTAGGGATGCCCTACATGCCATCGAATGCTCCTAACAAGAAGATCCCTCCACCCGGGCATCCGGAAATGAAGTTCGTACCATCCTGTACCTACAAGAGGAAAAATGAAGGGCACAAGAAAGACCCCCAGTCATGCCCATTATACGTTGCATGCTATGAGATGAATGTGGTCACTTCCTCGAAGAATGCACAACCCTAGAACTCATCCATATATGGTATCCTATAGAAAGGGTTTACTACATTGGATTGTGGGCAGCACAATTTACATGTTCGTTATGCATGGACAATTACCTTTTGGAGAATTATCACTATATCCCTTGATTCCGGCTAGCTCTCGCTAGCTCACGCTTCGCCATAGTCCGCCTCTCCCAAGAAGATGGCATGGATGTAGAGTCCATGGAAAGCTCCACAACCCAAGAAGATGTGACAAGAAGATCCATCATGTTCTTGTCAGTCGAAAAGCGACCAATCAAGGGACCCTTAGTTACCCCTAACCACTCTCTACAGAGAAGACCAGTGTGCACGTTATGCAAAAAAACCAATCATGCAGTCATCAATTTTCCTAATTTAGCACTGTTATGAAGATGGTTCCCCTCCAGAACTCAAACTGAGCACGGTGGAACCCCCATATCAAGGATATTCTACCTAATATGTCAAGAAAATCATTATGAGTGGCACTATACTTATTCCATGCAACTTCATCCCACCATCGACATGATTCATACCATAGAGAAGAGACAAGACAACCTCCAGGAATGGCATAAAAAGTACAATTCTAGGTTGACATCCCCACCCCTGCAGTGGTGTAACCGGCAAGCTAAGATAACACATCAACCAAGCATGACCCCGATCAAGCCTAGGATAACGTGAAGACTATGCGACCTGAATGATCACTAGGTCAACCAGTGCAGAGAACTGAAGCACTTTGCAAACAGTTTTCATATAGTCTCTTCTCTCCCTCAGAAACTTCTCCCTAACCAAGAGAAGATCACGTGTACCTATTACTGGATTTTTTCACACTTTCACCATACGATTAAATGTGTACACCTCCCCAAGCTAAGAGAGGAAAGAAAAACGTTGAGTCTACACTCCCCCAAAGAAGTAGACACACCCAAGCCAACAATACGGAAATGGAAATAGAAGACAACCTATTCTACAACAGACCCTTTCGAAGCATCAACTTCAGGAACAACGAGTAGTGTAGAATTTCACACAATTTACTCTATTGGCATAGTGATACCATGTCTTATCTACATTGGCCAAAATCACACACCAGAGGTATTCCTGCTAATGGAAACATTCAGGCACTTCTGTGGTAGGCACAATTTCCACCCATAGGAAATTGACCATCCTAGTGGGGAAGCAAACCTTGCACTCATGTAGAATCTCATTACGGAGGTTGTTCCCCCACTAAATTTCGATGACATGATCCACCACATACGATTTCTATCATCACATACCAGAAATAGGATTCCAGCCACCCCCACGTCCTATGATCTCCACCCTATTCCTGTCGCAAAAGGTCAAGGTACCTTGCGTTTTTGCATTGATTTCTGCAAGATCCCAAATTTAAATGCCACCATCGAACTCCCTGATGATACCCAGCCTCTAGAACAATGCCTAGTATAACTAGAGCTTATCGAAAAAATTCAACAACAGTTGCTACAACACAATGAAGCTCACAAGAAAAGGGTAAAAGCATCATTTGACTGCCACATCACCCCTCGCTCATTCACTAAGGGAGAATTAGTCCTCCGCTATGATGTCGCAAAATAAGCCCTAGGGCTAGGAAAGTTCAAAACCTTGTGGAAAGGACCCTACATCATCAAACATTTCCTCTGACAGGGGGCATAAATCTTGATGGAACCATATGGAACCTACCTCAGCAACCCCATCAATAGCCTTTACCTGAATAAATTCTACCCATAAGGGCCAAAACGACCCTTCCCTAGAGTGAATGTACACAACCCCAACCACTCAAACTTTTTGACCAAAAGACTTATTTAAAAGGTGCTCAAAGTTCCACCATGGATCACCAACCTGAACCCTATTTTGGATTTGTTTATGGAGCATCAATATGGTCTTAAAGTTTAGCCGCAACTACTTGGGTTATCTACCACCCTGACCGATCACCACTCTGTTCAAACGGTGTGTGCATCAGTTCAACAACAAACAATCAGGAAGAATATGATGCCGTCATCGGACTTATGTGTGATGCCCTCCATCAGGGTATACGTCATATGCACATCTACCTAGATTCCCAGTTAGTAGTGTCGCAGTTAAACCAAACATTTGAGACCAGAGATACACATCTGTTTAGAAAATATTTGCGTGCCAAAATATTAAGCAGAAAATTTGACTATATCACATTTACACATGTACCAATGAGTCAAAACCAAACATCCAATCGCATAGCTAATAATATCCTAAACTGGAATGCATCTCGAATAAACCATCATACATAAAAAATGAAAAATATAGATATCCATCAGTATAACATCATACATAAACCGAAACAAGTGACACATCATGTAGAGCTGCAAAAAATATCTCTCATATATATATATATATATATATATATATATATGTATATGTATATGTATATATATATCACAATGTGTATGTCTGAGTACAAAAATCGTTTCGTTGGCCCAACTGCCAGCCCAAAGATACAAAAGTTGTCAAAATAAGGGAAGCATCCTCATAATGGGTGCTTTCCCTGTGTACAAGTATACTTTAGGGTGGTACACCCTAAGGAGGGG
Organism: Pinus albicaulis; assembly: GCA_034641835.2. Taxonomy (NCBI): domain Eukaryota; kingdom Viridiplantae; phylum Streptophyta; class Pinopsida; order Pinales; family Pinaceae; genus Pinus; species Pinus albicaulis. The sequence goes on along the minus strand of CM076570.1, from coordinate 864,134,803 downwards.
TACCTGGACCCACAACTGCTCCCAGTGCCACCACTGGAGCTACCTTCGCAACCGAGATCGCCACTCGACGTAGAACGGGTTGATACTCCCTCTTGCGGGCCATCATGGTCTCTAACCAGAACTCCTTGAAGTCATCCATAAATACTCGAGCAGGCACCCCCCGGGTCAATCAGTCCACTCGACCCTAGGCATCCTCAAGAGCTGACACCTGAGCAGTCATCTCCTCGATACGAGCCTTCGCCATATCTACATGTGCTACCCCTGCATCAGCATGAGCCCTCTCAGCCACAGCCTATGCAGTGGCCGAGTTGCTGCCCTCTCTTGGAGGGCCAGCACCACCACCAGGTCCCCCAACAGTACCTCCTCCCTGACCACCCTTAGGTTTCCGTAGAGGATCGTGGCCAATCAACCGACCCATGGGGTGACCCAAATCACCAACATATGCAAGAGTAACCAAAATGATGTTAGCGTCACTAGAAAAACACATAAGTACATGTATACTCAAGTAAATGTAGAAAATATACACAACATACCTATAGGTCCCCAAGCGTAACCAAAAGGGACCCATGTCTGGAACCCCCCCAAAAGCCCATCCCCACATATGGGTATGGTAGGAACATCTGTGGGTTGGCCTCGAACTAGGCCTCTGTAGTGGCGTTCTAATAACGCCCCACCATGCTCCCATTGCCTCATGGCATCACCGGAGCCCATATCCTCATACGAGGCTCCCGTGGCAGCCCAAGAGGCACTGCCACTACTGGCCTTAGAAACACTACCCTCTTGTACATAATGATGCATAAGATACTAGCATACACAAATGACTCAGATCCACGATGGACCTTGTTGACTTGTGCCACCATATCGTCAAAGAAGAAATAGGCAAAGTCGTAAAAATTTCAGGACCTCAATTGGCGCAGAACTCCAACCTGCAGGCCTGATGCCCGATGTAGAGAAATAGACCCTGCCAGTCGCAAAATCACTACCAGAGCACATCGCTATGCCATATCTATCACAGATGCAATGCTGATGTACCCCTTAGTAAGAGGCGCCCCACCACAGTGGCGTCTCTGAAATATCTCCAAGTCCACTCTCCCGAGAGGGAGTGGATATCTCACCACCTCACCCTGAGGCAGTAACCTAGTCACAAAGTACACATCTGTCTCAAGACGGATGACTAGGTTTGTCCCCCACAACACGAACATGTTGTACCTCCTGTGCCAATGTCGGATCAAGCAACGTAACATTCAGTGCTATGACAGAAGAAGCTCATTCTCCACGAACTTCAGGAGCTGCCATAGCGTCAGCTTACGGTGCGCCCCAGCATCAGCAGCTAGATCATTTCGGAGTTCGGGCCAATATTTCTCCCTCCAAAATAACCTATCATCAAAACAGATGCCCATTAGTAGAGAAAAAACACAAAGATAGGCAAACACCAAAATATTTTTTGCCTCAAATTTTTGCACCTGTCCCTTAGACAGGCGTGCTTAGCGGGTGCTTGTATTTTGTACAGGCACACTAAAAAAGGGGAATTGATCGCATTAGTGCACTTATCTCCCAAAAAAGCGCACAAGGGTCACGCCTTTGCCTTGATCGCCCATGCAATATAAGGAAAAAAACACCTAGAATCCGTAAAAACCAAGTCTGTATAGACCCTGGCACCACCAAACTGAAAAATTAAAGTGCAGGATGTTATGGAGGTTACCTTGACCTGATCTCGCTAATCTCTAGTTCTCAAGCTGACCACAACGGCAAGAAATGATACACAGAATCCTTTGACCTCTCAAAAACTCAGCAAGTACAAATGGATTGAATTAGGGCCATATCCACCTATATGTTTCCCTTTTCAAAAAATTCAGAGGACCATAATGAGAGATCAGAAGGTCTATTCTCCAAACCGTAATTTTCACCACAATTAGCACTCCATGATGAGCAGAGGCGATGCCACACAATCGCACTCCCGAAAAAATAAATTTTCAGCACCGAAAGGTATGCCCTCTCTCATCTTCTTTTCTCAAGCTCGTGATTTTAAATAAATATTGATAAAAAAGATGCTTTCACATGAGGTATTTGTTTTTGAAGGAGAATCTCGCAAAACCATTCACAACTCCATTTACAGAAATTTCTAGAGAAGGTATCATTCTACCTGTTAGAGTCGGTCTGGTTATACCTCCGTCAGAGATCAAAAACTCTTTTGTTGCATTTCGTTTTTAGGTGTCCCAATCAGTTCATTCAGTTGCATTACGTTAGGGACATGCCATTACATGATGGAAGGGCCTTGTTACTCATACCCCTCATGCCTTGTACCTGCTAGCTCAGGTCTATTCGTCAAATCGATTTTAAAGTCATTCATAGTCCTGTTCGGCCTCTTGGTCAGCAAAGAGTCATTTTAGGGTTTTTAGGTCTTTTTAGGTCTAGGTTTTTGCAAATTTCATCTTCAAAGTGTCCAATAATGCCAGCAGGCCAGAGGGAGGTTCAAAACAATTTTTCATCACAAAATTTCATTGTTACAATGTTTGATCATTACTTTTCTTCAAAACTCTATTTTGAAGAAAATCGTCATTTTGTCCTTTGTAATAAATGTTATGTATATTTTCAAAATTTTTCAGTTGTCATATTTTTCAAGGCGTAGCCTTGGTCATCCTTTGCCAAAACATGCCACCATCCCTGCAAAAAATCAACAAAGGAGCCATCATTTCAGCCAAAAATCAAAGTGGAAACAAGAATCAGAGTTTACATTAAAAATGTGAAAAGTGCTAATTTCAAATCATTACAAAAGTGGGTCTTTGCAAAGAAAAAATCAAATCCATGACTTTACAAAGATATTTCCATGTTTATCAAATCATTTTCATTCAAAAAGCATCAAAGAAGTCGAGCTCAGTTGTGAAAAAACAAAATTGTGAGTTTGAAGGCCGACTGTGTGTTGGAGTGCTGTGCGACGCATCGGGAGGAAGGCGCGGTGCACATAGACCGCACGGCGCATTGGGCCAATTTTCACTGTGTAAAATTGCACTGTCGTGGAGCATCCAGGAGGCACGGTGCACTAGGTTTGTGCGCGGCGCACAAAGCCTCCAAAGCAGATTCACGCCATTTCTTCATCAAATTTCCGAAACGACTCAATTTTTTTGCTCCAAGTAAGTTCACGGGATTATGAAGTTGCCATTATCAGTGTTTAGTGTTGTTTGGAGGAAGAAATTGGAGAGTTTGATTGGTGAAAATATAAACCCTATATGCATATCAGAATCTTCTCCTTAGGGTTTCAAATGGTGTTTTAAAAATTCATTTTCATGCTGAATACTCACTGTCATACTATCATGTCTCAACTGTGATTCCATTCCCCTCACTGTCACATCATTATACAGTCCCTTTCCTATTTCATTATATTCTAAGAACACTCATATCACTTATTTTCATTTTTCCATTTTCCCTATTTCCTAAACCCTACTATTCCCCATAACCATTACTCTCCCATATCATTTGCAAATACTCCTAGATTCCCAAACCCCACATCCCTCAACACAGTCAAGTGACTGTTAACACATTTCAAATCTCACTTGACAAACTCCACAATCCAATTTTCCCACTGTTCCATATTCCTCATAGTTCCTTATTTCTCTTTGGCATATTTGGCATTGAAAACAAAACACCAATTTCACATTTTCAAACAAATCAAACATACACTTGTCATACACATTGCAGCATCATGACAGAGACAAATTCATCATATGAGCAAGACAGTGAATCTACCACAGAGCTTAATGTACCAAGAAGGCCTCGTAAAGGGGGAATACACGTTAGAGAAGAGCCCACTTCATTGACTCAGTTGCAGGCCTGCCCACTTGCAATGGCTTGCTTTCAGCAACAGTCATGCTTTTAGTATTATGAGATGATTTCTCAAACTCAGCACCATCAGGAGTTGGTTCGCTTGTTTGTGTTACATTTGCGAGATGGTCAGGTTACCCTTGCTGGTGTAAATTTCACCTTGACACCAGAAACCATTTCTCAGGCAACAGGAATACCGAATGTAGGTAAGCAGTGGAACAAGAGACAATAGCTAGAAAAAGTGTATTATGAGCCATACATCAGGCCTGGCTATATGAGGCAGCTCAACAGGGTATTCCCATTCCGGTTTCTAAAGGAGTCCTATGCGCCATTGATGAAACTCATCATCAGGTACTTCAGCTGTGAGGGCTGGTTCTCGCGCCTTTATGCTTACCATATCCGATTATTGATGCATTTCACGAGAGTGAGGATGATGAGAATTCCATATTTCATGTGTCAAAACATAGAGTGGATGACTACTCTTGTGTAGAATAAGACTCCTGAGCATCAACATAACAACATTTATCATTATGCGCTCATCAAGATCATTGTGGTACATCAGCTTGGATTGCAGGGCATTGCATGGGAAGATTTCATTTCCCATGACTTTTTTACAGCCCCTCAGCCTCCTCCAGAGATTGTTCATGATGTGAGTGAGCCTTCACATCAGTTTGAGGGTCCTGAGACAGAGCCTATCAGTGTTCCAGTATGTGTTACCTATCAGAGAGGCACCAGAGCCTTATTTGCAGCAGCACGACGAGTACTATCTCCACCCGGGGTGGAAGGGGTCTCGTTACCTTCATCAGCAGCGCGAGTACTATCTCGACTTGGGGTGGAAGGGGTCTTGCCTTTGACATTAGCATAGGTACAGGACAGAGGCAAGAGGCCTATGCAGGATGAGGGCCCTTCAGGAGGCCAAGACACTGATTTTACACTCATTGATGTTGATTTGAGCTCTCCTACCTCAAAGCTGAAAGAAACCATCCAGGAGCAGAAAGCTGAGATCGACACATTGAATGAGAAATTGCAGAGAGCTTAATGGTTTATAAACTACTTGGAGCAGTAGAATACACAATTGGAGGATCAGCAGACACTCATGGAGTTGCAGAAATTCCGTGAAGACCGGGAATTGGCCCGAAAAAGACCAGGTGACATGACACCCTTCGAGCGGGAGATTTGGCTTACGAGAGTCAATATCCATCTGGAGAAGCTCTTGGCGAAGGCAAAAAAATATAAGGACATGCTCAGACATATGAAGAACCACTATTGGGCCCGCACACATGTTTTCAAATCGAGGATCAAGATCCTGAAGGCGAGGCTAAGGAGGGCACTGAAACGTCAGAAAAGGCCTGATCCACTTAAAATATTGGCCAAAGCCTTTTTGGCTGAGCATGGCACTTGATGGGGGACCTTCACTCCAAATTTCAGCAAATTTAGAGAAATTTTTTTCATTTTTGAATTTTTGGTCACAAAACAGATTTTCCTGCCCAACGTGTAGCACCACCTTGCGCGCGCTTACATTTGAGAGGTCTTCTGGAGGAAAACTTGAAATTTTTGGATTTTTTGTGAAAAATTATGCATGCTCAAGAATGGCCTAAGGATTTCATCAAGTTCTAGGTGGCCTAAAGGGTCAAAAACACCTTGAAATTGGCCTTTCTGCCACTTTTTACACACACAGGAACTAGTCTTGGGAGATTGAAGTTTTGGAGGGGCAAATGACATCCAAATCCCAAAATTCCAGCTGGGTTGGAAATTCGACAGGCAGGGCTTTCCAACGAGCTATCATGAGCTCAATTTGGACTTCATAAAGTGCCTCAAAATCAGCTCCAAATATGTGCTACGCATAGGTTTTTGGGCGCGGCGCATAGAGAATTTTGGCCTATTTTTCACTCTTCAACTCAGAATTTCGCCCAGTTTTGACTAGTTTCACTTTTTGATGTAAATATTGATTTATCTTGATGTAATTTCATGACCATGGTGTAAATTTGGCACATTTTTACTTTTTCTAGAGGATTCATTCACTAAAAAGTGAAAATTAAATGAATGAATCAGTTTCCTACCATATAGAGGCAAGTTGTTTGATTGCCTAGATTTCAGTTCCTAGTTTAGAATTGGTTGAAACAACTCCTAGAAGGATGAGCTCGACCCCTAGAGGCATGGGAATGGGTTAGGCTGTTCTATATTATGTATTTTCTGAGTCATTTTCAGGGTTGGACTCTTGGGAGTAGTTTGGCACCTCATTGTATATTCATTTCAGCATTTTTGGCAAAGGAAAGACCAGGGTTTTGCAGCACTTGTTGGGATCCTTGTGGCTTTGAGTTTTGATGATGTTTTTCCTCCATGTGATTGTAATTTCATTAATGTTTTATGTATGCCATTTATATTCTCTTTGCTTCTGAAAATTAAACAAATGAGTAACTACGGTAGAATTCATTAGTTCGTTGGTGCTCTGCCTTAAAATTTTGTTTAGTTTTATATGTTTTCTTCTGTTTGAAGAGGATCCTTGCAGCCTCTTGCCCTCTTCAGCTCCTCAGAAGTATTTTCTATCCATTCATTCAATCTAAGACATCAAAGCCATTACCTTCCTTGCCCCAACTTGAACTCTGCAAGAATTTGGCCTCATTCCCAAGCCCAAAACTGCCTTTCCCTTTTTCCAACAAAAAACCCCTAAAAATCATTCCAAACTCCTTGATTTATATACCTAGCCTAAAATTAGCACTCATTTAAGTCATCTCAAGCCCTTTTGATACATTTTTTCCTGATATTGACCCGGAGAGAGCCCTCTCATGTTCTGGTAGGGCTAGCTACCAGACTGAGCGTGGTTTGGTGTTACCCTGAATCCCGCCTTCCTTCAGCCTAAGGTGGATTTAGGCAATAACATAGTGGTGACCATACTGGGGAGAAAAATGGTTTGCTTGTTGGTGTTATTTTTTTCATAAGCTACAGACGGAGCCTGAAGTTATGCCAGGTAGCCTTCGAAACAGTTTTCCTTTGCATTAGCGGAAGTAGATAAACGCTGCTTCAGTCAATCTCCGGTCTAGCTTGTGAACATGACACTTGAATTGTGAATTACCCCAGTATATCAGATCGTTCTGGACTTTTGGGTGATTGAGTCTAGAATTTGATAAGCTGAACAAGTTGGTTTTGTCCTTTGATTTTTAAATAGATCAACACACTGGCTTCTAGAAGACATACAAGAGCAAATCCAGATCCTGATCCACCTCCAGTGTATGAGAATCCCAATCTAATTTCAAGAATCCTCCGTCAAGAAAGTCCCGTGATCCCTTTGTTTAAATCTCATTCATGCCCTACTGTATTTTAATTCCTTGAATATATTGAGTTTGATGATCAATTCGAGTTGTCATTGTTTGAAACTAAATTTGAATGTGCTACTGGTTCTACTGTCATAAATCCTGAGTTTATCAAGTATCTTGAGATCGAACAAGCTAATAGATCCATTGATAGTTACATTTTGAACATTCAAAACTCTATTGTGGCAACGAATATTCCTAAGTTTATTGAATCTGCTTCTGAAACTCTTGGTCCATCAATAGTTACTTCTGATTCACAAGTTCACACCGAGCCTTCTTTCATTCCTACCATTCCCGTGCAACCATCTATATCTGATCAGCAATCTGTAGTAGTTCCTCCTCCATCCCCACCACATACACCTCATACATCTACTGCTCCTACTCCACCTGTTTCTCCAAGACAGATTATAAATCCACCAAGAGCAATGGCCGCTAGATTTGCACCTCTTGTCTTGCCACTGAACTTGGATGCCATGCCCGCTAATTATCAGAGTAAAATCCCATTGTTTGATGGAACTCCTCAGAGCGTTCTTGCTCAACAGCTTATTGATATAATGACAGACTTTTTTTATCTCCATGAAATTGATGAAGAGAATGTCACCATGAGATTGTTTGTGCAAACTTTTGGAGGTGAGGTACATAAGTGGTTCAGAGCTTTGCATCCCAGAAGTATTGCTACATTGGCTGAGCTTCAGAGACAGTTTCTAGATCGGTGGGAAATAAAGAAAGATCTGCTTCAAATCACTTACAAATATACCAAGATCAAGCACAATCCTCGTGAGTCCGTCCAAGACTATTGTATCAGATTTAATGCGGTTTATAATGCAATTCCTGATGATTTGAGGCCATCTAAGAAATCAGATTTGCTTAAGTTTCTGGATGGTTTTGATCCAGACATGGCCTATTCATTACGCGAAAGAGATCCGCCCACTTTGGAGGATATGCAGAAGATTGCGGTGAGTGTGGAAGCGAATTTGAATGAAAAGAGAGCTAGATTGAAAGCAGAGAAGAAAGTTGTGATAAAAGAAGAAGCTTATACATCAGATCAGCTATTTGGCAAGGTGGAAAAGATGATTGAAAGAATGAAACTTGATAAGCCTGAACCACAGATCAGAAATCCCAATTTATGTGGTCAGCAGCAGCCACAATTCAGGATCAAACAATGAGAGCAGCGAGCACCAGAACCAGCAGTCCAGCAGCAAGTAAAGACACCTCTTCAACATAATTTTTTTGGTCAGGATTCAGATGATGAAGATGATGTAGTAGGGGAGGAAAATAACTTCTTTACTCCTGATTATTTGCCCATTTATATCACTGAAGATGAGGAGTATGCAGAAAGTTTAGCTGTACAAAGAGATGAGGATTTTATCTTGTCCAATGATGCAGCTCTTGAGGAGGAGTCGGATGAGTATCAGAGAGGTTATATGAATGCCTTGTCAGCCCAGCAGAAGAAATATTCTCTTAGAAACAGAGATGTGCTTGTCAACCCAATCCAAAAGAGAAAGGAAGTTTCAGCACCTAAAAACGATTCACCTGTTGCACAAAAGAAAGCAAAAGAGATAGTTGATCCCGCTGCCACCAAGTCATCATTAGCAGAAAAATCAAATCAGCTAATTACATCAAGGGAGAAAGCTAAAAAGAAAGATGTTCCAGCCAAAGAGATCGAAAATACTTCAGCCTTAGTTTGGAGAATGATATTTCTAAATTAAAGGTATCCATCCCCTTGACGGAAATAATGAAGAACAACAGTTATAGAAGTCAAGTTTCTAAAATTTTGAATTTCAATCCTATGTCTGATATGGTGAATATTGAAGATGATCAACGTGAACTGATATTTGGACCAGCTTTAGATGGTGAGTCTCCAGATAGCGAAGTGCCTCCTTTTTATATCAGTCTTCGATTGCATGATTTTGTATTGCATAATGCCATGTTTGATTCCGATGCTTCCCATAATCTTATGCCGAAGGCAATCATGGAGAATTTGGGTTTGGACATCACTAGGAAGTACCATGATCTTTATTCATTTGATTCTAGCAGAGTGAGATGTATTGGGCTCATTAAAGACTTGGTTGTTATTTTGGATCAGATTCCAACAAAGAATGTTTTGATAGATGTAGTTGTGGCAGACATTCCTCCCAGATTTGGTATGTTGCTTTCTAGATCTTGGGGAGAAAAATTGAAAGGGACATTACAATTAGATTTCTCCTATGCAACGATTCCCGTGTTTGGCCAAATGAGAAAGTTGTACCAGGAACAAAAAATGAAGTACATTATTACAACCAAGGAGAAGCCGGTTAATCATCCGATTAATTATGTACATACAGATTTAGAGTCTTTTGTTTTGTATGCCGATAGTTTCAATGATGTAGATAGTCAGTTAGTTCAAGCAGAATATATTCCAGAGATTACCGAGAATTTCAGAGAAGTGTTGAAGAAAGAAAGGCAAAAACTGGAAAGCACAGTTGAGCAATCAGCTAAAGATAGTGGACAGCAAGCAGAAAAAATAGAGCTAGCACAATTTCAGCACTTAGAAGATGATGAAGAGGGTCTATGGACCATGGATTTCGATGGTGCAGTGGGAAATGATGGTGCTGGAATTGGTATTTCAGTATGCAGTCCTTTTTCCGCTCCAAACAAGGTACTGAGCAATGTACGGGTCTGTTCTTACAAGTTAGCATTCGATTGTTCGAATAATGAAGTTGAGTACGAAGCTCTGATTGCTAGCCTAAAAATTCTTAGAAAGATGAATGCCAAGAGAATTGCAGTCTATGGTACTTCGAATTGGTGCTTAAGTAGGTGAAGGGAGAATACCAAACGAAGCATCCCCGAATGCAGGCTTATCGAAATGTTGTTCTTGATATTTTAAAGCAGTTTTCAGATTATACCTTCACTTGTATTCCTCGTATTTAAAATGGAATTGCAGATGCACTTGCTAAGGCAGCAAGTAATTTGAAGATCCCAATGAATTCAAGTAATAAGTTCGAAATCCATGTGAAGCACCATCCTACCATCCCGGATAATCAAAGATGTTGGCAAGTTTTCCAAGATGATGATGAGATTAATGAATTTCTTCAAAACAAAGGTAAGTTCAAAGATACCTCAATTGATGTAGAATATGATGATGGTGAAGCTGATGTGCAAGTCAATCAAATGGAAGTGTTGCAGCTGAAAGATAATGTTATTCCTAAAGGTTTGATACCTTTAGAAGAGCTCTTCGATTAGGGTGATGTAGCTAAGAAACCAACCTTACGGCCAATTGAAAAGGGAGTTGAAGATGTGAACATTGGAACAGCTGAAAATCCAAATATGGTGAAGTTATCCAAATCATTGCCACCAGAGGTAAAATCTAAATATATCAGTTTTTTGTCCTCTTTTTCTAATTCTTTTGCTTGGGACTATTCAGATTTAAAGACGTATGATACCAATATAATTCAGCACACTATTCCAATCAAGCCTAATCAGAAGCCTTTCAGACAGAAGCTAAGAAGAATCAACCCGAAGTTGCTGCCATCAATCGAGAAGGAGGTAAATAGGTTGTACAAAGCAGGAATCATTGTTCCCATCAGATTTTCTGATTGGATTTCCAATTTGGTGCCAGTGCGGAAAAAGACAGGTGAGATTCGGTTGTGCATTGATTTCCGGAATCTAAACAAGGTGTCATTGAAGGAAAATTATTCATTGCCCAAAATGGATCATATACTTCAGCGAGTAGTTGCAGCATCTCCTATGTCACTACTCGGTGGTTACTCTGGGTATAACCAAATTCTGGTCCATGAGGACGACCGAGACAAAACAACGTTCACCACTCCGTGGGGAACTTTCCACTATGCCAAGATGCCTTTCGGTTTAAAGAATGCTGGTGCGACATTTTAGCGGGCGATGGACATGGCTTTTGCGAATGAGAAGGATGTTTTTCTTGTTATATACCTTGATGATTTGACGGTCTTTTCCAATTCGGATGAAGAGCATATGTATCACTTGAAAGTTGTTTTTCAAAAGTGCAGAAAATATGGTGTCTCACTTAATCCGAAGAAGAGATTTTTTTCCATGGATGAGGGCAAAATACTTGGTCACATTATTTCAAAATATGGAATTCGTATTGATCCAGCACGTGTAGAAGCAATTCAACAAATTGACCCTCCCCGGAACAAGAAGGAGATTCAGTCTTTTAATGGTAAGATGAACTTTTTACGTCGCTTTGTCCCTAATATTGCTAAACATCTAAGAGAGATTACAAACATGCTTAAAAAAGACAGCCAAGTGAAGTGGACTAAAGAGGCTGTAAAGTCCTTTAATTTGGTGAAGTTGGCACTATCTTCAGCTCCAGTTTTAATCAGCCCAGATTACACCCAAGATTTTATTTTGTTTTCATTTGCTTCGGAGCATACCATGGCAGCTGTGTTGATGCAGAAAAGAGATGAGCATGAGAAACCAATAGCTTTTTTCAGTCGAACTATAAGAGATGCAGCCTTGAAATATAACATCATTGAGAAACAAGCTCTTGCTCTAGTAAAAGCATTAAAGGATTTCCGGGTATAATTTCTGCATTCTCATATTTTGGCTTATGTTCCTAACACTGTCGTGAAAGATGTTTTAGTACAAATTGATCCGAAAGGAAGATGAGGCAAGTGGATTGCAGCTTTGTTGGAGTATGATGTGGAGATAAATCCCACGAAGCTTATCAAGGGACAGGGGTTGGTGAAGCTTATGGCTGAATCGAATTTACATGCACTAGACATAAATCTGATTGTTGCTATGTCTGATGAGGATGAGGAGAATTCGTCACTTCAGGTATCGGAAATTTTTGTTGCTTCTCCGTGGTATTCATATATTGTGTATGTTATTCAAAATTTGTCACCACCACCTGGCATGACTAAAAACAAAGGTAGAAATCTGAAATTGAAGGTTGAAAAATTTTGTATTTTGAATTCTGCACTTTATTGGAAAGATCCTGGTGGTGTTTTGTTGAATTTTTTGGTGGAAGAAGAAGCAAAGCGGGTTATGGAGGATTTCCATAAAGGAGACTGTGGGGGTCACCTGTTTTGGAAAACAATAGCCAATAATATTTTGAGAGCGGGATACTATTGGCCGAAATTGTTGGCTGACGTGTATAAGACTGTCAAAAGCTGCCATGAGTGTCAGATTTTTGAAGGAAGATAGAAATTACAGCCTTTGCCACTTAAGCCTATTGAGGTAAGCACCCCTTTTCAACAGTGGGGTTTGGATTTCATTGGGGAGATCCATCCTCCTTCTTCAGCTCAGCAGAAGTGGATCCTCACGGCAACAGATTATTTCACGAAATGGATTGAAGCAGTTCCCACCAGGCAAGCTACGGATTCGGTAATCATTTCTTTCCTTGAGAATAACATTTTGTCTCGCTTTGGTTTCCTAAATAATATAATCACTGATAACGCAGCAGCTTTCAAATCAAGAAAGATGATTTAGTTTTGTGACAAGTATAAAATCATTTTGGGGCATTCAACCGCCTATCATCCACAAGGCAATGGATTGGCGGAATCTTCCAACAAATCTTTGGTCAACATCATTAAAAAGTTGCTGGAAATCAATAAGAAAGGTTGGAATAAAAAGTTAGTAAATGCACTTTGGGCAGACCGAGTAAGCCAGAAGGAATCCATTGGTATGTCCCCCTTTGAGTTGGTATATGGAGTAGACACGGTCTTTCCTACCTCCTTTGCTGTTCCGGTGGTCAAGCTTCTTCAGGAAGCTGGCAGCGAAGAAAGTCACATGCAGAGAAGAATAAATCAGATGATTCACTTATAGAAAATGAGAGAAGAAGTTTTCCAAAACACATTTAAGTTGCAGGAGAGAATCAAGAAAATTTATGACAGAAAAGCGAAGGCGGACAAATTCCAATTGAAGGAAGTGGTGCTGAAGTGGGACGCAAGGAATGAAGACAAAGGTAAGCACGGTAAGTTTGAAAATCTCTGGAAAGGTCGCTTTAATATTGATGCATATCGTGGTCAGAATGCCTTTCTTCTGAAGGAGATGAATGGGGAAGATTTTCCAGGAGGGCCGGTCAATGGTCGGCTGCTCAAGCGGTACCATTTTTAAGATGTTTTCTGCTGATCACATTGTCATTGTACATATCATTTATTTCAGTTTCATCGCAAATGTGCACTGTGATATTTTCTTCAGTTTGGGGCCCAAAGTGAAGCCTATAATTCTAAAGAAGGATTTCAGTTTTGGTTTGAAGTCTGTCGAATCGGTTTGGTTCAGTCATTTCAGTTTTAAAAGTTGAGTCAGTTCGAGTCAAAGTTTCAGTCAAATAAATTGAGTCAAAAGTCTTGTGTGGATTTCTCAAAATAATGGACTCCATAGCCCAATGGACGAAGGCACTATCTATCTCTCCCAGAGATCTTCCGTTCTTGGCACCTCCAAGGAGCCACCATCCCCATTGGAGCCAATGTTAGAGTCGGTCTGGTTATACCTCCGTCAAAGATCAAAAACTCTTTTGTTGCATTTCATTTTTAGGTGTCCCATTCAGTTCATTCAGTTGCATTCTGTTAGGGGCATGCCATTATCTGATGGAAGGGCCTTGTTACTCATACCCCTCATGCCTTGTACCTGCTGGCTCAGGTCTATTCGTCAAATCAATTTTAAAGTCATTCATAGTCCTATTCAGCCTCTTGGTCAGCAAAGAGTCATTTTAGGGTTTTTAGGTCTTTTTAGGTCTAGGTTTTCGCAAATTTCATCTTCAAAATGTCCAATAATGCCAGCAGGCTAGAGGGATGTTCAAAACAAGTTTTCATCACAAAATTTCATTGTTACAATGATTGATCATGACTTTTCTTCAAAACTCTGTTTTGAAGAAAATCGTCATTTTGTCCTTTGTAATAAATTCTATGTATATTTTAAAAAATTTTCAGTTGTCAGATTTTTCAAGGCACAGCCCTGGTCATCCTTTACCAAAAAATGCCACCATCCCCGCAAAAAATCAATAAAGGAGCCATCATTTCAGCCAAAAATCAAAGTGGAAACAAGAATCAGAGTTTACATTAAAAATGTGAAAAGTGCCAATTTCAAAACATTACAAAAGTGGGTCTTTGCAAAGAAAAAATCAAATCCATGACTTTACAAAGATATTTCCATGTTTATAAAATCATTTGGATTCAAAAAGCATCAGAGAAGTCGAGCTCAGTTGTGAAAAAATGAAATTGTGAGTTTGAAGGCTGACTCTGTGTTGGAGTGTTGCGCGACGCATCGGGAGGAAGGCGCGGCGCACATAGACCGTGCAGTGCATTGGGAAATTTTTCACTGTGTAAAATTACACTATCATGGTGCATCTAGGAGGTGCGGCGCACTGGGTTTGTACGTGATGCACAGAGCCTCCAAAGCAGATTCACGCCATTTCTTCATCAAATTTCCAAAACGACTCAAATTTTTTGCTTCAAGTAAGTTCACGGGATTATGAAGTTGCCATTATCAGTGTTTAGTGTTGTTTGGAGGAAGAAACTGGAGAGTTTTATTGGTGAAAATATAAACCCTATATGCATATCAGAATCTGCTCCTTAGGGTTTCAAATGGTGTTTTAAAAATTCATTTTCATGTTGAATACTCACTGTCATACTATCATGTCTCAACTGTGATTCCTTTCCCCTCACTGTCACATCATTATATAGTCCCTTTCCTATTTCCTTATATTCTAAGAACACTCATATCACTTATTTTCATTTTCCCATTTTCCCTATTTCCTAAACCCTACTATTCCCCATAACCATTACTCTCCCATATCATTTGCAAATACTCCTAGATTCCCAAACCCCACATCCCTCAACATAGTCAAGTGACTGTTAACACATTTCAAATCTCACTTGAAAAAATCCACAATCCACTTTTCCCACTGTTCCATATTCCTCACAGTTCCTTATTTCTCTTTGGCATATTTGGCATTGAAAACAAAACACCAATTTCACATTTTCAAACAAATCAAACATACACTTTTCATGCACATTGCAGCATCATGATAGAGACAGATTCATCATATGAGCAAGACAGTGACTCTACCGCAGAGCTTAATGTACCAAGAAGGCCTTGTAAAGGGGACAGACACATCAGAGAAGAGCCCACTTCATTGACTCAGTTGCAGGCCTGCCCACTTGCAATGGCTTGCTTTCAGCAACAGTCATGCTTTCAGTATTGTGAGATGATTGCTCAAACTCAGCACCATCAGGAGTTGGTTCACTTTTTTGTGTTACATTTGTGAGATGGTCAGGTTACCCTCGCTGGTGTAAATTTCACCTTGACACCAAAAGCCATTTCTCAGGCAACAGGAATATCGAATGTAGGTAAGCAGTGGAACAAGAGACAACAGCTAGACAAAGTGTATTATGAGCCATACATCAGGCCTGGCTATATGAGGTAGCTCAATAGGGTATTCCCATTCCGGTTTCTGAAGGAGTCCTATGCCCCATCGATGAAACGCATCATCAGGTACTTCAGCTGTGAGGGCCGGTTCTCGCGCCTTTATGCTTACCATATCTGATTATTGATGCATTTCATGAGAGTGAGGATGATGAGAATTCCATATTTCATGTGTCGAAACATAGAGCAGATGACTACTCTTGTGCAGAAGAAGAATCCCGAGCATCAGCATAACAACATTTATCATTATGCGCTCATCAAGATCATTGCGGTACATAAGCTTGGATTGCAGGGAATTGCATGGGAAGAGTTCATTTCCTGAGACTTCTTTACAGCCCCTCAGCCTCCTCCAGAGATTGTTCATGATGTGAGTGAGCCTTCACATTAGTTTGAGGGTCCTGAGATAGAGCCTATCAGTGTTCCAGTATGTGTTACCTATCAGAGAGGCACTAGAGCCTTATTTGCAGCAGCACAACGAGTACTATCTCCACCCGAGGTGGAAGGGGTCTCGTTACCTTCATCAGCAGCGCGAGTAATATCTCCACTTGGGGTGGAAGGGGTCTCGCCTTCAACATCAGCACAGGTACAAGACAGAGGCAAGAGGCCTATGCAGGATGAGGGCCCTTCAGGAGGCCAAGACACTGATTTTACACTCATTGATGTTGATTTGAGCTCTCCTAGCTCAAAGCTGAAAGAAACCATCCAGGAGAAGAAAGCTGAGATCGACACATTGACCGAGAAATTGCAGAGATATCAGTGGGCTATAAACTACTTGGAGCAGCGAAATAAACAATTGGAGGATCAGTAGACACTCATGGAGTTGCATAAAATCCGTGAAGACCGGGAAGTGGCTCGAAAAAGACCAGGTGACATGACACCCTTTGAGTGGGAGATTTGGCTTACGAGAGTCAATATCCATCTGGAGAAGCTCTTGGCAAAGGAAAAAAAAGATAAGGACATGCTCAGACATATGAAGAACCACTATTGGGCCTGCACACATGTTTGCAAAGTGAGGATCAAGATCCTGAAGGCGAGGCTAAGGAGGGCACTAAAACGTCGGAAAAGGCATGATCCACTTCAAATCTTGGCCGAAGCCTCTTTGGCTGAGCATGGCACTTGATGGGGGACCTTCACTCCAAATTTCAGCAAATTTGGAGAAAAAATTGTCATTTTTTAATTTTTGGTCACAAAATAGATTTTCGTGCCCAACACGTAGCGCCACCTTGCGCACGCTTACGTTTGAGAGATCTTCTGGAGGAAAAATTGAAATTTTTGGATTTTTTGTGAAAAATTATGCATTCTCAAGAATGGCCTAAGGATTTCATCAAGTTCTGGGTGGCCTAAAGGATAAAAAACACCTTGAAATTGGCCTTTCTGCCACTTTTTACACACACAGGAACCAATCTTGGGAGATTGAAGTTTTGGAGGGGAAAATGACATCCAAATCTAGAAATTCCACTGTTGGAAAGTAGACAGGCAGGGCTTTCCAATGAGCTATCATGAGATCAATTTGGACTTCAGGAAGTGCCTCAAAATCAGCTCCAAAGATGTGCTACGCATAGAGTTTTTGGGCGCGACGCATAGAGAATTTTGGCCTATTTTTCACTCTTCAGCTCAGAATTTCGCCCAGTTTTGACTAGTTTCACTTTTTTATGTAAATCTTGATTTATCTTGATGTAATTTCATGACCATGGTGTAAATTTGGCACATTTTTACTTGTTCTAGAGGATTCATTCACTAAAAAGTGAAAATTAAATGAATGAATCAATTTCCTACCATATAGAGGCAAGTTGTTTGATTTCCTAGATTTCAATTCCTAGTTTAGAATTGGTTGAAACGGCTCCTAAAAGGATGATCTCGACCCCTAGAGGCATGGGAATGGGTTAGGCTGATCTATACTATGTATTTTCTGAGTCATTTTCAGAGTTGGACTCTTGGGAATAGTTTGGCACCTCATTGTATATTCATTTCAGAATTTTTGGCAAAGGAAAGACCAGCGTTTTGTAGCACTTGTTGGGATCCTTGTGGCTCTAATTTTTGATGATTTTTTCCTCCATGTAATTGTAAGTTCATTAATGTTTTATGTATGCCATTTCCCTTCTCTTTGCTTCTGAAAATTAAACAAATGAGTAACTAAGGTAGAATTCATTAGTTTTCTGGTGCTCTGCCTTAAACTTTTGTTTAGTTTTATATGTTTTCTTTTGTTTGAAGAGGATACTTGCAGCCTCTTTCCCTCTTCAGCTCCTCAAAAGTCTTTTCTATCTATTCATTCAATCTAAGACATAGAAGCCATTGCCTTCCTTGCCCCAACTTGAACTCTGCAAGAATTTGGCCTCATTCCCAAGCCCAAAACTGCCTTTCCCTTTTTCCAACAAAAAACCCCTAAAAATCATTCCAAACTCCTTGATTTATATACCTAGCCTAAAATTAGCACTCATTTAAATCATCTCAAGCCCTTTTTATACATTTTTTCCTGAGATTGACCTGGAGAGAGCCCTCTCCTGTTCTGGTAGGGCTAGCTACCAGACTGAGCATGGTTTGGTGTTACCCTGAATCCCGCCTTCCTTCAACCTAAGGTGGATTTAGGCAATAACACTACCCCCAGCATGATAGAGTCCCAGAAAAATCTGCATATCCTTATATCATTTCTCCATCAGAAGTAAACCATAGGATCCTCATATCTGAACGTGTTTATCATCACCTCACCCCGCACATGATAAACATCCTCGTTGGTCGGTAGAGCCTCCCCTCCATGGCGCTCGTGACCCACAGTAGACCATATATCACAACAAAAGTGATGCCATGGCCATACCAATTCTGTCCGGGAAGCACCTCATGCCCATCCATTTACCATGAATAAGGTCAAGTTTACCATACAAGCTAAAACCCCCTTCCTAGATGACCAGGTTGTACAAGAAGATCAAAAGCGCACCACCGTGGCTCGCATTTGACCCACCATACCTCCACCAACATAATCCCATTTGCAATACTTTCTCATTCGCTTCATCAACCCCACACATGAGACCAACCAATAGGACCCCCACCCTCAGAAAAACACCTTCCTCACAACATCAGTGAGCGAAAAATTTCATGTTTTTTGGTACCCGTCTCTGTGTTGTGTACAAACCAAACCTCATTATTTTATTTTTTTGGTAAGTGTACAAAGACCCCGAACAGTGCACTACATCCTTCACCCTCTCATTTCATCTTTTCTCCCATGGCAGTAGTCGTTGAACACCCTTGGTAGGAGTATTATAACCCCACACACAAGCCACCTTGAAATTCATAGCCATTTTATACCCACCCTATAAGTCCTACCAACTCCAGGGATTTTCCCATCAGAAATAACTATGACTGTCGCCAAGCTGCTTAGTGTACTTTGACCTTGGGCCACTGAATCCCCATCATCAGTTTTCAGTCACCCCTCGCCAACATGCCTATGTTAAGCTCATCACATCCAGGTCCTCGATCCCTCATATCGGTGACCCCTCATTCGGTTTAGGCTTCCTTTTTGTTGACTTCAACACCTATTTTCCAAAAGGGAAGCGGTACCTTGGATCACCCCTCCCCATACAAGGGGCATCCTCGGGTGGCATTATGGGAGACATCACTTTCCACAGATGTCATCGATCCTCCTAAAATTCGACTACGACAAAAGCTTTCATGTCAAGATGGTATCATACCTTACAACCATTGAACTTTGATCAAATCCATCGAAGACCCATGCCTCCATAAGCGTCTCTCTCAAACAATGCTTACACGGGAAGGTCCCAGCCAAAACCTATGCGTACAATGCGCAGTTATATGCCATACCAAGTTTATGCATATGGGTACCATATTCCCCCTATTGTCAAATAAAAAATTCCCCTGAGAGCATCAGTAGTCGTCATCAACAACTGCTAACATCACTACCATATTAGTGACATAGACAGAACATGTATCTGTCAACTAGATTTGTTTAACTAGTCACAACATCACGAGCATGGGACATGCCCACCTCATAGAAAATTTGTTTATGTATTGTAAATTATATTTTCTTACAGGGATCCCTTAGGACATGGTCATTCTTGGAACTGATGCAGGGTTTTTCCAATTCCAAGCTTCACGCATGTCTCTCTCTCTCTCTACGCATGATACAGAAAATAAAATATAATGTATTTCAACTATACATTGCTTCCTAGACCTCACACATTACAGGGAAACTGTTAACACTGGAAAATCATACAATAGAAGAATACATTGATTAATGTCAGGCAAAAGGATTTACAGGGCTAGAAGACATTACAGAATCTAGAAAGTATTAAAAATCTCTAAGGTCCGAGGAAAATAAAATTTGAACAAGTCCTAAATGCTCTTCGTGTGCTTAATCCTTCGTGAAGAGTGCCTTTTCCACGCTTTTTTCCCGATATGCGCACAATCTTGGGAGTGGTGAAATGTCACTATCTGGAACCACACAAAGAAAAGGACAAGTGACCCCTTACTTGGAGCCGCCTAAGGACAGCCACCAATGCCTCCTTAGACACTAAGTGAGCACACAATGTAATATTTGGAGCACACAAAGGAATCATGTCCCTCTCTTGTGTCACCATCCATAATGTACCAAGAGAGGGAAGGGAGGATTTGAAATCGCCTATATAATGCCACCTTGAGATGAAGAATTTGTGAACACATTGTTATGCTAGCAAGGATTTCCCAATAAATACCAGCAGTGTGTGAGCCGGAGCTGAAGATAGAGGGGACTCAATTTTTGGACACCCAAAAAGTTCAGTACAACACTATAGAGAGAGAGGGAGACTACACCGAGACAAGCTTGGGATAAAAAAATTCTTGCATCGGGACCTAGGACACATGGTCTAGGGGCCCTTTGGCAAGAGGGTAAATTTTCACTCTTATTACTACCAACGCTCAATAAGAAAGGGCCTAGAGTCATCGTTCATATTATTGTTTTCATTTGACTCTTTTCAGAGCTAGTGTTTATTTGTTTTAGTTTTTAGTTTATATATGCATGATATTTCTCTATCTGATACGCTTATGATTATAGCTTGTTCCACTAACTTGCTTGATTCCACTTCTTTTTCTGCCTGTTACCAATAACTTAAGTGGGTAAACCACATCCCTTAAGTTGGTGTGATTTTGTACATACGTGCACCAAACACACTCCAACAGACATAATGGTCCATATCAAAAATAGTCATGAGCCAATTAGTAGTAAATAAAACATGGTTATATTGAAGGATTATCACTTCTACATAAGTGATGATGGGTGCAATGACTTAGCTTACATATAATATTGCATTTATTCATTTTATAATCACTTGAAGGAGAACAGTATACATTGGATCAATGTTTGATTTAGTCTAATGATTGTGTAGACCTATTAAAAAAAAATTCTTTATTTCAATGGTTATGTATGTTACACCAAAAACTCTAGGTACGACATATTTGGAACTATTTTGACACTAGGAATAGAAAAGTGAGCATCACAGAGTAGGTGCATGGTCCAAAATTGTGTCATGTACAAAAGAAATGAAATTCACTACTAGTTTCCTCATTCGAAATGAAAAATCCTTTTTTGCAGGGTGTTCATGTTCTATAGGGGAGGGAGAAATAATATGAGAACACGAGTAAACTAAGAAAGAAAATGCACATAGATTTTTTTTGGCAACTTATTGATGTAGATTTATTGCATTTATATGAATTAAAAACAATCCAAGGTACTCATAGATTTTATTTAGTTTGAACATTATACAAAGATGTAGTTCTTGAATGAGGAGAAAGGTATGAAACAAGTGAAGATGAATTTCCTTCAACATATGTTTTCCATTGTTAATAGCCCTCCTTTAGCTCTAACATTTTGATTAATATCTCTCCTCTATTATATTATAAATTATTTTGGGCATCACTTTCTTCTATGACCTAACACTTTAAGGGACATCTCTTATCACTAAAAATACCTTTGCATTAGCTTAGAAGATATCACTATTCATTTGGTTTAAGTTCACACCTTTTCTATAGATTTAGGACTATAATGTTCTCGTATTATCTGTTAGTCATCAATACTTTTTTCTATCTATATATGAATAAATATTGATTATAGATTTCCAAAAACAAAATTCCTTGAATATTGTGAGTTTTAGAAATCTCACTGCCTTCATTATCCTTATGGAAACTTTTTCACTATTCTTCCATATTGCCATTTCATGGTCACCCTGCCACTCCTAAAAAACTCCTTATGGGCTTGTGTTACCCATATCCATCCTTTTTCCTACATATAACCTCATCACTCTGTTTTTCCCTTGCCCATCACTCCACTTCCCATCTAGGGTTACCAATCAGCCTATTCCTTCCCATGTTCACCAGGTTCCTCAAGCATTGATGGTGTCAAAACTATATCTATAGGCTCTTTAGATAAATCAAGTACATTGGATTTTGGATCTTCAATACACCACTTTGTCAATACTCTATTTTTACATTTGAAGACCCCAAACCAAATTTTAGTCAAAGAGAAAGTCAAAGGATCCTCCCACTAGGTGAAATTAGGGTTATCATATGGTCCAAGATCAATCATTGATTTTTTAGAGATTGATTTTATTTGTTAAAATATGCTTCAGAGATCTTAAATGTTGAGACATGGTTATTCAAGAAAAAATCTGAAAGTCTCAAAAGAATACTATCTTGTCAAATTCAAGTTCTACTAAAGTTAAATGTACTTGGCACTTTTGCAGGAGTGTTAAGAGGTTAATCAACAAAAGAAATTGATAAGGTAAATGGTATCATTGTGCCAAGCAGGGATCAAATGCAGAAATGACCATGGAGGAGGTACACCAGGAAACCAAACACGAAGAGAAATTTTTCAGAAATTATTGATGAAAAGGGGAAAAAGGTGAGGTGAACTGGACATAAATGAACGAACTTGAAAGGGCTATAGAGAACTTAGAAGATAACAATGATAATTGTTTTCAATCATTCCAGACACCTAGGGTTTTGGGAAAGTGTTCAAAGAAGGTGAAACCATGGTTTGGACTCCATGATGACATCAAAGAAATATTTTGAAGATGCCATTGTGACTAGATCCCATAATTGTCAAAGAGGATTTTTTCATGCCAAAAATGGTCAAAAGGTAGTATGAGCTCCATGGTGTAGGTAAAGGAAGATTTAGAAGCTTCCAGTGTGTGTAAACATCCCAAATATTTCCAAAGTGACTCAAGAAAAACCTACAAACTAGAAGGTAAGGAGTATCATTGAGAAATGTTTAAATTATCATTTTAGGCACCTACAAATCATAAGTGGCCAAAGAAGGTACAAAACATAGTTTTAAATCCATGGTTTAGGCTGAGGAGAGTTTTGAAGGTATTGATATGTGAAATCCTCCTAGACATTTTTAATGAGCTTGTTATGCTTCAAGAAGCAACAATAAGGTCAAAATTCATTATCTCAGTCACCTACAAAGCAGCAGTTGTCAAAGGGTTGAAAAACATGATTTGAGCTCCAAAGAGGAAACAAAGTATTTTTTTAAAACTACTGCTGTGTACAGATTCCAAACTTATCAAAAGTGATTTGTCATGCCTAAATAATCAAAGTTAGAGATTAAACTTCATGGTGCATATCAAATAGGTTTCAAAGGTTGCTGCTGTGTCAGAATGAATGTGTCAAGTTTTTAAGATGAAAAGGGGCATAAATTTCCTGATTGCCAGCCAAGGTGAAAAAAGCTAAAAGTTTCATGGTATAGATCACACAGGATTTTGGAGATGTCACTATGCACTCATCAAAAAATTGGAAAATTAAAATTTTTATGCCTTAAGGGGAAAAAGGAAGAGTCACTTAAAGGTTTTCATGTCACCTGCAAGCAAAAGTCAAAAGAATATTAGTGAGAAAGGAAAAAAGGGAAGTAACTTTGAAAATATTAGAAAGAAGGTTTGTAAAGCTAAATTCAAATCATTTTCCTATAAAGGGTCATCTAACACTTCAACAAAGTCACTTTTTCCTTGTGAAAGTATTCAGAGCGATCAGGAGAGGAAACCATGGGTTTTCCAAGTCAAATTTTGGCTAAGTATTGAGGCATCGTGCATTCAAGTTGGCGTTGCACAGCTGGAGTTAGATGTTGTGCCCATGGCCATTTCTCTCTTGTGTTTTATCAAAGATCTACGCACTTGTGAGGTGGCACTGCATGCCTGGAAACATGCTGCGCGCTTTCCCGATTCACCCGACAAGCCAGTAAAAGAACCTTGGCGCTACGCCTTTGCCTGACCCGACTCCTCATTCACCTGGACGATGTGCACTTGGCTAGGAGGGCCTCCTACACCCTGCAGACACTCAATTCAACTCAAAACACTTTGCAGCTTCCTCAAAGGACCTCCAAAGCGATGTTAAATGGTAAGTACAACTCATCAAGCCCTTCTTCAAGCATTTGGGGTGACTTATAATTAAGAGAAATTGAATACCTAAGGAGGAAAAAGTAATTTTCATGTTTAAACATCACTGTTTAAAAACACTTCTCCATCTCTATGCTAAGAAGACCAGTGATAGCCAAAAGGGTACCTTGTTGAAGGACTATTCACTCACCTAAGGTTGTGCCTACACTCACTCCATTCACCAAATCAATACCCTGCATTACAAAAAGATTGACAAATTCATTGCCTTCATATCCATTTTCCATCAGTACAAGGTGTTGTCAAAGAAGAATTTTAACAAGAAGTTGAGGTTGTCCTTGATTTTTTCCTCTCACTCACATTCATTTACCCTTACACTCACTCACTCATCCATATCATTCAGTTACAAAGGTTGTCATTCCTCCATCCATTCATCTCATTTCTATTGTGGAGTCCTATGGTTTTGCTCAAAATAGAGTGTTCAAAATGTCAAGAGAAGGAGGCAGTGGTAGTGAACGAGAAGGCCAGATGCCAAGGAGTCATCAACACAAAGGTGGAAAAATAAATAGATTTGAACCCCTCAACATCTTAGAGATGATGGCCTCTCCCATGACTATTTCATGTTTCCAGAATGTGGGATGTTTTGATTTTTGTGAAAGGATACAACAGGTGCAAAATCACCCTAAGCTTACAAGGCTCTTCATACTTAAATTGCATGAGAAACAGGTTAACCTTGCAGGAGTAGACTTTGAGTTTCCTTCTGATGCTATTTCCAATGCCACTGGAATACCTAGTGTAGGGGAGAAATGGATCAAACAGTCCAATCATGAAATGAGCTACTATGAACCCTTCCTAAAGCCTAGATACAAAGACAAATGAAAATCGATCTTTCCTTTCTCACATTTGATGGAGAGATATGCACCTTTGATGAGAATTATCATGAAATATTTTACATGTGAGGAAAGGTTCTCCAGAATTTAATCCTATCACATTAGGTTGTTGATGCATTTTACTAGGGTTAGGATGCTACACCTACCCTATTACCTCTACATAAGCATTGAAAAGATGTCCTATATTATACAAAAGAGAGATTTCCCTCAACAGATGCAAAGCTTATTTCATCACTCTTTGATTAAGATGGTTGTGTTGCATCAATTGGAGCAGAAGGGAATTCCATGGGAGGTTTTCATTGCCCATGAGGTTTTCACTAAACCACAAGCCCATATTCAACTAAATATTCCTTCATCATATCATCCTCCTACCCCCACTCCTCCATCATATCATGTTGATCATGTTTCACCATCTACATATATTCCTTCACCTCAGGACAACCCTCCTTCCTCACCCTCTCCCAATGCATCAAAAAATGAGGGAAGTGACAACGAACAATCAAATGATAATGAGGAGGACAATAAGGAGTCAGGAAATGAAGAAGAAGGTAAAGAGGAGGCAGATGTAAATGAGGAGAAAAATGAAGAGGAAAACAATGAGGAGTCAAACAATGAAAAATCAGTCAGTGAAGAAGATGAGGGCAGTATAAAAAGTAGTGAGAATGCAGAAGACAGTGTAGAAAATAGTGAGGAAGCAGAAGATAGTGAAGAAAAAAATGAAGAGGCAGATGACAATGAGGGAGATAATCATGAAACACAAAGCAGTGCAGAGGAGGAAGATGAGGGTGATGTCAATGAGGTAAACAACAACGCAAAAATCAATGAGGAAGAATCAAAAAGTAAAGAGGGAAACAATGATGCAGAAACTAATGAAGTAGAAACCAATGATGAAGCACCTAGTAGTCAAAATAATGTAAATTAGGCCAATATCAGTGAGACAGAAGATGTTAGTGCAAGGGAAAAAAAGTAGTGATGTCATCATGGAGGATGTAAATGAGGCAAAGAGCATTGAAGAAGAAGGCAATGACTATGTTGACAGTGATAATGACAGTAACGATATCAGTGATATGGAAAAGATCATGGAAACTGATGATAGAAGCCATGAAATCAGGAATGACGATCATGGAAATAGGTTACAAAGCCAACAAATCAGTGGATCAAATGAGGAAAAAGAGATAGAAAGAAACAATGCTAATGAGAGGCATAAGGATAATGAGGAAACCAATGATGATGACAGTCATTATGGTAGCAATGGTGAAGGCACTGAAATGATCAAAATTGAACCTGTTCCTTTAACTTACCAAAGGGGAAGTAGCCATGTGTTTGCTTCCCTCAAGAGGCAAGGGGCCATGTGTTCTACATCAGCTAAGAAACTTGAAAAAGGCAAAGAAAAGGTCAAGGATGAAAAGGAAGAAGACCAGCATGAGATTGAACAAGAATTTGAACTCATTCATGTTGACAGTGATAATGAAAATGAGGCAAGGATCTCAAGAATATTGCTCCAAAACAAGGATGTCCAAATTAGAGACCTGTAAGCCAATCTAGCTAGGGCTAGGAATTTCATCCACTATTATGAGATTGAAAACAAGCAGTTGGAAGCAAAAAAGGCCATTTATGCGGTCAAGGCAATCAGAACCCAAAAAGAGGCTGAAAGGACCAAGGTTAGGCTAGATGAGGTCTTGGGTGTTTTTGATGAAAGTGAAGATGAAGAAGGGTAGTTGTCTAGGAGAAGGCAAAGAAAAATTGGCTTGAGGATGGCCTTAGCCAAGGAGAAAGAGAAAGAAACAACATTGGCAGAGCAACTCACTCTAGGTGAGCTGCTTGCCATGGAGATAGAGTATGATCGGTAACCTTGGTTAGAGAGAGCTAATATACACTTGGAGGAACAGCTAGAGAAGACACAAAGAGACCTTGGCCTTCAAAAGAAGATGGCTAAGCACTATGCCTTAAGAAATCAAATTGCAAGGGCCAAGCTCAAAAGAACCCTTGCTAAAATTAAAGCTCTAAAGGAGGAAAATGGCAAGAAAAACCTTGAAATCCTTGTTGATGCTTCCCTACAGGCATCCCAAACACCATAAGCAAGACAAATTCAAAATTTTCGCAACTTTTGATAATGTTTTTTTTTCACTATTTTTGAGGGCCAAGGGCACAACGCCCTTTGAGATGCACTCTTTTTTGGGGAAATTTCTTGAGGAGTGGTTTACCTTTTTGGGTTCATCTTTCCAAGTACATCACACTTACCAAATTTTAGATCATTTGGAGCAGTTTTTGTCCTCCAAAAGGGTCAAAAACATGCAAAAATTCACCATTCTTCCCTATTTTCAGAGATAGCACTATGCCCTGAGTAGTCTTGGTAGATTTAGCTTTTCAACAAGTAAATGAATTTAAATAAGACAACCAAGGAAATTTTTTTAAATTAGACTTGACAAGCTTTCCGACGAGCTATCACGGAGCTCATTTTGACATCGGGAAGGCCTTCAAAACTTAGCTACAAGGTGACCTAATTTTCTAGTGCAGGCACTACACCCTTGGACCTTAGTGTTGTGCCCTTGCCTGCAAAGTCAACAAAAGACACAAATTTATGGAAAATAGATATTTGAGGTTTTTGGGGCAAATCACTCCAACTTTAGGTGTTAGAAGTTATTTTTCATTTATTTCATTAGATATTTTGTGCCTTGGGCCTTGAATGGTATTTTTGGACAAAAATGACATTTATGATGTATTTATGACATTTTAGAAACCCTAGTTAGGGTTTTGGTCCTCCTTGCTTATTAAATATATCATTGAGGCCTCATTGTAGTTTTTGGATGTTTATTGAGAAGAAAATCATAGTTTTGAGATTGGAGAGAAATTTGCATTGGTTTTTTGTGGATGGATTGATTTTCTTGACCATGGAGCAGGCTCAGTTACAAGATTCATGAGCATTGTTAATGGTGATGTGTTCCTTATTAAATACTTGTTTCCTTATGTTATCATTTTGTCTCATCTTTCTCATGAAGTAGGACAGAGATTTTAGGTTAAGAAATGTTGTTCAGAGGAACCTTATCATTGTCTGCTTCCTATTGTGTGTATGTTTTCCTCTACTAGGTCAAATTAGAGAATTATTGAAAGCTCTCTAATCCCACTTAGTTTTTTTATTTCAAAAATGATTCAATGAAGCAAATGCCAAAATAGTTTTATGGTTAACCCTGCTCTTTGAGGTAGCTTAAACAATGTTTTTGAGGTCTTTTAATTTGAAGTATTGCTAAATAGGTTTGATTGAAGAGGTATATGGTTTGCCTTGCCTTTTTTTCATCTTAATTAGTTGCTTTGAAGGTCTCTATAGTCTGATTAAAGAAATTAGGAGTTCTCTGCTCTTTAATCTTTACTATATGTTATCTTCAATATTTTTCTTTGCCTGAAGGTGAAATCACTAGAGGAATTACATGTTTTTTTCTCTCTATGGTTCACCGAATTGTTGCCTTAATATTTACTTGCTAGGTTTAGTCAAAGAAGTTATTGGTATGCCCTGTCTTTGGTTATTTCTTCATGCATAGTGATTTTAAAGGTCATTCTTGTTAAATTATTTGTCAAAGTATTCTTAACTATCATTTTCACCTACTATGTTCAAAATTTGATGTTCACTTCATTCACATAAGATTTTAGATCCATTTGACCTTGTTAGACTTACCCTGTGATACACCCTTGACCCATTGTTAAACGTTTCAAGACCTTTTGTAGACTCCATAGCCCAATGGTTTAAACTCTCTCACTCTATCCAATTTGTTTGACAACCTACCCAACCAAACAAACAAACAAACCCTAAACCTAATAACTAGCCTAAAATCAAAACCCTAAAATCAATCAAGTTCATATATTTCATACAAATATAGAGAGAGCCCTCTCTGAGTCTAGGAAGGCTAGGTCCTAGGACTCCAAATGCTGGTTTGATGTTACCCTTGTACATTTGGTCTTGCCAATCTGAAAAATTATGGGGACCTAAAATAATGGTGATCACTGTGGGAGTCTGAGTCAGTAACATCCTAAGTATACCTTAAGAACTCTCAAATCCTTGTCAAACTTAGAAAATCAAGTGTTAGCGAGGAGTAGTATTTAATTGATTCACCATTCTAGCAATATGATGAATCAAGTGGAGAAAACCCATTGAAACCTTTGTATTACATAAAGAAACTCATAAAACCCAAAACATATCTAGATTTGTTTTTAAATTGTTGATGGTGGACAACAAGACAACCCTCAAAGCAGTAAATTTCATCCACCTGACAACTCCACTAGCCTCTAGTAGGCCTACTAACTCCACTAGTTCTCATAGACTCCCCAGGGAATGCATTAACCAGTCATAACAGTCTAAAACCCAGTCACTCATTGTGTGAGCTTAGTACCCTTGCAGACCGGTTTGTTTTCAATAAATTCCTAAAAAATTTCAGCCTCTCTGCATTATCTTACCTTGACCCTAATCCCCCTACCATAGTTGATGACCTAGAAAAGATCTTGTGGAATAATTCTAAGACTAAAGATTCAACAACTGTTAGGACCATTCACAAAGCAATTTATGTCCCTGAAAACCTCACAGCCTTGCCAGATCCCCAGTTTGACTTACACCATAGAAGAAACATTTTTCAGAACTAAGTCTCAAAGTGGGATAGACCAGAAAAACCTTGAGCCCATAGATTTGCAGCAGAGTCCCAGTAGAGAAGCCTTTCCTTCCACTCCCCCTGATTTTCAGCTTCTCTAAAACTTTGGCTCTTTTCATTCCAAATCTGCTCAACCTCAACTTGCTGGTCCAAGTACATCTGCCACCCCCATTCACACATCAAATGTGAAAACCACTCCATTTCATCCTGCACCTCTTGTCACAAACCCCCCCCCTCTCACAAACCCTCCTTGGGTTCCTTTACCTCCAATCATGGCATCATGGTTTGCCCCTCTAGCACTACCACAACCTTTATTGCCTATGCCACATGACTACCAATCCAAAATCCCTCACTTTACTAGAGCTAACTCTACCATTGCCCAACAACATTTAGACAAAACGAATGATGCATTTGATTACCAATAAATAGAAGATGAGACCATAAAAATGAGAATGTTTGCCTAAATTCTAGGAGGGGAAGCAAAGAAATGGTTCAAAATCTTGACTCCTAACATCATACATGACGTCCCTTCCCTTTACCAAACATTCATAAACAAGTGGGAGATTAAGAAAAACCCTCTCCAAATCCTCTTAGAATATAATAACCTTAAGAGAAACATTGGGGAAACTATCCCAGACTAATGCACTAGGTTCAATAGTGTATACAATGCACTCCCACCTCACATGAAACCCCCACAGGGCCTAGCCTTAGTCAAATTTCAAAAGGGTTTGGATCTATACATGGCTTGCCAACTAAGAGAAAGAGATCCCCTAACCTTAGAAGACATGCAAAGGGGAGTTGTGAGTGTAGAAGCCAATTTAATTGAGAAGAGGGCTAGGATGAGGTCATAAAATAAAGTCACATACAAAGAGGAA
The DNA here is from genome assembly GCA_034641835.2 of Pinus albicaulis. NCBI lineage: Eukaryota > Viridiplantae > Streptophyta > Pinopsida > Pinales > Pinaceae > Pinus > Pinus albicaulis. The sequence continues at coordinate 864,104,523 of CM076570.1, read as the reverse complement.
ACCATAGCCTCCACTTCTGATGCTAAAATTGAAAATCTAGTGAGGGTAATGGAAAGAATGATGGAGAGGATCAACTTGAATTAAGGAGCACTTCCTAGGGAAAACCAAGCAAATCCCAAAAACATAAATAGAAACCAAAAATTCAAAAGAGACCCTCCTCAAAATAGACAAAGAGACAATGACCAACAAATCAGGCCTCCTTTCCAAGACAACTATGTAGATGAAGAGGAAAGAGAGTCTGAAAAGCCAGAATAAAACCCTATGACTCTAATAGGTTCTGAAAATGAGGGTGATGTTTTTCTCACGGAAGAAGAACAAGGTATATTTTTCTCAAATCAAACTGAAACAAACTATGAGGATTCTGAGGACTACAAATTAGGATTTGAGAATGCTATCATGGAGGTTCATAGGCAGTATGACCTTAGGAGAAAGAAAAACCAAGATGCCTCCAAGAAAAACAAGCTAGACACTTTTGTTAGAAAAACCCCTGAAAACACTCCTATGAAGACAACAGAAAGCACAAACACCATGGCTAAGAAACCTGACCAAAACAAAGAAAAAACTAGTCAACAAAATGGTGACCCAAGATACCCTAGTACATCAACTAGTGACCCTGAAAAAACTCTTTTGACTAAGGTTCCAAATCAGAATCAACAAACTAAAATTGCAGAAAAGATCATGGCTGATAAAACTAATGTAAATATGTCAAAAACACCAACACTTTCCAGTTTTGAGGGAGAGATTGCCAAGATCAAAATAGCCATACCCCTCACTGAATTGGTGACTCAAGATGTATATAGGTCCCAAGCTTTGAAAGCTTTGAACATAGGGAATGATACCAACACTCTAAACTTGAATGATAACAACCCTGAATTGTTTTTTGGACCTAAGGTAGAGGGAAAATACCAAGAAGGAGTGGTCCCTCCTTTCTATGTTAGCCTAAACTTTCATGAAAAAATCTTGCACAATGCTATGCTAGACTCCGGTGCTTCACACAATATTATGCCAAAGGTAGTGATGGAGAGGTTAGGCCTTGAAATAACCAAACCTTACAAAGACTTGTACTCTTTTGATTCAAGTAGAGTTAAATGTTTGGGTCTAGTCAGGGATCTATGTCAATATGGCACAAATACCTTCCAAAAGTCTAGTCATGGACATTGTAGTGGCTGACATCCCCCCGAAATATGGAATGATTTTATTTAGATCATGGGGAGCCAAAATTCAAGGGAACCTCCAAATGGACATGTCATATGCTACCATCCCAGTCTTTAACCAAACAAGGAGATTGTACCGGGAATCTCGTATGAAATACATGGTAAGCAGCTAAGACATGCCAAACAACACACCTCTTTATTCTATCCATTCAGACCCTGACTCATTTATCTTGTATAATGAAGAAGACATTAATGAACAATTAAATGAAAATGAGAAAGAGCTAGGCCTACTAGAATAATCAAACCAGACACAAAATGAAGAATATGATAGCCAAAACTCTAGCAACCCTGAACAACAACATAATGGCGAATCTGAACTTGAAACGCTTTGGAACATGAGATTTGATGGCTCTTGTGGCTAAGCTGGTTCAGGAGCGGGTGTTTGGATACATAAAACCAATGAAGTCCACTCCTTCCAACTATATTTTCAGTGCAAAAATAATATTTCAAAGTATGAGGCTCTTCTCCTAGGATTACACTTGTTGAAATACATAGGAGCCAAGAAGATTTTTGTTCAAGGAGATTTCGAGCTAATCATTATACAAATCAAAGGAGAATATTCAGCCAAGAATCCTAGGCCAAGAGAATATAGGAATGCTTCCTTAGACCTCCTGAAAACCTTTGAGAAGTATGAACTTACCTCCATCCCTAGAGCTCAAAATAGCCTTGCTAATGAGCTTGCCTTTGCTGCCAGCACTTGCCAAATACCCCATGCTAATGAAAAATACACTGTGAAAGTCACAAATAGACCTAAAATGCCTGACAACATAGATTATTGGCAAGTGTTTGAAGGGGATAAACATATTGAATATTTTTTGCAACCTAAGAATGAATTTGCATTACCAAAATCAAACTTAGATCATGCACAAGACTACCCTAATGAAGAACAAACACCCGAAACAGAGCCATTTCCTACTGCTGATATAAATCTGCTAGAACACTTTCATGAGGCAGAATTTTCTAGGGACCCGGATCAAAAATACCTTGAATTATTGCAATGCAAAGATAAATCATTACCAAGAGGTCTTACCCCCTTATAAGAGTTGTTTGACTTCAATGATGTTGCCAGAAAGCCAAAAATAGAAACCACTGAGACGGATGTAGAAGAATGTAACATAGGAATCCTAGAAGAACCCAAAATGATCAAGCTATCAAAAACTCTGCCACCTCACATAAAACAGAGACACATAGAGATATTCAAAGAGTTTAAAGATGTTTTTGCATGGGGTTATGAGGACTTGAAGTCCTATGACACAAGCATTATTCAACATAAGATTCCTGTCAAGGAAAACTAGAAACCATTCAAACAAAAATTGAGAAGAATAAACCCCATCCTAGTACCTCTAGTTGAAAAATAAATACAGAATATGTATGATGTTGGGATCACAATCCCACTCAGGTACTCAGAATGGGTTTCAAACCTTGTGTCAGTTAGGAAGAAAACCGAGGAGATTAGGCTATGTATAGACTTTAGAAACTTAAAAAAAACCTCCCTGAAGGAAAACTAGCCTTTACCTAAGATGGATCATATACTGCAAAGGGTGGTAGGCTCTAAAAGGATATAATTTCCTGATGGCATCTAAAGTTACAATCGGGCACTAGTGCTTTCAAGTGATCAGCACAAAACTGCTTTCACAACACCTTGGGGCACATTCATGTATGTTAAAATGCCTTTTGGGTTGATGAATGTGGGGGATACTTTTCAAAGAGCCATGGACATAGATTTTTCTGAAGACATAGGTTACTTCATAGTAATATACCTTTATGACATCACTTTCTATCCTAAAAATAATGAGTAACACCTAGTTCACTTGAGAAAGGTCTTTGAGAAACGTAGGAAGTATGGCCTATCTTTTAATCCTAAGAAAACATTGTTTGGCCTTAAATAAGGAAAAATATTAGGCCACATCATTTCCAAACAAGGGATAAAGATAGACCCTAAATGGATTGAAGGTATATTACAAATCAGCCACCCTAGGAACATTAAAGAGCTGCAATCTTTCATTGGAAAGATCAACTTCCTAAGAAGGTTCATACCAAACCTTGCTGAACTCCTAAGAAACATCACAAACATGCTCAAAAGAGAAGTAGGAGTTAAGTGGACCACGTAAGCCAAAAAATCCTTTGAAATGGTGAACAAGCACTCACCCAAACACCAATTCTAATCAGAATTGATTTTACCAAATATTTCTTCATTTTATCCTTTGCATCAAAACACACTATAGTTGCAGTATTTCTTCAAAAGAACACGATGGGACAAGAGAAGCCCATAGCTTTCTTCAGCAAGGCATTGAGGGATGCACCTCTAAAGTATAACATCACTGATAAACAAGCCTTTTCCCTGATTAAAGCATTTTCATACTTCAAAGTTTACATTTTTCACTCCCATATCATTGCTTTTGTTCCACATACAGTTGTTAAAGACATTCTAAATTAGGACCCTGATGGTAAAAGGGGTAAGTGGATTGCCATTATTTTAGAATATGATTTAGAAATCAGACCCACTAAACTGATTAAAGGATAGGGACTTGCCAAACTCATGGCTGAATCAAATTTTCAAGCATTAGACATAAACATGTCACATTATTTGGATGAACAAGAGGAACTGGTGACTCCGCTCATTGAAGAAGCATTCCTGAACTCACTATGATATGTTAACATATTGTATGTACTTTTTAATCTAAATGCTCCTCCTGCTTTACCCAAAACAAAAGCTAGATTCTTGAAACAAAAGGCTCTAAATTTCTACATTTTAGATAGAGCTTTGTATTGAAAAAATTATGTTGGCATCTTGCTTAAATGTTTACTTAAATATGATGCAGACAGAATCATGCATGACTTTCATGAAGGAGAATTTGGAGGTCATCTCTACTGGAAAACCACAGCCAAAAAAATCCTTAGAGCTGGTTACTATTGGCCCACTCTTTTTCCTGACATGCACAAGCTAGTTGCAACTTGCCATAAATGCCAATTTTTTATGGCAAGAGAAAACTTCTACCTTTACCTTTACATCCTATCAGTGTTAAAGCTACTTTTTGACAATGGGGTTTGGACTTCATTGGAGAAATCCACTTTGCCTCATCCGCCCAACATAAGTGGATCCTCACTACAACTGACTATTTCACCAAGTGGATAGAATCCATCCCCTCTAGGAATGCCACTGACTTAGTAATCATCAAATTCCTTGAGACCAACATCTTGTCCAGGTTTTGCTGTCCAAGAAATATCATCACCGATAATGCTGCTGCATTTAAGTCCAAGATAATTGTGGACTTTTGCTACAAGTACCACATCACACTAGAGTACTCTACAACTTATTACCCTCAAGGTAATGGGCTAGATGATTCCTCTAACAAAATTTTGGTGAACATCATCAAGAAGCTACTGGAAGAGAACCAAAAGGCATGGCATAGAAAACTAGTGCATGCACTATGGGTTGATAGATTAACAACCAAGAAATCAATCAATATTTCTCCCTATAAGTTAGTGTATGGCATGGATGCAGTTTTCCCAACATCCTTGGGAGTTCTAGTGATGAACCGTCTTCAAGAGGTACAATCAGAAGAGAATGATATGCAGAGGAGGTTGAACCAAACCATTCATTTGCAGCAGTCAAGGGAAGAAGTTTACAAAAGAACACAAGAAGTGTAAGAGAACATCAAGACTATCTTTGACAGAAGGACCAAAGCCAATGAATTCCAGATTGGAGACAAAGTTCTGAAGTGGGATTCAAGGAGAGAGGACAAAGGAAAGCATGGAAAATTTGAAATTTTTTGGAAGGGTCCATACATCATCCATTTAGTTAGAGGTAACAATGCATTATTTTTACAATAGATGGATGGAGTAGAGTTATTTGGAGGTCCTTTCAATGACAGGATGCTCAAGCACTATTTTTGTCAAAATTCCTAGTTTTAAGCTTTCATTTATTGTGCATAACATTGCTTCATGAAAGATCAGAAAAAGAAGAAGAAGAAGAAGAAGAAGAAGAAGAAGAAGAAGAAGGCATGAAAAAGAATAGGTACAACCCCATACCCAAAAAAGAGTACTGCTAAAAGTGTGCAAGCCTAAATGCCACTACTGTTGAAGTAAAGAAAGTATTTTTCATTCATCTAGCCTAATCATGACTCATCATGTTTTAAATTTCTGCTGATATGTTAGTGAAAGAAGACTTGACAAACCATTTAAGCTTGGCTTTTCAGTAGATTAGATTAGGAAAATATGCTGGTTCTCAAAGCATAAATTTGAACCAAAGAGAAAGAGAGGGATACCTAACAAATGATACATCACAACCTTAATTTTTTCTAGTTTTTTATTATACAAAAATAGTGTCTATGTGCAGCTTGTCCAAATGCCATAGCCCTTGGAAAATCAGATTACTTAATCCTAGTTTAGTCACGTTTTCAATTTCATGTTAGTAGGTTAGAGAAGGAAAATCTGTCAAAGAAATTAATCTTGACAGATGATTAGAATAGGTAGAGAATAAGAGAGTTCATTAGCCTAATCTGAACACTTGTAAGTGATAAGGGTACAAGTATATCATTTTTTATGCTTTCAAAATAAAATAATGTCAAGGGTTTGCCAGTCCAAGCGCACCCGGAAGAAGAAAAAATGTTAGGAAAAGTAGGATGGGTTTATAGAAATGAGGTTGAAGAAAACATGTCTTTCATATTTTGAGATCATAATTTCAAGAGAACATCATTAAATGAAGAAAAAGGATCTGCCAAGTACAAATAAGGCACTGGTCTTCAAAAATCAGAGATCTGAACTCTGAGGTCCTCGACACCTCCTGAAAAGGAGCTACCCTCCCCAAGTGGAGCCACTGTTAGTCATCAATAATTTTTTCTATATGTAGACGAGTAAATATTAATTATAGATTTATAAAAACAAAATTCCCTAAATATTGTGAGTTTTAGAAATCTCACTGCCTTCATTATCCTTATGGAAATTTTTTCTCTATTCTACCATTTTTCCATTTCATGGTCACCCTGCCACTCCTAAAAAAATCCTTATAGGCTTGTGTTACCCATCTCCATCATTTTTCCTGCATATCACCTCATCACTTTGTTTTTCCCTTTCCCATCACTCCACTTCCCATCTAGGGTTACCAATAAGCCTATTCCCTCCCATGTTCACTAGGTTCCTCAAGAATTTATGGTATCAAAACTATATATGTAGGCTCTTTAGATAAATAAGGTACATTGGATTTTGGATCTTCAATACACCACTTTTTCAATACTTTGTTTTTACACTTGAAGACCCCAAACCAAATTTCCATCAAAGATCAAGTCAAAGTATCCTCCCACTAGGTCAAATTAGGGTTATCATATGGTCCAAGGTCAATCATTGGTTTTTTAGAGAATTTTTTTCTTTGTTAAAATATGCTTTAGACATCTTAAATGTTGAGACATGGTTATTCACGAAAATATCTGAAAGTCTCAAAAGAATACTACCTTGTCAAATTCAAGTTCTACTAAAGGAAAATGTACTTTCCAGTTTTGCAGGAGTGTCAAGAGGTCAATCAACAAAATAAATTGATAAGGTAAATGGTATGTTCCTAAAGGAGGACATCTTCTAGCAAGGAAGACATGAAGGACTTGATCTGAAGGGGAATTAGGGTTTTTTAGCATGATTGGGATATCATTGTGCCAAGTAGGGATCAAATGCAGAAATGACCATGGAGGTGGTACACCAAGAAACCAAACATGAAGAGCAGTTTTTCAAAAATTATTGATGAAAAGGGGAAAAAGGTGAGGTGAACTAGACATAAATGAATGAACTTGAGAGGGCTATAAAGAACTTGTAAGACAACACTGATAATTGTTTTCAATCATTCCAGACACCTAGGGTTTTGGGAAAGTGTTCAAAGAAGGTGAAACCATGGTTTAGACTCCATGATGACAACAAAGAAATATTCTGAAGATGCAACTGTGACCAGATCCCGAAATTGTCAAAAAGGAGTTTGTCATGCCACAAATGGTCAAAAGGTAGTATGAGCTCAATGGTCCTGGTAAAGGAATATTTAGAAGCTGCCAATGTGTTTAAACATCCCAAAGAATGCCAAAGTGACTCAAGAAAAACCTATAAAGTAGAAGATAAGGAGTAGTAGTGAGAAAGGTTTAAATTATCATTTTAGGCACTTGCAAATCAAAAATGGCCAAAGAAGGTAAAAGGCATAGTTTGAATTCCATGGTGTAGGCAGAGGAGAGTTTTGAAGGTATTGATATGTGAAATCCTCCCAGAGATGTTTATTGAGCTTGTTATGCTTTAAGGAGCAACAAGAAGGCCAAAATTCATTATCTGAGTCACCTACAAAGAAGAAGTTGCCAAAGGGATGAAAAAAATTATTTGAGCTCCAAGGAGGAAACAAAATATGTTTTTAAAACTACTGCTATGTAAAGATTCCAAACTTATCAAAAGTGAGTTGTCATGCCTAAATAATCAAAGGATGATATTAAACTTCATGGTGTAGACAAAAGAGGTTTTAAAGGCTGTTGTTGTGTCAGAATGAATGTGTCAAATTTTCTAGATCAAAAGGGACAAAAATTTCCTAACTGCCAGCCAAGGTGAAAAGGGTATAAGTTTCATGGTATAAATCATACATGATTTTGGAGATGTCACTGTGCACTCATCACAAAATTTGCAAATTAAAATTTTTATGCCTCAAGGAGCAAAAGGTAGAGTCACTTAAAGGTTTTCATGTCACCTGCAAGAAAAATTCAAAACAATATTAGTGAGAAAGGAAAAAAGGGAAGTAACTTTGAAACCTTTAGAAAGAAGGTTTGTAAAGCTAAATTTAAATAATTTTCCTATAAAGGGTCATCTAACACTTAAAAAAATTCACTTTTTCCTTGTGAAAGTCTTTAGAGCGATCAGGAGAGGAAATTGTGGGTTTTCCAAGTCAAATTTCAGCTAATTCTTGAGGTGCTGCACGTTTAGGTCGGAGCTGCATGCCTGGAGTCAGGCGTTGCACCCCTAGCCATTTCTCCCTTGTGTTTTATCAAAGTGTTGCATGCCTAGCAACGCATTTCATGCTTTCCAATTCACCCAACAGGCCGGTAAAAGAACCTTGGTGCTACGTGCCTGGCACAAGGCGTTGCGCCTTTGCCCGACCTGACTCCTCATTCACTTGGGCACTATGCGCTTGGCCAGGAAGGCCTCCTACACCTTGCAGACCCTCAATTCAACTCAAAATACTTTTCAACTTCCTCAAAGGACCTCCAAAGTGATGTTAAAGGGTAAGTACAACTCATCAAGCCCTTCTTCAAGCATTTGGGGTGACTAATAATTAAGAGAAATTGAAGACCTAAGGAGGAAAACCCAATTTTCATGGTTAAACATCACTATTTAAAACACATGTCCATTTGTATGCTAAGAAGACCAGTGATATCCATAAGGGTACCTTGTTGAAGGATTTTTCACTCACCTAAGATTGTGCCTACACTCGCTCCATTCACCAAATCAGTACCCTACATTACAAAAATATTGAAAAAATCATTGCCTTCCTTCATATCCATTTTCCATCAGTACAAGGTGGTGTGAAAGAAGAATTTTAACAAGCAACTGAGGTTGTTCTTGAGTTTTTCCTCTCACTCACATTCCCATACCCTTACCCTCACTCACTCATCCATATCATTCACTTGCAAAGGCTGCTATTCCTCCATCCATTCATCTCATTTCTATTGTGCAATCCTAGGGTTTCTCTCAAAACAGAGTGGTAAAAATGTCAAGAGAAGGAGGCAGTGGTAATGAAGGAGAAGGCCAGATGCCAAGGAGGAATTAACACAGAGGTGTAAAAATCAATAGGTTTGAACCCCTCAACACCTTAGAGCTGATGGCCTCTCCCATGACTATTTCATGTTTCCAGAATGTGGGATGTTTTTATTTTTGTGAAAGGATACAACAGGTGCAAAATCACCCTGAGCTTACTAGGCTCTTCATACTTAACTTGCATGAGAAACAAGTTAGCCTTGTAGGAGGAGACTTTGAGTTGTCTTCTGATGTTATTTCCAATGCCACTGGGATACCTATTATAGGGGAGAAATGGTTCAAGTAGGCCAATCTTGACATGAGCTACTATGAACCCTTCCTAAAGCCTAGATACAAAGACAACTACAAATCCATCTTTCCTTTCTCACATTTGCTGGAGAGATATGCACCTTTGATGAGAATTATCATGAAATATTTTATATGTGAGGGAAGGTTCTCCAGGCTTTACTCCTATCACATTAGGCTGTTGATGTACTTTACTAGGGTTAGGATGCTGCACCTACCCTATTACCTCTACAGAAGCATCGACTAGATTTCCTATATTGTACAGAAGAGAGATTTCCCTTAGCAGATGCAAAGCTTATTTCATCACTCTTTGATTAAGATGGTTGTGTTGCATCAATTGCAGTAGAAGGGAATTCCATGGGAGGTTTTGATTTCCCCTGAGGTGTTCACTAATCCACAATCCCATCTTCAACAAAATATTCCTTCATCATCTCATCCTCCTTCCCCCATTCCTCCATCATCTCCTACTGATCATGTTTCACCATCTACATATATTCCTTCACCTCAGGACAACCCTCCTTACTCACCCTCTCCCAATGCATCAAAAAATGAGGGAAGTGACAATGAAAAATCAAATGACAATAAGGGGGAGGACAATAATGGGTCAGGCAATGAAGAAGAAGTGAAGGAGGAGGCAGATGTAAATGAGGAACATAATGAAGATGAAAATTGTCAGGAGCCAAAATGTGAAAAATCATTCAGTGAAGAAGATGAGGGCACTATAAAAAGTAGTAATAATGAAGAAGGAAGTGTAGAAAGCAGTGAGGACGCAGAAGACATTAAAGAACAAAATGAAGAGGTAGATAATGAAGAAACACAAAGCAGTGCAGAGGAGGAAGATGAGGTTGATGTCAATGAGGTAAACAACAACGTAGAATGAGTGAGGAAGAATCAAACAGTAAAGAGGGAAAAGGTGATGTTGAAACTAATGAAGCAAAAACCAATGATGAAGCACCTAGTAGTCAAGATAATGCAAATGAAGCCAATATAAGTGAGACAAAAGATATCAGTGCAAGGGAAAGCAGCAAAGAAAAAAGTAGTGATGTCAGCATGGAGGATGTAAATGACGCAAAGAGCATTGAAGCAGAAGGCAATGACTATGTTTATAGTGATAATGACAGCAAGGATATCAGTGATAAGGTAGAGAGCGTGGAAAATGATGATATAAGCCATGAAATAAGGAATGAAGATGGTAGAAATAGGTCAGAAATCCAACAAATCAGTGGATCAAATGAGGCAAAAGAGACAGAAAGCAACAGTGCTAATGAGAGCCATAAGGATAGTGAGGAAACCAATGATGATGATATTCATTATCGCAGTAATGGTGAAGGCACTAAAATGATCAAAATTGAACCTTTTCCTTTAACTTACCAAAAAGGAAGTAGGCATGTGTTTGCTGCCCTCAAGAGGCATGGGGCCATGCCTTCTACATCAGCTAAGCAGCTTGACAAAGGCAAAGAAAAGGTCAAGGATGAAAAGGAGGAAGACTAGCATGAGATTGAACAAGCATTTGAACTCATTCATGTTGAAAATGATGATGAAGATGAGGCAAGGATCTCAAGCATATTTCTCCAAAGCAAGGATGCCCGAATCAGAGACCTGAAAGCTAATATAGCTAGGGCTAGGAATTCCATCCACTATTATGAGATTTAAAACAAGTAGCTAGAGGCAAAAAAGGCCATTTATTAGGTTAGGGCAATCAGAGCCCGGAAAGAGGCTAAAAGGACCAAGGTTAGGCTATATTAGGTCTTGGGTGTTTTTGATTAAAGTGAAGATGAAGAAGGGCATTTTTCTAGGAGAAGGCCAAGAACAATTGGCTTGAGGAAGGCCTTAGCTAAGTAGAAGGAGCAAGAAACAACTTTTGCAGAGAAGCTCACTCCAAGTGAGCTACTTGCCATGGAGATAGAGTATGATCAGGAACCTTGGTTAGAGAGAGCTAATATACACTTGGTGTATGAGCTGGAGAAGACACAAAGAGACCTTGGCCTTCAAAAGAAGATGGCCAAGCACTATTCCTTAAGAAATCAAATTGTAAGGGCCAAGCTCAAAAGAGCCCTTGCTAAAATTCAAGCTCTCAAGGAGGCAAAGGGAAAAACAAAACTTGAAATCCTTGTTGATGCTTCCCTATAGGCATCCCAAACACCATAAGCAAGGAAAATTCAAAATTTTGGCAACTTTTGATAATTTTGGTTTTTCATTGTTTTTTAGGGCCAAGTGCGCAATGCCCTTGGTGATGTGCTCTTTTTTTGGGCACTTCCTTGAGGATTGGTTTACATTTTTGGGTTCATCTTGCCAATTAAATCACACACACCAAATTTTAGATCATTTGGAGTAGTTTTGGTCCTCCAAAAGGGTCAAAAACATGTGAAAATTCATCATTCTCTCCTATTTTCAGAGATGGCACTGCGCCCTACGCAGTCTTGGGAGATTTAGTTTTTTAACAGGTAAATGAATTCCAATAATAAAACCAAGGGCTGCTTGGAAAGTATACTTGACAATATTTCCAACGAGCTATCACGGAGCTCATTTCGACATGTGGAAGGCCTTCAAATCTCAGCTGCAAGGTGACCTATTTTTTCGATGTAGGTGCTATACCCTTGGACCTTAGTGTTGCGCCCTTGCCTAAAAAGTCAAAAAAAGACACAAATTTATGGCAAATAGATATTTTGAGGTTTTTAGGGAAAATCACTCCAAAATTAGGTGTTAGAAGTTATTTTGCATTTATTTCATTAGATATTTTGTGCCTTGGGTGTTGCATGGTCTCTTTGCACAAAAATGACATTTATGATGTATTTATGAAATTTTGGAAACCCTATTTAGGGTTTTGGTCCTCCTTGCTTGTTAGATACAACATTGAGGCCTCATTGTAGTTGTTGGATGTTTATTGAGAAGAAAATTATAGTTTTGAGATTGGAGAGAAATTGGCTTTGGTTTTTTGTGGATGGATTCATTTTCTTGACCATGGAGCAGGCTCACTTGCAAGATTCATGAGCATTGTTAATAGTGATGTGTTCCTTATTCAGTACTTTTTTCCTTATGTTATCATTTTGTCTCATATTTCTCATGCAGTAGGACAGGGATTTTAGGTTAAGAAATGTTGTTCAGAGACACCTTAGCACTAACTTCTTCCTATTGTTTGTATGTTTTCCTCTACTAGGCTAGATTAGAGAATTCTTGAATTCTCTCTAGTCCCACTTAGTTTGTTTATCTCAAGAATGATTCAATGAAGCAAATTTCAAAGTAGTTTTATGGTTAGCCCTGCTCTTTGAGGTAGCTTAAACATTTTTTTTGAGGTCTTTTACTTTGAAGTTTCACTAAATAGGTTTGATTGAAGAGGTCTATGGTTTTCCCTACCATTTGTTCATCTTAAATAGTTGCCTTGAAGGTCTCTATAGTCTGATTAAATAAATTAGGAGTTCCCACTCTTTAATCTTTACTATATGTTATCTTAAATATTTTTCTTTTCCTGAAGGTGAAATCACTAGAGGAATTACATGTTTTTTGCTCTCTATGGTTCACTGAATTGTTTCCTTAATATTTACTGGCTAGGTTTATTGAAAGAAGTTATTGGTATTCCCTATATTTGGATATTTCTTCATGCATAGTGATTTTAAAGGTCATTCTTGCTAACGTATTTGTCAAAGGATTCTTAATTTCCCTTTGCAGCCACTATGTTCAAAATTTGATGTTCACTTCATTCACATAAGCCTTTAGATCAATTTGACCTTGTTAGACTTGCCTTGTGATACACCCTTGACCCATTGTCAAAATTTTAAAGACATTTTGTAGACTCCATAGCCCAATGGTTTAAACTCTCTCACTCTATCCAATCTGCTCGACAACCTACCCAAACAAACAAACAAACAAACAAACCCTAAACCTAATAACTAGCCTAAAATAAAAACCCTAAAATCAATCAAGTTCATATCTTTCATACATTTATAGAGATATCCCTCTCTATGTCCAGGAAGGCTAGGTCTTAGGACTCCAAAGACTGGTTTGATGTTACCCTTGTATATTTGGTCTTGCCAATTTGGAAAATTATGGGGACCTAACATTATCAAGAGAATGTGTTATAATTCTAGCTACCTACTCTACAGATTACATTACCCTGGTCTACAATGCACTGTTTATTCAAATAGACTCCGTTACCAAAACCCCATCCAATCACGAGAGAAAAATCCCGAGTTTACTCATTGTGAAACTCTCACATGGTGGAATGTGATCACCTTAAGCTCATATTCATCATTTATATATAGAAATTAAGCATATAAAAATGGCTCAAAGCACTTTTTATAAGGAAACATCACCCAATCCAAAAAAAGATCCCAATTTTTACTAGAGAGAAACTAACAATCCTTACAACCTCCATTTACCTATAAATTGAGATCTTTCCCATTGAGAAATTTTTTTGAATTCAATGTATTTTTATGCTATCGAGATCATTACTAAGAGATATTTTTAGAGCTAGGATTTGGAGAAAGTTATGTTGCAAATTCGACATCTAGTTGTAAACTTACTTCTTCTTAATAATATATAGATTGACTATTCTTCATTCTAAATCAATGTTTAGCTGTTATTTCTTATTTTTAACTAATGATTATTTGGAAGCTTGAGTTACACTGATTCATTCATTAATTATTTTTTTTTCATTCATTATGATATTTATTGATGAATTATTATGATGTGAAATTATTTATATAATATTGTTTATGTGCAAGACCAACCTTTGGAGCTAGCTAGGAGCACTTCCCTGTTACATTGACAACTCCAAAAAATATGCATGCGAGGAAAAATATGTTCAACCTCTGCATTATATTTTCAATATTCAAATTTATTCTTGTTTTTTTGAATGAATAATGTCTTAGAATTATTTATCCCTTGTCCTGTCTACCTTGGGTTTCTGAAAAAATAGAGAGGGAATTTTTTTATCAATCTATGCAATTACCCCTATAAAAAAATATACTAATTATACCTAGTAGACCACTATCACTGAAAATTAGGTAGAATAAAATAGAATATACTTCAAATATCCCTATGTTCAATGGTTTTGGGAATGAAGATCCCAAACATAATTTTTTTGTGTCGGAGGAAGTAGGGGTTGAATAACATATAAGATGATACCACCAAGATTATACAATTGGAAATTTATTTCATAGATCATGCCTTAACCTAGAATATTAAGTACAATAATAATTCTCTATCTGGATAGCCAAGAACCTTAGAAATCAAGTATGTGATGTTGAAATAATTTCATAGGCCTAATTCTACATCTCAATGTATCAAAGATTTGAAGGAGATCAAGTTGGGTCAAAATGAATTTGTATAGGATTATGATTATAGATTCAAAGTGTTGTGAGTATGGTTGGAATTTTAAATCCTGGATGAGAAGCATAAGGAGTGGTTTATTTCTAGATTTTTGCCACATATGTGAATTCCTTTGACTTACCAAAACCTTCAAACCCATTCTGAATCCTTGGAGATTGCATTGAAGTTCGAGGCACCTCCAATAATAGGTGGAGAGAGTTCTGTCATATCCCAAATTCAATCACATATGGACACACTCACAATTAAATTTCATAATGTAGCAAACATGAAAGAATAAAGCTTGGAGGTTTAGTGTACCATGTTTTTGCCAAAATTGTACACCCAATTTAATGATGTTTAAAGTAGGGTTTGTCACTATGATCCCTACTCACTTTTTTAAAGAAATATACTAAGGTAGGCTAAGATGGGTATACCTTGAAGGGAAAATGATGATGAACCTATTGAAAATCAACAAGTTGAGGAGAAAGAAAATGAATATCCTAGAAACTTGATTTGGATTATATCGCAAGTAAAATTAATTAGCACAACTAGTTAGATTATTTAGAGACATTAAAGATAGACCAGTGCCTTAGAATTATGAAATAATTTCATAACAGTGATTGATATTCCAAGTTACTTGATAAAGAAATGTTGCAAGAATGATATGCAAAATCTATCGTAAACGAAATGTCAGATATAATCTAGATGTGGAATGCAAAATCTTGGTTAGTTTTAGTTAGATGTGTAATCTATGTGAGAGCCTTCACCTTAATTGTTTTGAAGAAAGCCTCACATAGGGTTTTAGAAATAATTCTAGTGAAAGGAGAGTAAGGCATCATTAATTATGCCTACCTTTGTAATATCCCCAAATCGGGACTGCTAGCAAGGCATGAATGGAAAATGTATTTTCCAGGAATAGCTACTACATAATATGAAATTAGCCCTTGGATCCCTTAGATCTAAGTATCTAAGTCCTAAATCCAAGATGATATCAGAAAAAAATCTTCCTAGGTGGGTTAAACAGATCTCCCACACCTAGTAAGGCTTGAAAACTGCCCAACAAGGGACTGCAGCAATACTGCTCAGAAAATAACGCAGTTTTAGAAAAGAAAGAGCAGGAGGCTAATAAAATGTCATTCAAAAGTATTTACAACAGCAAAGTAGTTGTATAACGAAGTACATGAGATGCACAACTGAAAATACAATACAAATACAGAAGGAATGCCCTCAAAGAGGGGTTGCAACCACATAAATGACTGAAGCTGCCTTGAAAACGTTATTTTATTAGGCTGAAAACTACTGTAGGTTAAATTTTAGATCTAGAGCAGATATGTGCATAAAAATTTAGATCCATATCGAATCCATGCACCAGAAAGGCTCCTCTTTCAGATCCCCTTGGAATTTTGGGGTTTACACCAAGCATAAGCAGTAGATTTGAGATCTAAGAATGCATATCTGTAGGATGATTCAGAAATTCTGAAGTGTTTAGAATATCCATATCAGATCTGAAAATAACAAAGTGTAGATCTGCTCCAATGGATCTCAAAGTAAAGGGTAGATCCCCAACACTCGGAAACCAGCTCTCCAAATGGTGCACCCAAACTCCCTGCAACACCACCTACAAGAATAACATAGATCTGGGGTAGAAAATGCGCTATAGGGGATTTATAGCTTATGGCCACATGCCAATATTAGGAAATGAAGCTCATGCAGTCCAATACACTTCCTCCAATAGTGTAGAGGCCTCCTTCACTGAAAAAGATCACTGAAATGTCTTAGATCTGAAGAGATCTAATCTCCACTTGTTGTAGCTTGCAAAGAAAACCAAACCCTCACTGGATCTGAGTTGTAATTGAAAGGAGAATCCTGGCCTTTAAGCCAGATAGTGGACCTTGCAACAAAAACTCTCCCAAGAGCTACTCCATGGGAAGAGGAGGAATTCCTAAATAGTAAATTCCTATGCTAAACAGCATGTGCAATCTAGGCTAAACAACCAAGAAATCCTAAACATAAAATATATCAAAGATCATATGATGAAAAATATCCTCCTATTTCCTTCACCTTCCTTTTATAAGATGAGAGTGTGCAAAACCCTAAACCACTTTCATTGGACTCATCCTTTTCACACAAGAGATCTTCAACTAAAATTACGTTGTGTCTTATTGATGAGCACTGCTCCAAACAACGTTGTAGATTTGGTGAAAGTTGACCCATTCAAGATGATTACACCCTTTCACACATAAGGGTGCTTATTTACATAGCCAAGATTTATCCTTTTTCATATATGTCATTGATTTATTCTTCATTAGGAGTTTGATTAACCTCCTTTGTACATTTATTCATCTAAACAGATTTTAAAACAAAAATTATATTCCTATTAGCTGCATGATAATTTAGGAATATTACAATATTCCCCTCCAAAATGTTGCCTATCCTCAAGCAACTGCAAGGGTGCTACAAAATCTCTCCTCTTATTCTTTTGGTATCCTCCTTCAACAGTCTCCACCATTGCTTCAGATTTTCTGCAATAATTATGTCTCCTAATGGTTCCTTCCAAGTGTGCAAATTGGCCTTTGGTAGATAAGCCAAATGACTCTCATCATGAAATAAAGGAAGTTCTATATGGAAACCTCATTGCTGATCAATGGCCTTCTCAAGATAGAAGTGATGACAAGAATGGGGAATTTCATCATCAATGAAGGACTCCCACCTCCATGCTATCATCCAAATGAAATGAATCACCTCCTAGCTTGGTAATTCATAGGAAAGCCCCTCCCAAATGCTCATGAGAGGCATGCTCCATGTGCTCCAATCAATCATATGGTCCACATCATAAAGAGACAAGTGAACTACTATAGTAGCCATATAGTTTCCCATGCTCCCCTTAGAACATGTAGTGCAGAAAATGTAGGAAATTTCTTTCCCCAAGGACACATCTAACGTGTATGTCTCTCCTTCAACCATTCCCCCATCAAAGATAAAAACATCTTCAACATATGGGATCATAATTAAGGTCATTCTAGCTGCCATATGCAATAAAGAAGAAGGAAAATGGTCCCTCATATGCAACCAACGCAGTTTTACTCCTAACTGCCATAGAATATGGTATGACAAGTGTTTTCCCCAACACTTGTTTGCTACCCCATCCTTCTTGCATGCTTGGAGAAGGTGTATGATGGTTGGTGTTAATAAATCACACCATGAAGATTACATCATCTCTATAAGATCTCCCAAGGAATGACCAACATCACCATTGTTCATGGCCCAAAGTGGCTCATGAATCCCAACAAAAAAGGTGCCCCCTCTTGGAGCCAAGACCTGCATATGAGTGTTAATAAAATACAACTACACAATAAATACATCATGAGGTTTAGTAAAACAATGTTTATCATACACTTGTTTCAAATCAGCAAGGTAGCTAATGGATGAGCTCCCTCTCAAACTCAGTGAATAAGGAGATGGTAATGATAACTCTTCCCAAGAGTTATGTTCCTCCTCAACCAACAAATTATCCATGCACTTACTCATATGAGAGTGCATATCCTCTTTGAAGTTCTCCCACATCAATCCATCTAAGATAATATGATATGCTTTAATTAAAACAATGGGTTTTGAGAGCAGAATCTCATAGGCAGCATTAAGTAGTCTCTCCTTAAGCTTGGAGTCTCTAGAAAAATAGATCTGATCATGGGAATAAATGACTCCCTAAACTAATTTATACCTCCCATCTATCATTTTCCCATCAAGAACCTCACATGTGAAAATGTCATAGGAGTATTCCATCAAAAGTTGGGAATCCCAATTTGGATCTAAGCACCCCAACAATGACAATGCTGTAGAAATCTGCAATGCAGCCCCTACCATAGCATGGCTCTCCTCCTTAACATTATTGATGTCAAAGTCACATGTTGGAGTACTACCAACTTCATTTTTCTGCCTCCTTTGCAGCTGATCTTGCTCAAGACAAGATTGAAGTAGATGGAAGTCAACCTCCCTTGGAAAGTCCTTATCTTCCAAAACTTCCTCAATGTAGCCCATGCATGCAAGAGTGTTGATATCCTCTTGTCATGTTCATAAATATCCTTTGTGAATGAAAATATCATTGGCTACCCCAAATATATGGAGTTTCCATATGACATCATGTCCATGCCATCATAGACTTCTGAATTCTCCTTTTTCAGCATAAATAACTGAGAGGGAGATAACAATGTCCAATTCAGAAAATTGTTGATCTCTCTTTTGAACCCATGAAGGATTCTCTAGGATGTGCTAGCTTCTCCCAAAGCTCCCTCCTTATAAAATTAAGCATATGTTGCCCATATTTGAGAGAACACATTAGTTTTCCTCCCATCAGGAGGTCTCCTTGGTGGAATGCCTCCATGTAAAGAGACATCAAGGCATAGAGCAAGATTTGTATATGTGTGGATAGATTTGTCCTTGCCTTCCTTGCACAGATCCTCCTGCCTCCTTTGTGCATCAAACTTTTGAAACAGACAGGGGTATATTCTCCTCATCAAGTGATGTTTGCCGTTCTCTTTTCCTTCTTCTATCTTCAATATCTCACCATTTGACGGTGATGCACATGTTGCACATGGACTGTGACACAATCTCCATATGTGAGATTCTTTGGAACTTCTTGCAAGAGTGAAAGAGTTTCCCTCCTTGGAGAAAGTGCTCCATCCTCCTCTTCATGAGGTCCTAGATGTGCTCTTGGTATGACTGCGTTATCATCTTCAGCCTTCTCTTCAATAGTCAAGAATGCCTCCTTTTCAAAAGGAGATCTTAGATCTTGGTCTTCCTTTGAAGGAGGAATATCCATGTATTCCTCTTGAAGAGAAAGATCTTCATGCAATGGGGACTTTGCCTTTGGCAAAAAATCATTCAAGTTCCCATCCCCTTGAAATGGAGTTGAATTTAAGGACCCTTCCAATCCATGCATAAGTTTTTTTTGACTTGGTTTGATAGACTTCATAGAAGGTGTTTCATGAGACCCTTCATCAAACCTTTCCACTTATCTTCTAATGAACCTTGCATAGGTAGATGTATTTTCATTCTTTAAGGAAAAAGACTCAAACAAACACCAAGCATAAGCCTTACCCTCAAAATGCAGTGCTGCTACTTTGATGGCTTCCTCTTCTGAAACTTGATGTTGTTGCATATAGGTGTCTAGCTCCTTCACCCAAGCCCTAGCTAGACATTTAGGCGATCCATCAAAAGTAGATTAGAAGAATATACTCACACCATGCTTCTTGTTTCTTCCTTCCTCCTTGAACTTGCAAAACCCTTGGAAGTTCAAGTGATCTCTGAATTCCTTAGATTGAGCCTCATACTCCTGCAAATAATCACCAAGAGTCTCTCTCTTTGGCACCTCTCCTTCCTTCTTTTTCTTCTTCATGAAAAAGTGGCTGATAGAACGTTGTAGATCTGATGATGTGGCTGAATTCTCACACCCAACATATGAGGTAGTGGGGCTTTCCTCATGTGAAAATATTAAAATATCTACTTTTCTCTCATTCTTTGTTCCGCGGATTTCTTCTTTCAACTCATTCAAAGCTTGAGAAAGAGTTTTAGAGAACTCTCCCCTTTGCAAACTTCCAGTTAAAGGGATCTTACCCTTTTCTTTAGTGTATTCAATGTACCCACATTTCTTCATTGGTATTTTCTCACCATGAAAACACATATTGGCTTTCCAATAAGCAAAGCATAGGCTATGCCAAGATAGATGATTTGATACCACTGTAATATCCCCAAATCAGGACTGCTAGGAAGGCATGACTGGAAAACACATTTTCCAGGAATGGTTGCTATAGAATATGAAATCAGCCCTTGGATCCCTTAGATCTGATTATCTAAGTCCTAAATCCAAGAGGAGATCAGAAATAAATCTTCCTAGGTGGGTTAAACAGATCTCCCACACCTAGTAAGGCTTGAAACTGCCCAACAAGGGACTGCAGCAATACTACTCAGAAAATAACGTAGTTTCAGAAAAGCAAGAGTAGGAGGCCAATAAAATGTCCTTCAAAAGTATTGACAGTAGCAAAGTAGTTTTATAATGAATTCCATGGGATGCAGAACTGAAAATACAATACAAATACAAAAGAAATGCCCTCAAAGAGGAGCTGCAACCACATAAATGACTGAAGCTGCCTTGACATTGTTATTTTATTAGGATGCAAACTACTACAGGTTACATTTCAGATCTAGAGCGGATCTATGCATAAAAATTTAGATCCATATCAGATCCATGCACTAGAAAGGCTCCTCTTTTAGATCCCTTTGGAATTTTGGGGTTTACACCAAGCATAAGTAGTAGATATGAGATCTAAGAATGCAGATTTGCAGGATGATTCAGAAACTCTGAAGTGTTTAGAATATCCAGATTAGATCTGAAAATTACAAAGTGTATATCTCCTCCAATATATCTCAAAGTGAAGGGTAGATCCCCAACACTCGGAAACCAGCTCTCGAAATGGTGCACCCAAACTCCCTGCAACACCACCTACAAGAATAATGTATATCTAGGGTATAAACTGTGTTTTAGGGGATATATAGCTGATGGCCACATGCCAAGATCAGGAATTGAAGCTCATGCACTCCAATGCACTTCCTCCAATAGAGCAGAGGCCTCCTCCACTAAAAAAGAGCACTGAAATGTCTTAGATGTGAAGAGATCTAATCTCCACGTGCTGCATCTTGCAAAGACAACCAAACCCTCACTGAATCTGAGTTATAATTGAAAGGAGAAGCTTTGCCTTCAAGCCAGATAGTGGACCTTGCAATAAAAACTCTCCCAAGAGCTACTCCATGGGAAGAGGAGGAATTCCTAAACAGGAAATTCCTATGCTAAACAGCATGTGCAATCTAGGCTAAAAAACCAAGAAAGCTATATGGTCTAAACAAACAATATATTAAAGATCATATGATGAACAACATCCTCATGATGCCTTTTGTTGGCTTTATGGGTCTTGACCCAGGTTCGGTGTGAAAGGTTTGCCAACAAACCCCTATACTACTGGCCCTTTCGGTAGTGACCTGCTTGCGCAGGTCACAGTCTCACCCAAAGTAGTATGGGTAGGTGCCGGAACTAGGTTTCTGGACCCTGAGAAAGGAAGGGTAATGCAAGCAGGGCTGTGTTTTATTCAGATTACCTCTGCGCAAGGTCAATTATATTTCCAATTGCATCCATGTGCACTAGATCTACAATTATATGCTTCTCATAACATTAACACAACATTACGTACCTGAACAAAACAGATCTAGATTTACTTTAATACAGATACTTTCAGAGCATGATATAACCAAAGAAAAGTAGATCAATCATTCAATATACAGATCTTCGTAGTGTAAGATAGAGAAATTCATAACACAGTAATTACCAGCAATCCATTTAACAGTACTCACAGATTCAGATCCAATAGTCTTGCATATTCATTCATTCGTTACCCTTACAATTCCCTTCCCAACCTGTGCACATAGTAGCAGGGTCCACACACAGCTGGACTAGGATCTCTGCACACACAGCCAGCATGAATCCGTTCCCCAAAAAACCCAAAAGATAGATTACACAACAGATCACATCAATATCTTACCAATTCTTACCTTTTACAATCTGAAATGCCTCTCTATTTATGAAAATCTAGCTCTAACATTCCTATGGTCCGTAACCCATGGTTTTCGAACCCCTAGTTTACCCTTTAACCCCATTACAATGCTTTTCGGGGCTTTGACCCACCCCAAAAACCCTATGCTATACTAAATATAGCAAAAATAACCAAAATGGACTGGTTTCCTAGCTTGCAAGGAAACCCCGTTCCAACAGTCCCCCAACACATTCTTGTGACTCGTCCCGAGTCACTTTGGTGGCACGCCTTCAATCTGCATGCGTAAGGTATCCAGGGAGTGAAGGATGGGTGGAATCACTTCCTGGCTTTGGGCCGCTACGTGTTGCACAACTTTGATCATTGTCAGAGAAGCAGGCCCATCGAGATCCGGACCCACGCGTTCCAACAGCCAGTGGAGGTGTGCAATGGCGGTCTGCACATCATGCGCAAGCTGGAGTGCATCATTAGTCCATGGTTTCAACTTTTTGTACGAAATCTTCTTGGAGTGCCGAAGGTTCTCAATCTGGTGCATGGCAGCTAGGCGTTGCGCATGGCCGAGGGGGGGTGTAAGGCCCGAAGTTGTTCTAGAGAATCTTCTTCCTACGTCAATTCCCTGTGGGCATGCTGAAGCATGGGGTGGTGCAGTGCTTTTTTCCATAGCTACGTAGCATCTTCAAACAATTTGGCTCCCTGCACCAATTGTTCCTGAATAGTGCGTGTGGCGGTAGTGACCATGGAAATTCGCTGGGCACGTTCTTCCGGGGTTAGGTCATACTGCTTTCATCTTTCTTGGCCATGGCGGTGTACTTCTTGCAGTATGATGGTAGACAGGCTTCATAGTTATACAGTATAGTGCTGTGATAAGGCGAATTGTATGTCCTCAGAACTCGGTTCAGAAGTGACAATGTGAGGGAGTGAACATATGTTGCTTCTAGAGGGTGGGGCCTGGAAATGGCTGAGATGTTGTAGCAATTTTTGGTACCGCAGAGTTCCTGCTGAATGTGGTTCGTAGCTAATCCTTCCAAGTGGCCTACGTGCACTCCTATTACTGCACTCATCTTCTCTCGGTGCTCGTATCAGTTCTTCCTGTGTGTTGGGATCCATAACGGAGAGACTAGCGACATGAATGATAGAAATAAGTAGAAAAAGCCATAATGTAGGTAACCAATACCGCTTGATAGTTGAATAAATAGCTCGAGCCACCATCTTCCAGCCATTCGCGCCCCAATCAAAGATACTTAGTGGCAAGGTAGCTCGTATGTGGCGCATACCCTCGATCATAAATGGTGATAATCTATCGCTTTTTTTCTACATTTGTAAGTGTATTTTCGTATTAACTCTGGATGAGCTGATATTCTTCTTTTGTATCCGAGGTCATGTCATCATGATGTCAGGGTGTGGCTGACGTATTGGAGGTCCTCTCGTACTTCGACGGATGGTTGACACACAGTGAACCCTTAAGTTTATCAGGAGTCTTTTCAAGGCAGTTATGGTGATTGTGGAAGGATCAATGTTGTGCAGGAAAACTATATTATAGGTCCATAGGTGATTTAATTCTTCAGTCGTCGGTAAATTTTCCCGGATACACATGATTGTACACAGGTCCGTAATTTTTTTGGGCAAGGGCCGAGCACACCCTTGAGCGAGAAGGTTACTACGTGGGTCGACTGATTCTGGGGCCCATCTGGCTACGAGGGTCTATACGCAGGATTACCCTATTCCAGTACTTCGTTCGGGCAGGGAAGAAAGGTACCTGCGTAGGTGCTTCATACCAAGTTAGTGGTAGTGCCTCGGACCTACATTCCGTGGACCCCTTAGGCTTCGCAGGCTTTGAAATTTCATCTGTGGCCTCTGGGCAAGGCAAGGTTTGTTCCATGGTAGAGATGCGACAAAAGCTTTTGACAGTCTGAAGGCTGCGAAGTGCCGAAACCTCATGCAGCCAGCTTTGCCAATTCTCCAGTTCTTCATCAGATTCAGAAAATAATTCACTGTCCTTTTCCTAACAGAGCAGCCATTCATCCATGGGGTTAACCTGATCTTCATCTTGCGCAGTGATCTTATAGATATGATCTAATTCCTCCTTCATGTGGATAGGCTTGGTATAGCGGGCACCTTCTGCGGGATCCAGGGGTACTATGACACGCGTACTTCCACTCTCAAACACCATGCTCCATTTAATTAGGTTAATAATTCCCCCCATGTCCATTTCCAAACCTAATATGAGGAGCACAGGGTAGGGGTCTATATCTTCAACTATCTCAATCACTTCAAAGTCAGCTAGGACCCTTGCCCTTGCAATGACAACCATAAATTTTGGTAACCTTCCCAAGGGAATGATTTCTTGTTGATTTTCCATGCATAGCTGGATAGTGGACCATTCCAATTTTGGCTTCCCCATTCGTTTCCATGTCTGCTTAGGTAAAACGTTGGCATCATATCCAAGATCTAAGATAACCTGATCCATTTATGTTAAGTCCCTATATTAATAGTGTAGCCCCTTATTATGTTAGTGTAGCCCCCCTTATTGTTATTATTGTACCCCTGTAACCCCCATATTGTTATTATTGTTCCCTTACATTATTATTGTTAGGTCGGCTAGGATTACATTGTGGCCCCACTAGGATTATATTATGGCCCCATGGACTCCTATATATAGAAGGAGGTTTTGTTCATTTGAATCATCCAATAATTGTTCATTTATGTAAGGTATTGGAGGTTTCCCCCTCGAAGTGGCTCATTTCTAAGGCGTTGATATCTCTTTTCTTCTATTTTTGGAGCTGGTTACACAACATTTGGTATGAGAGGTTTGGATTCTAGGGTTTCGCTGCTCCAAACAGGTCATCGTGGCATTTTCGCTATAACTTGTTTTCTACGAAGCTTCAGAAGCTGAAATTTTTAGGGTACGAAGCTGAAATCTTGAGGAAGTTTTTCTAAAAATTTCAGAGCTTGGTTCGCAATATTTTTGGAGATATCATCTGTGGAAGTTAGGTCTTTTTCAAGCTCCTAAACATGTCATTTTGGAAGTTTCGCTATAAATTTTTTTCTACGAAGGTTCAGAATCTGAAATTCATATGGTGAGAAGCTGAAATCCTGAGGAAATGGGTCAAAAAATTTCAGATCTTGGTTCACAATATTTTGGGAGATATGATCTGTGGAAGGTAGTGATTTTTCAGGCTCCTGAATTTCATCTCAAAGAGGTGATCGTGGGAAAAGTTCAATAACTCTTTCTTTGTGAAGTGGATTTGAGTGCCGTAAAAAGTGGTCGCAATTAAACAGACTTTAGTTTCTTGGCTATCAATTTCAGAGACAAAGGACGAAACAGTGACACGTGGCAAGTTCTGCAAGTTTGCTCTACTGAACCAGTCCAAAATTAGGTCATTGTGGGAGATTGGACACAACTTTGTCTTGGAGAATCCAAATCAGGTCAGACCTGTGGAATTCAAAATAGATTTTAGAGGGATAATTCAGTTCTTAATTTCAAATATTTAAGGGCCACAATCACATAGATAATCCAATTTCAATATCGAGCTCCTCAAAAGCAAGAAAAAGGTGTGTATTGTTTTTTTTCCGAATTGCATAAGTATTGTTTGAAGAATCAAGTTGAAATGATTCCAAGGGCATATTGAAGAATTTTTTTCAGTAATGGGTTCTATTATGCCTCCAAAAAATAATTCCATACCCATTCAGCCCTCAGAAAGCTATACTATGATGCATGAGGAGGAAGAATTGCAATATGAGATATCAAAATTACGGTACCAAGTGCAACAAATTTCGATCTTACGAAGAGCAACCGAAGATGACATAGATGGTTTAAAAGCAGAAATGGAGGCTAATTTGGATGGTTTGAAGGATCAAATAATAGCAAATATGGATGATAAATTAGTGGAAGATCACTTCGAGCATCAACAACAAGTTCTCCAACTCTCAAAGGATAACCCAACTTTGGTGCAAAATCTAATGAAACAACAGGAAGATCAACATCACATCGAAAGAAGTTATGAAGCAGTCATAGAAACAAGAACTCAACAAGTACGATCAATTTCAGAGTATCTTAGCAAGTGGAAGAACTTTCCTGTAGAATATTTCACATGGGAGGATGAGAATTTTATACAGAAGCATCAAGAAATAATCAAGTGTTGAGGACAACACTTGTTTGAAGGAGAGGGGCATGTTAAGTCCCTATATTAATAGTATAGCCCCTTATTATGTTAGTGTAGCCCCCCTTATTGTTATTATTGTACCCCTGTAACCCCATATTGTTATTATTGTGCCCTTAAATTATTATTGTTAGGTCGGCTAGGATTACATTGTGGCCCCACTAGGATTATATTGTGGCCCCATGGACTCCTATATATAGAAGGAGGTTTTGTTCATTTGAATCATCCAAGAATTGTTCATTTATGTAATGTATTGGAGGTTGCCCCCTCGAAGTGGCTCATTTCTAAGGCGTTGATATCTCTTTTCTTCTATTTTTGGAGTTGGTTACACAACAATTTCATACTCCCTGATTTGTGCAGTCAACCGCATTTCCCTCCCTATGCGTTTCTTAGAGCTGTAAAGTTTGTGCACATCCTTGGTCTCAGGGATCAAGGTGGGCCGAGCTGCACAGGTGTTCATTAAATCCAAGAGGTTTCTTATGGCCTGCGGGTTCCTGAGTAATTTCATACATGCCTTCAAAAAGGTCTCAATTTCTTCCTCGCTTTGAGACTGCGCAGGGGATGCTGGTAGTGCCTTTTTTTCACAGGGTACCTCTTTGCTTCCCTTGGTGTCCAACCCACTATGTGTTATGACCTTTGCACTTGGATCTACTTCTCTTAGCTTAGTTTTAACCCTCTGTATGTTCTGCGTAGGGGTCGGCTACTTTTCTTGCATTCTGGCTATCAAGATAGGGCAGGCTTCTACCTCATGGTCCAACTATTTGCAGTATTTACACGATGGTCGGGTGGGATTAGGGCATTCTCTGGAAAAATTCCCTATTTCTCCACAATTATAATAGATCAGCTGACATCATCCTCGGCCTGTGCTTCCTCCCCGGCCTCCTCTCGCTTAGGCCGGTGATCCTCCCAAGTGTGCAGTCAGTCTAGACGACGCAGGGTCTGATTGCACCTGATATAAGTTCCTG
Source organism: Pinus albicaulis (assembly GCA_034641835.2). Taxonomy (NCBI): domain Eukaryota; kingdom Viridiplantae; phylum Streptophyta; class Pinopsida; order Pinales; family Pinaceae; genus Pinus; species Pinus albicaulis. Next base: position 864,077,227 of record CM076570.1, on the reverse strand, counting down.
CGATCTATCATCAAGTCATATGTTCGGAAATTCTACTCGTCATGTCCTACAGACCAACAGAATCGGCACCATTGTTGTTTTAGCTCTGGCACATACGCACCCAGCTGAGGGAAATGGTTCGTATCGTGGAGGCCTACTACCTGACAATCATCACACCATAGCACAGATCCACTTGATCCTAGTCGTAACAGGGCATGTTCCCTACTTACCCCTGGGCGCAGTGGGCTAGGTCCTCTAGCTTGGATATTATCAGTGAGTAGAGGGCACTGATCCTTTGTGTGACCAGACACTCGGCAACGTATACACCAGAGATCCACGCAGATGTCTCACTCTTTTCGTAGGTTTTGTATCTCTAGGTGCATAGCTCCAAGTTGTTCCTGGATCTATTGGACTCCTGCCGAGGTATCCTCCCGGGAGCAGCTTCTAACTTCATAACGGCTTCTACAGCTTTCTCCCGCGATTCGAAGGTTTGATGATTCATTGGTGTGCATAGGTGAGGTAACAACATGGCGATGAACCATTCCATATGTTGTCTATCATCATACTCAAACCCTCCTTCCATAATTTCCTTGTTCAGCCATTGATCCGCCTCCCACACTGATTCAGACGCGCCCTATTTGAAGTCTTTTAAGTCCGCCACTAACTGGGAGTAGGACTTTGGTTTGTGGAATTTTTGCTTCAAAGAATTCTTAATATTATTAAAGACAGCTGGGCCCTTTTTATTGTATTTCTTGCCACATTCTGCGCAATCTAGACATAGTCTGCAATGAACCAGAATAGATCCATGTCATCATCTCCTACCCCCTTGAAGGTAGGTAGTTTTAGATGTGCAGCCATATTAATATCCAGGGATGATGTTATAGGTGAGTTCTTACCCCCTACATGGTGATGTGGCTGGTTCCTTAACTGGGCTATAGGCAGCCCTTCCTCCATCAAGGTTGGTCCGATAATACTTACCACTGCATGTCACACTCCCATCTAGATCTAAGGCCATTCAGTCTGTATGGCTACACAGAATGCTCTTTTCGCACAACAACTTCTTGATCAGTAATGGTAACGTCCTCAGAAACTTACCCCGGAATCCTTTGAAGAATTGTCACTCGGCCTCAGAGTATGATACAGACTGATTAATGGAAAACTCTGTCACAAAGCCTCCTAGCACACTATCCACCCAGTGATCCACCGTGCACGTAATAGTGTTATCAGTTCTCTCTAGCTATTTAAGCAGATTGGGAGTCCACTGAGTGACTCGCTCATCCTTCCAGCACTTCTGGAATTTTATCAGCCTGGCCAACCACTCCTGAAGTTCAATTGCAAAGGTTACAAAGAATATTTCGTAGCTTTTAGTAAGAACGTATCTATTCTTCCACCTTTCTGCCGCTAATTTTTCACTTCGGTTTTCTCTTATTGCAAACTCCTAAATCTGCCTTTCGAACTAGTCCTTGATATTTTTTCTTTCAGGCTTCCAGTATTCTCTTGTCATTACCCAATACCTTTCTTAGATCTCTTCAGGTCTCGGCAACAAAACCATTTTTTTTCTTGAGGGGTACTGACCTAGGTTCGGTGTGCAAGGTTTGCCAACAAACCCCTAGACTACTGGCCCTTTCAGCAATGACCTGCTTGTGCAAGTCACAGTCTCACCCGAAGTAGTATGGGTGGGCGCTGGAACCAGGTTTCCGCACCCTGAGAAAGGAAGGGTAAGACAAGAAGGGCTGCATTCTGTTCATATTACCTCTGCACAAGGTCAAGTATATGTCCAATTGCATCGATGTGCACTAGATCTATAATTATATGCTTCTCATAACATTAACACATCATTACGTACCCGAACAGAACAAATCTAGATTTACTTTAATACACAGACTTTTGCAACATGATATAACCAAAGTAGAGTAGATCAATCATTCAATATACAGATCTTCGCAGTGTAAGATAGAGAAATGCATAACACAGTAATTACTAGCAGTCCATTCAACGGTACTCACATATTCAGATCCAATAGTCTTGCATATTCATTCATTCGTTACCCTTACAGTTCCCTTCCCAGTCTGCGCACACAGCAGCAGGGTCTGCACACAACTGGACTAGGATCTTCACGCACACAGCTAGTAGGAGTCTGTTTCCCAAAAACCCCAACAGATCGCTTACACAATAGATCGCATCAATAGCTTAGCCAGTTCTTACCTTTTACAATTCGAAATGCCTCTCTATTTATAAAAATCTAGCTCTAACATTCCTATGGTTTACAACCCATGGTTTTCGGACCTCTATTTTACCCTTTAACCCCATTACAATGCTTTTCGGGGCTTTGACCCACCCTAAAACCCTTGTGCTATACTAAATATAACAAAATTAACCAAAATGGACCAGTTTCGTAGCTTGCAAGGAAACCCTGTTCCAACACCTTCCCCTTCCTTTTATAAGATGAGAGTGTGCAAAACCCTAAACCACTTTCATTGGACTCATCCTTTTCACACAAGAGATCTTCAACTAAAATTACATTGTGTCTTATTGATGAGAACTCCTCCAAACAACACTGTAGATCTGGTCAAAGTTGACCCAGTCAAGATGATTAACCCCTTTCACACATAAGAGTGCTTATTTACATAGCCAAGATTTATCCTTTTTCATATATGGCATTGATTTATTCTTCATTAGGAGTTTGATTAATCTCCTTTGTACATTTATTCATCTAAACATATTTAAAAAAAAAAAACTATATTCCTATTAGCTGCATGCTAATTTAGGAATACTACAACCTTGGAGTTCTAATAACCTAGATGCCTTTGTTCCTACAAGGGATTTCCCACAAGAGAATTGCAAGCTCACCTCCTTTAACCTCAGTGTAAGCGTCAAGCATCACAAATTGGGAGAGAAGGTGGCCTTAAATGTCTATAAACCAAGCTTATGCTTGGAGGTAATTTTTATTTATGCAGTTCTACCTAGGGTGAGAATGCAAGTGATTATCCAATTAGAATGCTTCAATGAGATACAATTATACTTTAATGTTTTGAACCACTTGTAACCAAGATCATTAAATGTAAATTTTCAACACAATATTAGAATAATTCCAAATGCAGTAATGAAACACCCTCAATATTATTCAATGAAGAAATGTTTTTAATATTGTGCTTATCAAAATTCCTCTTACTTCTAATGTAGCAATTAGGAACAAGAGAAACTTCAATATTTTAGAAGCACAATGAGATGATTATGACAATGATAGAAATATCTTGTTATTACTTATATATTCTTATTAATATTTCTCTTCTATTTATTAGATTTATAGATTAGAACAAGATAACATCACAAAAATTCAAGATCATACCAATAAGAAAAAAAAGATGAAATTGCTAACGCAATGCGACAACGCTCAGAGAAGAGGCTGTCACGCTTATCCCTACTCTGAGAATTGTCACATTGGGTGTATAATTCAAGAAAAAAAACACCATATTAAAAAATCAAAGGCACCATATAAATTAATACTCAATGGTGACAAATTATATGGATATTGGTGCAACTAACTGACTAGCTAAAGGAAGAGTATTATGGTGTGAAATTTCCATATTGTGGGGACATACATCCCCAAGTTTCCCCATGATGAAAAAATATGAAAAATATAAAAGGGAATGCATTTTGATATCTTTGTAAGTCAGTAGGACATGATATGCACACTTGTCATGTGTTGGAGTTTATGAGGGATAGAATGATGGATTCATATAGGGTGCAAGAGGTGCATAATGAGATACCACATAATCATAATCAACCAGGAGCATACAACTAGCAGGGAAAAGGTCAAGGAATGATGGGAAAAATACATGGAGGTATAAGTCAAGGATGACAAGTATTTTGATGGTGAATAGGAACAACTATTTTTTATATTTATGGTCATCCAGGACATCTCACCAGATATTGTAAAAGTACTTGTTCAAAGTGTAAGTACTATAGAAATTTAGATCATGCGATGGAATATTTCCCTTGTTGGTCGCGAATTTTTAGGAGAAGAAGGGGAAACATATTTAGAAGATTACTAAAGAACCATGTATGGATCGATTGCAGGTGAATTGTTTCATGCATGGAGGTACCGAGACTAGAATGTATGCTTATAAACAAGATAACACAAAGTAGCAGTGGGTGAGAAAATATGTAGATCCACAACCAAAATATGATCCACATAAAGAGAAGACAACCTACAAGGAGGCGCACAAAGAATTGGCTGCATCAAAATGGGATATTTTATAAGAAAACATAATGTATGAGATTCTTAGAGTATATGATAGTACCAATTCTAAAAGTCCTATAGTAGAAGATAATGCTATCAAAGAATTGCTTAAGAGTTTTTCTAGATTTTATGTAGGAACTAGAACTTGTAGTAGTGCATTCTCTAGTATGTTCAGTCAATAAATTTGCATCAAAGAAGAGGAAAAGTCCAAAGCCTAGGTTTTGTGTGCAGATAGGATATTATGATATGGATAATATCATTATTGGCTTGGGATGTGATGTGAATATATTTCCTAAGAATCCCCGGGAGATGAACGGGAGCCCTAATTCGGCATGTTATTCTATCTAGCTAAGATTATTGAATCATTCACTATTAGAAAATGGTCAAATGTAGAGGTTGATATTGATGCACTCAAGGATCTAACATATTTTGATGTTATAGAGATAGTTGATGATATTAACCGATATCCAACATTGTTGGGCATTCATTATGCCTTTGAAAATAAGCTTATTATTAATTTGAAGAAAAGTAATATGATATTTGAATCTAGAAATGTCCAGGTGACTGAACCATTAGATCCAAGGGAAGGTCAGATATATGTGAAGCCTATGTAGGAGGAGCTATATGTAGAGGAATTGGAAAATATTTATAATATAACTATATAGAGGGATTACTATGTTAACCCTACATCATATGACATATTTATTTGGCACAAAATTGGTTCCTATTCATTAGACACTAAAGAAGGGCTAGAGAATTCACAAAATTGACAACATGAAGTATATACAAGGAGGTGCATACATATCAATTTTTCATTACATTATATCGATATAGAAGTGCAAGATCCACATAGGTATGATGGTTTAACTTATGTTATGTCGTTTTTCCAAGAATTTGAGCAAAACATACTTGGAAATATAAGGTTGTTAGCATTAGATGTTTCTTTAAGAGAAACTATAGTGTGATGGTGAACCTCACATAAGGCTATTATAGATACCTCATTGCAGTGTAAGAAATTTTTATATATTCAATTTGGATTTGAATTAAAGGTTATAGAAGTCAAGTACATTGGGTTGGTTTGTCCAACAACCCATGCAAAACTTTGTGTCACTTCTTGGAATGGAAGGAAGATACCATAGGAGGAATGAGTCTGTTTAGATACATTTTAGATATCATTAAGAAGGAGTCTGTTTATTAAGTTGGAGGTGTGAAGAGACATGATACGTTGGGAGGAGATGACCGAAAAATTCAAGTCTACATTTAGTTTTGTAATTGAGGATAATGTGTTTGACCGAGTACTCAAGGCTTTGAAGGAAAATATATTTTCATCAGAATGTCAGAGTATACATAGAATTGTATCCCTATGTCCATCCCATAAAACTTTACAATAGGTACACAAAATTATGGAATTTTATAACATTGTTGAAGGAATTGATGGCGACGAGGATCTAAGGGACTTGAACATTCCATTGAATGAAGGATAACACGTTGTATCGGGACCTGAATTAGAGATGGAAGGTTATTCAAAGGATATTAAAATGAATAAATTAAACATTGTTGGTGAAATAAACTAAAATATGTCTTTGATATGGGATAATTTGGATGACAAATGGTGGAGAATATAGTTGGTTTACTGAGGGAGTATCAAGATTTATTCTCTATGACCTTTGCGGAGATGAAGGGAATAACAAATGAATTGGGAGAACTAAGTATTTATTTAAAGTGAGATGCTAGGAATATTAAGTATAAGACCTACAAAATGAATCTGATCAATAATTATAAGGTCAATTAGGAATTGGACTAGATGTTAGAGTTGGGGATAATTGAACTAGTGGAAGAGTTAGAATGGGTAAGTCCCATCATGGTGAGGAAAAAGAAAATAGGATAAATTATAATTTGTGTTGATTTTAGAAAAAAAAATTATGCATGTGTTCATGATCCATTTCCCAACCAATTTACAGATGAATTCCTCAATAATGTTGGTGGACAAGTAGCATATTATTTCACTAATGGGTTTTTGGGATAACGTCAAATCCACATTGCCAAAAAAAATTGACATAAAACTACATTTAATATGGTGTGAGTTTTTTCTCAATATACAGTGTTTCCTTTTGGGTTGAAGAATGAAATTTCTATATTTTCCAAGATCGTGGTCGCAAAGTTCAAAAATTTCATCCACAAATCCTTGGAGGTGTACATAGATGAATGGACCATATTTATCCTATTGAAAAAGAATACATATGCATTTATCTTAATGTTGGATAGATGTATACAAATAAAAATTTATTTAAACTTAAATAAGTGTATCTTTTGTTCCCCTTTTGGTATTTTACTCAACCACATTGTTTGAAAGAAAGGATTGTTGGTGGACCCTGCTAAGATTACCATCATATTAAATTTTCCTCGTACTTATGTTAGGTAATTACGTGCAATATTGAGTCATAATGGGTGTTACTACAAATTCATTAAAGGATATGTGTGTCTAACAACACCCACGGAGATTTTTTAAATAAATATGTGCATTTTCAGTGGACAAAAGAATGTTAGCTGACCTTAGATATGTTGAAAGAGAAAATGGTTTTTGTGCCCATTTTATTTTTTCCTCATTGGATAAAGAAATTTCATCTACACATGGAATGTTGGGTCCTTCATTTTTGAATTGACAAATTTTGGCCAAAATCTGGTATTATAGAAATAATGATGTGGAAGCTTAAAATAATACAAGTCAAATAAATAATTTTGGTCAAAATCTAGCAATGAAAATGTTAAAATTATCACCAACAAAGTTAGTTGGAGCCTTGAAACTCACCAAACAAGCATGAATAAAGAGAACATGAGTTGTTTTTGATATCGTTAAAGGGATAAAAGTTGAATCTAACAAGTGAGGAAGGAGCTAAGTTGGACCATATCAATATCCTGAAGTTATAAAACATGAGACAATGGTGAAAGAGAGATACAAGGTCAAAATATCTAAAATGTTGCTAAAATCTAGTCAAGCTCTACAATTCTCTGACTATGTTGTGTTTTATTGTTTTTATTTCTAAGATACAATGTAACAACCCCTTTCTCCTCAATAAATACATGTTTTAGATTGCAATATGATATTTTTCTCTAAGATGATATAATAAGGAGATATATTACATGGAAGTCCTTATGATATGCGTGTGAATGGCCCCATTTTTATTTTTATTTTATGTTATTTTCTAAATATTACAAACATACGTGAAAACTTTGTTTACAATGTGGATGAATCATGAAATATGTAAATGTTAGTCATATTCCCTTTTTTTATGAAAAACCCAACACTTTCTAAAGTTTCGGTGAGACTTTTTTTCCCTTGCAGAAGATTAGATATGCCAACATCACACTAGAATATGAAAGACTCCTTTGTTGAAACCCTTCGGTGGAACCCTGGGTATCTATAATATTTTTTTCATCCATATATGGTTTCGTTGCTACCTAAATTTTAATTAGGATTTCTAAATAATGGTGACTAGGATTCTGAAGAGTAGTATCCAAGATTGGTGGCATGAAAAGTGTGCCATGTTTATCCTCCAACAAGTGTAGCTAAGGAAAAGGAAACTTGATTGGGTTGATGATAAGATACTTTTTTTTGAACCCACAAGTGATCAATATGAAATATTTTGGGTTGATCGTCCTAAAAAAATGTATTAGTGGTTAAGGTGGTGGTGGGATTCTATAGAAGATCATAGGTTTTGGAGGATCTATAGGAACTAGACCCAATTAGATATGGTTTATTTGAATGGATCAGATACTGAATTAACTAGAGCTATTGATTTTTGGGTCAAGGGAACTTTGGAGGGATATATTATCGAGTTCACTACAGAGAACCACTATCCACTTTCAAAGGTGGAGGATGTTTTTAGATATGGGTTGCGGGGAAGGTTACTAAAAGAGATCCCTTTATGGATTAAGGTTTTGATGACTGAGGAAATATTATTTCACTTTATTCCAACCAACATAGTGGTGTAAACCCTTGTATTATGGAAAGGATTTTGGGGAAATAATGACCTTTTGTGGAACAAAAGTTTGAGTTGCAATGAAAAGGGGAGATAGTTGGAGTGTTAGGGATCTTAGAGAAATGAGGAGGGAGTAGCTATCTAATGAATGGAGGTAGTGAAATATGAGAGAGCTTAGGATAATATGAATTGAATTTAAGCAGATAGGAGAAGCATTGAACATCTTGAAGTTGTGGAAATAAGAAATGAGAAACCCATAGTTGCATAATGAAGTAGTGGCAGAAGAAGTGAGCTATATCACAAGGGATGTAGATAGAGAAGATGCGTTAGGAAATCATAATAGGAATAGAAATGAAAATAAAGGATTAGGTAAAATATGAATACCAAAACTACTAGATCATAGGATTATGATGTCTAACCCAAATACTCGTGTATATGAAGAGGTTAATTTTTTTATGGGAGTATTTTTATATGAGGACAATTCTTCCCCTACAAGTAGCGGTCTAAAAGGTAGAAACATGGTTAGATGTCTCCCTTCCCTTCCCCTTATGCTCTATCAGAACTCCATAAGTTTCATCTCCAAGTTAGTTAATACTTTGAAATTCCATAGTGTTCGTAAGGTGTATTCAACATATATTTCTCGTAGTAGTATTCTATCACATTTCACACATTGTGCGCAATCTGGTTGAAGAGGATTTATTTTAGCTCCACCTGGTCATACTCCAATGGTTGAAAATGTAGCTCGATCATTTACTCGGTGTCCAGATTTTTCAAGTCAAGGATATGAGGACACATAGAAACATTTGTATCTATGTGAATTTATCTGGATATCTAGACATGCTCCAAAAGATTCCAAAGTGAGTGAATTCAAGACCACATTGAGAAATAGAGACCTTTGATGGTTTTTCAAATTGTCAGTGAAAATTCAAAACATGACTCTGGGCAGTGTTAGAGAATAATTCATTAAGGAGTTCAAATTGCCTCAGTTCAAACAATAAAGCTTGGCTGAGTTGTGAGACATTAAGCAACGAGAAGTAGAGACTACATTGGAATGTATGCATAGGTTCAAGGATGCTATTGGGAAGTTGACTTATTTGATTCATCCACAACATCAAAAGTAGTGGTTTATCAAAGAATTGTTTCTATTGACCATGAGCCCTCCTCTAACAGAACAAAAAATTGATACTATAAAAGATGCATTACAACAAGCCATGAAGGTTGAAGTGATGGCAGGATATCATATAAACTTAAGATAAAGTTATGCTTTAAGTGATCATGCTATACTTGGTATGTAGCATCAAATTGTGGATTTAACTAAAAGGTTGAAGGAAATGAACACTACTATGCCTAGTGATGTTGGGCTTCTACTGGAAAATAGATCCTAGCATATAATAACGTATGCTCTTCCTTCTGCATGAATATTCTCAAGAAAACTCTTCATTTTTTATTCAGCTTAAAATATACATAAATAAAAGAGAGCCATACAGAAAAAAATACTGATATATAATAACACAAGAAATTCCTCAGCTGAATATTACAATGGATGGCCTCTTAGCTCTTGGACCTTTTAAAAAAGTTCTCAAACCATCTCTCTCTCCCACTCTATATTTCTCACTTTTTCCATCCTCACACACTCCTCATATTTATACATAATAATGAATTTATTCCAATCCATAATTTCCTGTTCACAAATATCAACTAAAATCTAAATTAGATTTATCCTTTTTTTGGACTCAACTAAGTCTTGTTTAAGGAATTCCTAATCCCTAGATTATCTACCTAATTCAACTCCACTCATATCCTTAATTTATTAAAAGAATATTTACAATAATCCTCACTTACAATTTTCTCTCTTAATTTATTAAAATGAGCACACTAATTTATAAAATAATTAAAAAATCATCACCCCCCTAATTACACAATATTTTAAATAAAAATAAAGCAGGATGCTCCTGCATCAGACTCCCCATGTAGAGAAGTTTCCATAGACTCCTGTCTATGAGGTCTGTCGCTTTTCTGTAATAATGTGATAGCCACAAGTCTTGATTACTTGCTCCCTCGAAGATTCCAAACTCTGTTCTACTGCTGTTCCTTTAAAGTATCAACTCAGTTTGGTAATTCATCACTCACTCTGTCAATCGGATTCCACCGGCCTTTCCAACACTTTCTTTTGCCAATTCCTCGGAGTAGTTCCTCTTTGTTTGATGTCTCCATCTCCAATTGTGTTGAACACTCAACTTTCTGTAATGAAGAATAATCAAGAACTCCTTCTTGATTGCAACTATAGTCATTGATTTCTCTTATAGTAACCAACTTATCATCTGGTGTTGTACCTGCATTCATCAATAAAATGTTAGTTTTAAAAATATAAGACCTTTCGACCTCTTTTGATGCTTCAAGCACCAATCTCCCATCATCGAATTTTTGGATTTCAGTAGATCTTGTTTTTAACTGCTAGCTTCTTTCATCTTTATCCTACTAGATCAATATTTCTATCTCCTTTATGTCTCTATAGACATAACTTTATTTCTCCCCCTGATCTTTCATCTCAACTCCAAATAATTTATGCTCAATTTATCTGATTTTGACATCATATTTATTAATGTCTCCTTCTGCACCTATAGCCACATTATTATTTGAAAAGTTATAAAATTCACTCAAATATGTAAATGTTAAAAAAATTTCACCCCTATCATGCACAGTAACTGCAATCTCTTCTGTATCAGGTTCTGCAAGCTTCATTTCTCCCTCAGATTCCTTAAGCCATTGTTCCAAGAACTCGATTTCCATGTGAAATATTTCCAGCATTTCATTAAAACCTTCATTCCCAGCTTAATTATTCTTGTGGAAATCTTCCTGAGTTATCCTATTTTCTGTTTCATCACATTGAAAAATTATCTTAGCAATTTCATCAAACAAATTCATTGGTTTACCTGATTGTAATATCACTTCGGAATTTCCATTATGCTTCTGCTCCATAATAGCTTCAACTGGCTATCTTACACCAAACTGTAGAAATTATATAAATTATGTGTTATATATATCCAATATTCTCCTGATCACACACTATTTTAACTTCATGCACAATATAGAATCTATTCCACCATTGATCATCACATGCGGAAATTAAATCAATTGCAATGCACATATGAAACCATAAAAATTCACACACATTAACACAGTGATTTAACGGGAAAGCTTGAAGCTAAAAACCCCAACTATCTGTATATAATATATGTCATAGAGATAATGTAACAATCCTCATACAAAGCTGAACATGTCAATTTCTTAGTACAATACAATCGCTACACACTAATCAGGCCCGATCTAGCAAATCGATGCACCGATCTCTGCCACCTGCTAGCCTGCCTCTACTACGCAATCCTTGCTGAAGAATGGATTTTAATGAACTCAAATCCACCTGGATTGCACTGTTCAATCCTCATTAGCATCTCCACTGAGTGTTGGATGCAATCAATGCATCACTATAGTCACAACTGATAGTCACACTTGCTCTTTCACCTACCTCTCCAATGGTCTCCACTGAAACTGTCGATGCAATGTAGTTAACTGATGTATTCTTCAATTGATTAATGAGTTATTATTTTGTGGATTAATTAATAATTAATTCACACCACTCTCACTAGTGTATCAATCAGTTATACTAGATACAACTAGCTCAACTGTGTCTAACTAAGTTAAACTGAATACAACTCCACCAACTACTTCTATAACTCCACCAAACTCTGTCACATGAGTTCTAACTGAAGTCCTAATGCATTAGCTCCAGTAAACCCTCAGGAATAGTGTAATTCCTTCTGTCAGATGTTGTGCCACATCTGTGCACTTAACTGAAGTTCTCCAAGAGAATAAGATAATGTTTAGAGTCCAAATATTATTAAGATCTAATAATATTCGACATATCTATTTTTAGACTGGAAATCTAAAATAGATTCTGCCCAATATGTATAAAAATAGAAGTCCATCTATTTTTCCAACTTGACCAACCATCCACAAATAGCATCTTGCAACTCATATAATATGATTGACATGTCTAAAAGTAGACATAGTCTAAAAATATACTTTGCGCCAAAAATAGCCTGCGGGCCCACTTAGTGAAGGCGAATATTTTCACTAAGCTCATCATCTTGTTGAATCTCAACACTCCCTCTCAAAAATATAGTGATTATCTACCACCCCGATCTTGTCTCTATGGTATTTGAATTTGCTCCTAGTGAGCGCCTCCGTCAGAATATCAGCATCTTGATCCTCCGTAGGAATGTAAGATAGTAACATGATCTTCCGCTGCACACAATATATGATATGATCATACCAGATATCAATATGTTTATATCTATCATGAAATACTGGATTAACCGAGATTTTAATGCAACTCTGATTATCACAATATATCACAGTAGGATCCAAGTGTGAACCGAATAACCTGACCAGGATCTTCCTCATCCATATAGCCTCGCATGCAGCCAAAATTGTTGCCATCTACTTGGCCTCCGCTGAAATGAGTGCCACGGATCTCTATTTCCTGATGTACCAAGAAACTGTTGTGGACTTGATACTGAAAATCCCTCCATATTTTCTCTTTCTTTCCGTTGGGCTCCCTGCCCAATCTGCATCTATGAAGCCATGCAACTTCAACTCATCCGACTATCTGTACCATAGTCCATATCCCAATGTGCCCCTAAGATACCCCAGGACATGCTTGCTTGCCTTCCAAAATAGCTTGGTAGGCTTAACCATAGATTGTGAAAGCTGGTTAACAACATAGCATATGTCTAGTCATGTATTGACCAAATACATGAGCGAACCAACCAACTGTCGATAAATAGTGGCATCCACTACCTCTGCTGATGTAGCATCCTCTTTCCTCCAACCACTAGGAAGATAAGTGTCGATAGGCTTGCAGCCTTGCATGTTGAACTTCTCCAGTATCTCCCAGGCATACTTGCCTTGAGACACAAATAGTCCACCCTTCCATTGCCAAATTTCCAATCCCAAGAAATAATGAAGGAGGCCCAAGTCCTTCATCTAAAACTCCTTTGCAAGATCAGCCTTGCATGAGTGTAACAAAATTTCATCACCTGTTAGTAAAAAATCATCTACATAAAGTACAATCATCAGCAACTTACCCTCAACCACAATCTGGTACAGGTTAGGATCTGCCTCACTCTTGGTAAAACCAAGGCTGGTGAAATAACTGTCTATCCATGAGTACCAAGCACGAGGTTCTTGTTTCATCCCATACAACGCTCTTTTGAGCCTGCACACATGCGACTCGCTGTTGAAGATTTTGAATCCTTCAAGCTGCTCTATGTAAACCTCCTCCTCAATGAATCTGTTGAGGAACATAGTCTTCACATCCATCTGATGAATGTGCCAACCCATTTGAGCTGAGAGAGCAAGGATGCTCCGTATGGAAGAATACCTTGCAACAGGTGCAAAGGTTTCTTCATAGTTGATCCCCTCAATCTATGAGAAGCCCCGGGCAACAAATATTTCCTTGTACTTATCGACGCTCCCATCAGCAGCTTGCTTCACTTTGTAGATCCATCTCGAACCTACCACTGATTTTCCTTCCAGCCTTGGGATAATATACCATGCACTATTTCTGACAATCGAATCATACTCTTCCACCATGGCATCTACCCATGTAGGGTCCTCCACAGCTTCCTCGAAAGAGGATGGATCTGTCACGATACATTTGCTCATCAGAGCCATGTATCCAGTAAATCGGTCAGGTGACTGTCTCTGTCTGTGCTGTGATGTAGGTGCTCCTACATTTTGTGCTGCATCAAGATTTAGTTGCTCAGCTTCTGTAGTGCGTTTCCTCCCTCTGATGTTTGGCGCTACATGAGTGGTTTCTTCCACTCCATGAACCTCCTCTTATGGCTGATCCACATCCTAAGGCTCATCTTTAGGAACTAATAGCTCCTCATCTGCATGCAAGTGTAGCTCCCTCTCAAGCGATAACTTCATGGCTTTCTCCTCATGAAATTTGATATCTCATCACACAACAGTCTGTCGACTGTCTAGAAAATACACACGATAGTTGCGGGGTGTTTCTGTGTACCCCACAAATATCTCAACCTCTGCGGTTGGCTCCAAATTATTCCTGGCATCCTTCGTCACATGGATGTAAATTTTGAGATTCAACAAGATGATGAGCTTAGTGAAAAGAGTCGCCTTCACTAAGTGGGCCCACGGGCTATTTTTGGTGCAAAGTCTATTTTTAGACTATGTATATTTTTAGACATGTCAATCATATTCTATGAATTGCAGGATGTTATTTGTGGATGGTTGGACAAGTTGGAAAAATAGTTGGACTTCTATTTTTAGACATATTGGGTGGAATATATTTTTAGATTGCCAGTCTAAAAATAGATATGTTGAATATTATTAGCTCTTAATAATATTTGGACTCTAAACATTATCTTATTCTCTTGGAGCACTTCAGTTAAGTGCACAGATGTGGCACAACAACTGACAGAAGGAATTATGCTATTACTGAGGGTTTAGTGGAGCTATTGCATGGAGGACTTTAGTTAGAACTCATGTGACAGAGTTTGGTGGAGTTTTAGAAGTAGTTGGTGGAGTTGTGTTCAGTTTAACTCAGTTAGACACAGTTGAGCTAATTGTATCTAGTCTAACTAATTGATACACTAGTGAGAGTGGTGTGAATTAATTATTAATTAATTCACTAAATAATAAATCATTAATCAAATGAAGAATACATCAGTTAAATACAGTGCATGGACAGTTTCAGTGGAGACCAGTGGAGAGATAGGTGAAAGGACAAGATGACTATCAGTTGTGACTATAGTGATGCATTGATTGCATCCAACATTCAGTAGAGATGCCAATGAGGATTTCGCAGTGCAAGCTAGGTGGATTTGAGTTCCTTTAGAGCCATTCTTTAGTAGGGATTGCACAATAGAGGCAGGCTAGAAGGTGGTAGAGAATGGTGCATGGATTTGCTAGATCAAACCTTATTAGTGTGTAGCGATTGTATTGTATTGAGAGCTTGATGTGATCATATTTGTATGAGGATTGTTACATGATCTCTATGAAATATATTATATACATATAGTTGGGGTTTTTAGCTTCAGTATTTCCTGTTAAAGTGCTATGTTAATGTGTGTGAATTTTTATGGTTTCATGTGTGCTTTGCAATTGATTTAATTTCCGCATGTGATGATCAATGGTGTAATAGATTCTGTATTGTGCATGAAGTTAAAATAGTGTGTGATAAGGAGAATCTTGGATATATAATGCATTATTTATATAATTTCTACATGGTATCAGAGCGATATTGATTATAGTAATTGCAAATTATAGAAGCGGTTGAGGTTTGTGCTGGTGGAATTCGAATTTGCGGCAGTGTTTTCTTGGTGTCGAAGTTGAGATGTATTTCAACGGATTGCGATTGGAGTATGCCATTGAGGGAAGCTTTAATTATATTGCATAGAAGGAAAATATGTAGGCAGTGCTGGAGGATAATGGGTTGAAGGAGTTCATAGATGCAGAAATTCCAAAACCTGCTTCTAGCGATGCAGCCGCACTTGATGCATGGCAAAAGAAGACAACAAAATGTCGAAGAATTCTATTGGAAGGTGTGAAGGATCACATAGTGTCCAGCCTTCATGGTAAATACTCTCCATTCTTGATGTGGAAATATTTGATAGACTTGTTCCAAAGCAAAAGTGACCAGAGGAAGTTGGCGCTTAAAGGCAGGCTCAGAAAAATAAAAATGGAGAAAGGTGAAAGTATACCCAAGTACCTCACAAAGTTTTTCTAGTGCAGAGATGAGATGGGAAGTGTCAAGGTTACTGTAGATGAAGAGGAATTGGTGAGATTGGATCTCCTTGGGCTTTTGAAGAGTTGGCATTCCTACGAGGACTCTGTCAATGGTCAGGAGAAACTGCCGGGATGGGAGTGACTTTGGTCGGATCTTGTGCAGGAGGAGATAAGGAGGAGTACCAGGGATGGATCTTCATCGAAGAATGAAGATGAAGAAAATTGTGCTTTGGTTGCCAAAGCAAGGAAAGGGAAGGGAAAGAAAAATTCTTCTCAATCCAGTGCGAAAGGCAAGAAGCAGGACTTGTCCAAGGTGAAGTGCTTTCACTGTCACCAACACGGACATTACGCCACTAATTGTCCACAGAAGAAGAAAAATAATCAGGTTTCTGGATCTACAGCTGGAGAGGCCTTAGCCTTGCAGTTTGAGATGGATTTTTTGTTGATCACATGCTTGGTATCAAGTGTGATGGGATCAGTGTGGTTTCTTGACAGTGGTGCGTCTTTCCATATGACCAGAGACAAAGATTTGTTTACTGATCTGGATGAGAAGGATCTTGGAGTGCACATCTAGATGGGCAATGGTGGTAGATATAGTGTGACTGGTATCAGGACCATTTCCTTTGAGAGGGAGTCTGGAAAACCTTTCATCTTGAAGGATGTCATGCATGTTCCAGGATTGAAGAAGAATCTGATCTCTATGGCGATGTTGGAAGACAAGGGATATGATGTTGTCATTAGTGAGGGAAAGGCTTTCTTGTGCAATAAGGAAACTGGTGAAACCCAGAGGATAGGGGTTTGAGTTAAGAACCTTTATCAATTGTAGGTAGATGTCTGCACAACAATGGTAGGCAAAGAAGAAGGAGTGGTGAGCCAGGATGAGGGAAAATTGTGGCATAGGAGATTGGGCCATCTTCACCATGGCGCTTTGAAAATTTTGCAGCAGATTTCTACCGGCTTCCGAAGGGTAAACTTGCGCAGTTAGATTAGTTCAAGGGATGTACTTTGGGAAAATTTGTGAAATCCACCTTTCATCAGAAGGATAGTCATGCCATGACAATCCTTGAGAGAATTCACACAGACGTGTGTGGACCTTTCTCAGTAGCTTTGATAGCAAAGCACAGGTATTATGTGATATTTGTTGATGACTTTTCTCATAAGTGCTAGATCTTCTTCACGCAGAAGAAGAGCGAGACATTCTCAAAGTTCTGTGAGTTCAAGGCACTGGTTGAGAAAGAGTCGGGGAAGTAGGTGAAGGCTCTTAGGAGCGATAATGGTGGTGAATTCATCTCTGGTGAATTCAAATAATTTTGCAGCACAGAAGGAATTTGAAGAGAGCTCATAGTGCCTCATAACCCATAGCGAAATGGGGTCTCAAAGCGAAAGAATAGAATGATCGTGGGTGCTACACGGGCGATGTTGCATGATCGAGGCCTTCCCATACACTTGTGGGCTGAGGCATGCAACACTGCAGTTTATGTGAAAAATCATTGTCCTCATAAAGTACTTGGAATGAGTACACCCGAAGAGGCATTTTCTTGTAAGAAGCCTAATATTTCTCATTTGAGGACTTTTGGCTCACCTGTTTACATTCATGTGACGAAGGATGACAGGAAGAATTTGGAGCCGACCGCAGAGGTTGGGATATTTTTTGGGTACACAGAAACACCCCACAACTATCATGTGTATTTTCCAGACAGTCGGAAGACTGTTGTGCGACGGGTTATCAAATTTCACGAGGAGAAACCCATGAAGTTGTCGCTTGAGAGGGAGCTACACTTGCATGCAGCTGAGGAGTTACTAGTTCCTAAAGATGAGCCTCAGGATGTGGGTTAGACACAAGAGGAGGTTCATGGAGTGGAAGAAACCACTCATGCAATTCCAAACATCAGAGGGCAGAAGCACACTACATAAGCTGAGCGACTGAATCTTGATGCAACGCAGAATGTAGGAGCCCCTACATCACAACGCAGACAGAGACAGTCACCTGACTGATATACTGGATACATGGCTCTGATGAGCAAGTGTATCATGAAAAAACCATCTTCTTTCGAGGAAGCTGTGGAGGACCCTACATGGGTAGATGCCATGGTGGAAGAGTATGATTCGATTGCCAGAAACAGTGCATGGGAGATTGTCCCAAGGCCGGAAGGGAAATCAGTGGTAGGTTTTAGATGGATCTACAAAGTGAATCAAGCTGCTGACAGGAGCATCGAGAAGTACAAGGCAATATTTTTTGCCCGGGGCTTCTCACAGATCAAGGGGATCGACTATGAAGAAACCTTTGCACCTGTCGCAAGGCATTCTTCCATATGGACCATCCTTTCTCTCTCAGCACAGATGGGTTGGCACATTCATCATATGGATGTGAAGACTATGTTCCTTAATGGAGTCATTGAGGAGGAGGTGTACATAGATTAGACTGAAGGATTTGAAATCTTTAGCAGCAAGTCACATGTGTGCAGGCTCAAAATAGCGTTGTATGGGCTGAAACCAGCACCTCGTGCTTGGTACACACGGATAGAAAATTATTTCACTGGACTTGGATTCACCAAGTGTGAGGTGGATCCGAACCTATACCAGATTGTGGTGGAGTGTAAGTTGCTGATCATTGTACTTTATGTAGATGATTTGATATTGACAGGTGATGAACAATTGATACTCTCATGCAAGGCTGATCTTGCAAAGGAGTTTGAGATGAAGGACTTGGTCCTCCTTCATTATTTCCTAGGATTGGAAATCTGGCAGTGGAATGGTGGACTATTTGTGTCTCAAGGCAAGTATGCCGAGGAGATACTAGAGAAGTTTCACATGCAAGGCTGCAAGCCTATCGACACTCCTCTTCTTGGTGGTTGGAGGAAAGAGGATGCTACATTGGCAGAGGTAGTGGATGCCATTGTTTATCAACAGTTGGTTGGTTCGCTCATGTATCTAGTCAATACACAACCGGACATATGTTATGTTGTTAACCAGCTTTCACAAGCTATGGTTAAGCATACCAAGCTATGGTTAAGACATGTCGATCATATTCTATGAGTTGCAGGATGCTATTTGTGGATGGTTGGTCAAGTTGGAAAAATATATGGGCTTCTATTTTTAGAAATATTGGGCAGAATCTATTTTTAGATTTCCATTATAAAAATAGATATGTTGAATATTATTAGCTCTTAATAATATTTGGACTCTAAACATTATCTTATTCTCTTGGAGCACTTCAGTTAAGTGCATAGATGTGGGACAACATCTGACATAAGGAATTATGCTATTCGTGAGGGTTTAGTGGAGCTATTGCATGGAGGACTTCAGTTAGAACTCATGTGGAAGAGTTTGGTGGAGTTGTAGAAGTAGTTGGTGCAGTTGTGTTCAGTTTAACTCAGTTAGACACAGTTGAGCTAGTTGTATCTAGTCTAACTGATTGATACACTAGTGAGAGTGGTGTGAATTAATTATTAATTAATTCACTAAATATTAACTCATTAATCAACTAAAGAATACATCATTTAATTACAGTGCATGGATAGTTCAGTGGAGACCAGTGGAGAGGTAGGTGAAAGAGCAAGTGTGACTATCAGTTGTGACTATAGTGATGCATTAATTGCATCCAACACTCAGTGGAGATGCCAATGAGGATTGCAATGTGCAAGCCAGGTGAATTCGAGTTCATTCAAAGCCATTCTTCAGCAGGATTGCGCAGTAGAGGCAGGCTAGCAGGTGGCAGAGATCAGTGCATGGATTTGCTAGATCAAGACCTGATTAGTGTGTAGCGATTGTATTGTACTGAGAGCTTGACATGTTCAACTTTGTATGAGGATTGTTACATGATCTCTATGACATATATTATATGAAGATATTTGTGGTTTTTAGCTTCAGGCTTTCCCCTTAAAACACTGTGTTAATGTGTGTGAATTTTTATGGTTTCATGTGTGCTTTGCAATTGATTTAATTTCCGGATGTGATGATCAATGGTGGAATAGATTCTGTATTGTGCATGAAGTTAAAATAGTTTGTGATCAGGAGAATCATGGATATATAACGCATTAGTTATATAATTTCTACAGTAAACAGGTGAGCCAAAAATCTTCAAATGAGAAATATCAGGCTTCTTACCAAAAAATGCCTCTTTGGGTGTACTCATGCCAAGTACTCTATGAGGACAATAGTTTTGCACATAAATTGCAATGTTGCATGCTTCAGCCCACAAGTGTATGAGAAGGCCCTAATCATGCAACATCGCCCGTGCAGCACCCACGATTGTTCTGTTCTTTCTCTCCGTGACCCCATTCTACTGTGGGTTATGAGGCGCTATGAGTTCTCTTTGAATTCCTTCTACACTGAAAAGTCTTTGAATTTTCCAAAGATTAATTCACCACCATTATCGCTCCTAAGAGCCTTCATCTGCTTCCCTGACTCTTTCTCATCTAGTGCCTTGAACTCACAGAACTTTGAGTATGTCTCGCTCTTCTTCTGCATGAAGAAGATCCAACACTTATGAGAAAAGTCATCAATAAATATCACATAATACCTGTGCTTTGCTGTTGAAGCTACTGAGAAAGGTCCACACACGTCTGTGTGAATTCTCTCAAGGATCATCATGGCACGACTATCCTTCTCATGAAAGGTGGCTTTCACAAATTTTCCCAAGGCACATCCATTGCACTGATCTTACTGCGCAAGTGTACCCTTGGGAAGCCCAGTAGAAATATGCTGCAAAATTTTCAAAGCGCCATGGTGAAGATGGCCCAATCTCCTATGGCACAATTCGCCCTCATCCCGGCTCACCAATCCTTCTACTTTTCCTACCATTGCTGCGCAGCCATCTACCTGCAATTGATAAAGGTTCTTAACTTTAACCCCTATCCTCTGGGTTTCACCAGTTGCCTTACTGCGCATGAAATCCTTTCCCTCGCTAAAGACAACATCATATACCTTGTCTTCCAACATTGCCATAGAGATCAGATTCTTCTTCAATCCTGGAACATGCATGACATCCTTCAATATGAAAGGTTTACTAGACTCCCTCTCAAAGGAAATGGTCCTGATACCATTCGCACTGTATCTACCATCATCGCCCATATCGATGTGCACTCCAAGATCCTTCTCATCCAGATCACTGAACAAATCTTTGTCTCCGGTCATATGGAAATATGCATCACTGTCAAGAAACCACACTGATCCCATCACACTTGAAACAAATCATGTGATCAGCGAAAAATCCAGCCTGCGAGGCTAAGGCCTCTCCAGCTACAGATCCAACAACTTTCTTATTTTTTTTCTTCTCTAGACAATTAGTGGTGTAATTTCCGTGTTGGTGACAATGAAAGCACTTCACCTTGGAAAAATCCTTCTTCTTAGCTTTCGCATCGGATTGAGAAGGATTTTTCTTTCCCTTCCCTTTCCTTGCTTTGGCAGCCAAAGCACAATTTTATTCATCTTCATTCTTTGATGAAGATCCATCCCTGGTACCCTACCTTATCTCCTCCGGCATAAGATCCGACCAAAGTCGCTCCCATCCCGGTAGTTTCTCCCGACCATTGACAGAGTCCTCGTAGTTGTGCAAACCCTTCGGAAGCCCAAGGAGAGCCAAGCTCACCAAGTCCTCTTCAGCTACAGTAACCCCCAAACTTCCCAGCTCATCCCTGCACTGGAAAAACTTCGTGAGGTACTTGGGTATACTTTCGCCCTTCTCCATTTTTATTTTCCTGAGCTTGTCTTTAAGTGCCAACTTCCGTTGGTCATTTCTGCTTTGGAACAAGTCTGTAAAAGCTTTAAACATCAAGAATGGATAAGATTTACCATGAAGGTTGGAAACTATGTGATCCTTCACACCTTCCAGCAGAATCCTTCGACATTTTGCTAT
This sequence comes from Pinus albicaulis, assembly GCA_034641835.2. Taxonomy (NCBI): domain Eukaryota; kingdom Viridiplantae; phylum Streptophyta; class Pinopsida; order Pinales; family Pinaceae; genus Pinus; species Pinus albicaulis. The sequence goes on along the minus strand of CM076570.1, from coordinate 864,055,356 downwards.
CTTATTTTTCCATGCATTAAGTGTGGCTATATCGCTAGAAGCAGGTTTTGGAATTTCTGCATCTATGAACTCCTTCAACCCATTATCATCCAGCACCACCTCCATCTTGTCCTTCCATGCAATATAATTTGAGCTGCCCTCAAGGGCATACTCCAATCGCAATCTGTTGAAAGACATTTCAATGAATGCTCAACTTCGACACCAAGAAAACACTGTAGCAAATTCGAATTCCACCAGCACAAAACTCAACCGCTTCAATAATTGCAATCTGCTCTGATCAATATCGCTCTCATACCATGTAGAAATTATATAACTTATGTGTTATATATATCTAAGATTCTCCTGATCACACACTATTTTAACTTCATGCACAATACAAAATCTATTCCACCATTGATCATCACATGCAGAAATTAAATCAATTGCAATGCACACATGAAACCATAAAAATTCACACACATTAACACAGTGATTTAACGGGAAATCCTGAAGCTAAAAATCCCAACTATTTTTATATAATATATGTCATAGATATCATGTAACAATCCTCATACAAAGCTGAACATTTCAAGCTCTTACTACAATACAATCGCTACACACTAATCAGGCTCGATCTAGCAAATCCATGCACCGATCTCTGCCACCTGCTAGCCTACCTCTAATGCACAATCCCTGCTGAAGAATGGCTTTGAATGAACTCGAATTCACCTAGCTTGCACTGTGAAATCCTCATTGGCATCTCCACTGAGTGTTGGATACAATCAATGCATCACTATAGTCACAACTGATAGTCACACTTGCTCTTTCACCTACCTCTCCACTGGTCTCCACTGAAACTGTCGATGCACTGTAGTTAACTTATGTATTCTTTAGTTGATTAATGAGTTATTATTTAGTGAATTAATTAATAATTAATTCACACCACTCTCACTAGTGTATCAATCAGTTAGACTAGATATAACTAGCTCAATTGTGTCTAACTGAGTTAAAATGAATACAACTCCACCAACTACTTCTATAACTCCACCAAACTCTGTCACATGAGTTCTAACTAAAGTCCTCCATGCAATAGCTCCAGTAAACCCTCGGGAATAGCGTAATTCCTTCTGTCAGCTCCTGTGCCACATCTGTGCACTTAACTGAAGTGCTCCAAGAGAATAAGATAATGTTTAGAGTCCAAATATTATTAAGAGCTAATAATATTTGACATATCTATTTTTAGACTGGCAATCTAAAAATAGATTCCACCCAATATGTCTAAAAATAGAAGTCCATATATTTTTCCAACTTGACTAACCATCCACAAATATCATCTTGGAACTCGTAGAATATGATCAACATGTCTAAAAATAGACTTTGCGCTATAAATAACCTGCAGGGCCACTTAGTGAAGGCGACTCTTTTCACTAAACTCATCATCTTGTTGAATCTCAACACAAACAAGAACTCATTTATGATTTCTTCCTGTTGCAACAATTCAATACCTTCCTCCTCTTAAAGGAATTCTCCATCAGACTTCACCTCAAGAGTTTCATTCATCTTTGTGACAGTTTCACTAGACTGTCCACCATCTTCTCCATAGCCTGCAAACATACATAAATTGTGAGTGTTAAAAATATAAGGCTTCATGGCCTCATCTACTTCTCTTGTCAACATATCTTCAAATTCTTTTGAACTATTCCAATAGTTCATGAGATCTTCCTCATTGATCTCTTAACCCAAAATTTCACCCTGTTCTAGGCCACAAATGGAAACATCCATTTTCAACTCAGCCTCTCTAGTTCTTCACATCCCATTTGAACACTTATCATATACTTGAGCTTCCTCAGCTCTTCTGTCAGCTCTATGTCTACCTGTTGTTCCCTCTTTTCGTGTAGTCTCTGCCACTTCACTTTCTTCCTCATGGTCCAACCATGTGTCTGGTATTTCATATTTCTCTACAATAACTCCATCAACAATTCAAGGTGAACTGTTATCTCAGCCTTCTCCTGCTCATAATATTCATCAGTTAACTGCTTACATATGCCATTTTCTGTGGAATTTTCCTTCTTCTTCCTTTGGTTGTGGTCTTTCTCAGAACCTTTGAAACGACTATCACTAGTCATCTTCTCCTCCTTTGTGAACTTTATCTATTCACTTGTGCATTTCATTCAATCCCATTTTCAACAAGCCTCCATACTTTCCATTCAACAATACAAGCTCTCTTCTTGCGCTTGACTTATTTTGGTTCTATGCCTTAGAATCATCTCTGGAAACTCTCTTGCTCCTCTTTGCTGCAAAACAACAATTGCAATATTCCATGTGTTATAATGATCAAACTTTTTGGGTGTCAGGCTCTACCGATCATGCACCCAATTACATTCAAACCTTTGACTTAGCTTACGATTCTTTGACTTTAGACTTTACACCAACTCTTCATCTTGGAAAAAAATACTCAATCTTAACTCAAGCTATCCAAAATTTCATTTGACCCTAACATCTGTTTTGACTTCAAGGCTTGCCCCAATAATTATGATAGTGGATATTTTGACTTAATTCAAGTTATACAATCTTCCAACGAACATATACTCATAATACATTTTTAGGATGTAAAATATTCACTCTCTCTCATACTTCGTTCTTATGAAAAATCATCAGTTTCCCATTATCATTTCACATGATGCTGAAGTCTTTAATCGAAATGCAATCCAGGTTTTCCAATATTTATTTTATGGTGAAAATAAATAAACCATTCAATTTTATTATCCATTCTTGTGGTTGAAATGATCCAACCCTTCTCTCGTTTATTATTTTAGAAATACATTCAAGCTTATATAGACATTGTCTCCACACAAAAATTTGATGCAATCAACCAATGCACACTTTAGTATTTAATGTATCAAGAAATTATAATATATATAATTCCAAATAAATTAGACTCTTCATATGAGATTGAATTCCTGCTTTGCTTTACTTTGAATGTGCAAGGTCCATTCTCTCCCCAACAAATAAATCTCTTCCCAACAATTTTCTAACATAAATCTTTCCCAGCAAACAATGTTTGTAAACCTTTTGTAAATCTTCAAGGTACGCACAATATCCCCTCTTAGCTTAAGCCAAGTTCCCACATCTCAATCTCTCGGGTTTCTCTTCAATTTCAATTTCTTGGATTTGGAAACATGAAACCTTAATGTAACGGAATATTTTTTCCAAGATTACATTCTCCAAAAATGTACATGAACTATTTTCAAAAACCTTACCTCGATCAATCCCAATGACCTTTTCTTACGCTGGAAGGTGGTATCATGGAAACACTGGATCCATACCTTGAATATTTTGCTAGAAATGCACCTCTTTCACAAGCCCCACACATGCCTTTTTGAAGTGCATTGATACGACTGCCTTCCACAGGTAGGCAAGTTCATATTTGACGCAGTTAATAGTGCACTTTCCAGTAGCTCCATAGTACAAACACAAGCTCGAGAGGGGTGCCTCTCAATTCTATCTACTCATCAAAAATGTTGCAGGCTTCCACAATGATGGAACATTGTATGTTTTTTTTGAAAAATTTGTTTGAAATATTAATACCTTTGACCATGATCTCTTAAATGATGGCTAGGAATCGAACTCACAATGACCACTTTCTTCAGCCAGACTTATCAAATGTAACGCATATTTGTTTCTTCATTTTCTCGTTGCTCGAAACCTCCATCCTTTGAAATTGGATTGCTGGAAATGTTCACTCATGCTAATCTTCTGTTCTTCATTCCTATTTTTAGCTTTCCACATGACTGATAAAATTGAGGATTAGAAAATCTTGCTGCAGAAAGAGTAGTTGCATAGAACTAGAATACTCACCTTCTGAGATTTGTATTGAACTATAAATATCCAACAATACTACTTGTCCTTTCAAAAATCATGTATCACCTTCCAAGGATTCGATCCACTACCGATTTTGATCACAGATTCCCATGAGGCCAAGCCTCGGTTTCCATTTCCATGAAATTCTTGCGATGGATCAATTGAATACTTTATCTCTTCAAAAATTCTATAGTTGAGTCATTTGTGATGGCATATTGATCTTAAACTGTAGGTTTCCACCAACTCAGTGCGATTTGAAGACAATGATTACAGTCATCACTTCAGTGTTGCAATGTTAAATACTTATATTCCACCACAGAGTCAATCTATATATTTCTAGGTCAACACAGTCCCTGCAACACTTCCTGCAACGCATTTCTATTAACATTTATAAAAAAAATATTTATAGTAAAAAAAAATGGTTGGAACGGGATGATTCACAATTTCCTCAAGATTTTCCAAATCACAGAACAACAAATATCTTTATTGATTGTTGTTCCATCCTATCATTGGATCAAACTTGCCACAATACAAAGTTTCATAATTTTATTTTCGTAGACTTGTCCATCCATCGGCAACCTCTCTTCACAATTTCATGTTTCTCATCATCTTAACACACTCTTCGATTAGTGCCAACACCATCCTCCGTGAATGCCATATGAGCTGTCACCCAAAACTGTTCACAATCCCAGACAACATTTCTCTACGTTGCTTCAAGACAATTGGATTTTTCCAGCCACTGCTATAAAACGTATATTGCCAATGCATCATTTGTAGGGGTGCTCACACTGTCCACTATCATTAAACACGTTACCTGTGGTAACAATGCCTACGTCCGCACATTTAGCTACAATTATTCTACGTTGATGTTGCTCCTTCACTTCGCAGATTGAAATGGAAATCCGAGCAAAATGTCCAAGCTCGAAACAATATTGAAATCCTTTCACACAGAATTTTCAATGCACAGTGCGCTCCCTTGATGCCAGAATCACGCCACCTCCGCTGACATCAAATCACCTACGTGATGTCAAACATGGAATCTGCTTAAGGAAGCACATGTTGTGTTCCCTTTACACTGGCTGCATAACATATCTCCATTGTGAACTCATTCCTGCATTCACAACTCATACATAGCATATATATATATATATATATATATATATATATATATATATATATATATATATATATATATATATATATATATATATATATATATATATATATATATATATATATATATACATAGTTTACAGATTCAACACGCCAAAATCTTGTACTTATTTCAATCAACTCTCTCCCAGGATTTGATACCAAATGATGCCAGGCTTCTACTGTAAAATACATCCTAGCATATAATAACGTGTGCTCTTCCTTCAGCATGAATATTCTCAAGAAAATTCTTCCTTAAAACTATGATTTGATTCAGCTTAAAATATACATAAAGAAAAGAGATCCATACAAACAAAAATACTGATATATAATAACACAAGAAATTCTTTGGCTGAATATTACAATGGATGACCTCTCGGCTCTAGGTCCTTTTACAAAATCTCTCAAACCGTCTCTCTCTCTCGCTCTGTATTCCTCACTATTTTCCATCCTCACACACTCCTCATATTTATACATAATATTGAATTTATTCCAATCCATAATTTCCTCCTCACAAATCTCAACTAAAATCTAAATTAGATTTATCCTTTTTTTGGACTGAACTAAGACCCGTTTAAGGAATTCCTAATCCCTAGATTATCTACCTAATTCAACTCCACTCATATCCTTAATTTATTAAAATAATATTTACAATAATCCTCACTTACAATTTTCTCTCTTAATTTATTAAAATGAACACACTAATTTATAAAATAATTAAAAAATCATCACCCCCCTAATTACACAATATTTTAAATAAAAATCAAGTAGGATGCTCCTACATCACCTAGTTAACTGCAAGTTTGGTGCACATGTTTTCATACTGAGGGAAACCATGTTATTGAATGTATGAGGTTGTGAGGTGAAAGTACCTAAAAGGTTCCATTTGGCTCCCCCTTCGCCACAAACATGGCATAAAGGGAACATTGCACAAGTTTCATCAACATATACTTATCAAGGACGTACTCAATGTCACACGTTCCCTAATAATTGCGGTATGTCTTCTAATGAATTTTGTGAAAATTTTCACTCTTATGTACATTCTCCTTGGTTATTTCCTATTTTACAAAAATATCCCAATGTGCCCAATTCTATCTTTTGTGAGTTTTGTATGTCTCCTATGCATAACACTAACCAATGCAAATCCTTAGACGTTATGGCTGATTGATTACGTCACATGGAATTTCGTGTGAATGAAGTCACTCATGGAAGAGGATGTGGAGGATACAGAGGAGGAAGGACTGGTGAAAGAGGTCTATTCAGGTGTTATAACTATGATAAATAAGGACATGTAATTCAAGATTTTCCACTGCTAAGAAGGTCTTGTTTCTCACATTGTCGAGTGAATGCCCATGTAACAGAAGATTTCCCAAATTGATTTATCGATGGGAGGAGGTTAATAGACAAAGGGGAACCAATTTTATCAATGTAGAACCTAGAGGACCAAAGAAAATATTACAAAAAATATCAATGTTATCACTAGAGGAGGTAAGTGGTCTAGCACCAATAAAGATACACTTGAACAACCTACTATAATAAAAATTGCATCTCTTAAAGGGATGTATGACCCTTATCAACAAAAGGATTATTATAATGATGCTATAGAAATTTTAACCAATTAATTTCTTTTTGCAGTCCTAAAACCATAGTTCAGGACAATAGACAACCAAATAGATCCCAATCCTCTTAGCAGGAAATCCATCCTATTATGGCATGGTTTAGAGTAATTTTGGATATTTTAAATGATGAACAGTTATCTAGTCAGTTATAGAAGAAATTGAAAGGCTTTCTTAAGGATGAGGAGTTGTCTGAATGCCCAATTTTTTCTAATTTTTTAGGACACCATAGTAGGAGAGTTAGACAAAAAAATGGACTAGTAGGGAGTTTAGGATTGATTCCCTTATTGTTGGATATTAAATCAAATATATTATGTTAGATTCGGGGTCTGATGCTAACATTTTACCAACAAAATCCCAGGGGGCTATGGGGCATCCCAAGTTAATTTTATCTCCTATACAGTTGCACATGGCTAATTAGTATTATATTTTCCCTATAGTGTGATTAGAATACATGGAATTAGATGTGGATGATGTCAAGACATATGTAGGTTTTGAAGCAATAATCATTATTGGAGATAAATATCCCTATCATATATTATTGGGAGTTGACTGAGAATTTGAAAATTACACTACCATTGATTTTAAAAGAGAAACCATGACTTTTGAAGTTAATGGAACTAGAGTAGTTCATCCTTAGATCCATATCAAGCCCCTACATTTAATGAGCTTGTTGATGATGTAAAGGATTCAAATATTCTTTAACATTTATATTAGTTAACTACAAGAAAAATGGAGGATTCTATTAATCCCATAACTAATGGACTTGTTAGTTGGATAAGTGTTCAAAATAAAGAAGCAATATCTAATATTTCTCTAGAAGAGTGGCAACATGGAGATCACTAGTTATATTCTAGGCAATGTGAAAAAATTCATTACACTTGATTGATCTGTACCGAGTTAAGGTACTACCTTACTTTTAATGGTTTTGATTTTGTAGATAATTTTATTAAAGAAGTTGAACTGAATATTAAGAAAGTCAAAGGATTCCTTTGATGGATGATTCCTTATAAGGTACTCCTACTCACTGGTGGGGAGGTCACTGCAACCAGTTCCAAACTTGGGATTATGTTAAATCTTATATTTTATGCCAATTGACTACACGTGAGAAGGGAATATATATAATTCCTACTTATGAAGGTCATATCAGTCTACAAATTCATGTTAAAATTTGTAAGAAGAAGGCCACATTTCCTGTTGAGCTATGGGTACATTGGTTCACGACACAATTTGGGAACACTACCCTAAGCATGGTTGGTGAAGGAAGAAATGAAGAGATAACCACTAGAATGGGATGTATTGGTGTCAGAATTTTGCAGTGATTTCAGTTTCTCGAATGAAGATGCATGTATTTTTGAAGTATTGAAGGCAATTAAGAGGGTTTTGTTCCTTATTGGGAGGCATCTTGCAGAGTCTTTTAGAAATTTGAGTCATAGGATTGTACCTGAGTTAGGATGTCAAGAAGCAATTTCTTGCAAAAAATTAAATAGGGAACCTGAAGTTTAAATGATTTACAAGAATTAAGGAACTTCTATTTTAAATAATATGAAGGAAAAAGAAGCATTAAGGATGATCCTTTAAAATATGCCCCAAATTTGATGCCTTAAATGTTGAAAAAATCTAACATTGGTTGTAAGGAGAAGCCCAAATTGGCATCTATTGGTGACTATTGGGATGAAAAAACTACGAAAAATATATTTGATTTAATTAGAGAGTATGAGGACCTATTTCCTCCATTAGTTTTGCAGACATTGTATCAATGGATTCAATCTGATCATGTAATGTACTAAAAATGATATTGAATCCTTATACTATATTTGCGGAATATAAAACACGATTTCTAAATCACATGAAAGTAAGAGAAAGAAGTAAATCAATCTCACAACATAGTATATTTCCTTGGGAAAGGAAATGATGAAAACCCCTCTATATCTATTGTATAATAAGCCAAGGAATCATGAAACAATACAATGCATTCTTTCTCACAAGAATCTACTTCACTCTACCATTCATCTCACGCTAATCTAGGTAAAATTGGAAAAATAATTAGCCAATTCCTTGCCTTCCTCCAACTTGCCTTTCTCACACAATTCCTAAGGAAATAAATCCCTATTAAATAGGAATTTCTACCTTCCTTTATTACACAATCCAACATGGGAATCGTCTGGCTTTATAATTGCACTTGGGAAATTTGTTAATAATACAACTGATAGTTATCTTCAGTTTAACCTTTGTCTCAACTAGGTCTTCATTAGAATTGACATGCATGCAACTAATAATAGTGAATCATAAGTTATCTAATTGATCACTACTTTTGAATTAAATCTAATTTAATTCACTGGACCTCTCACTAGTTCATCACTCCGTTAGAACTAGTTAAATTGATTTTAACTCAATTAATCTGAGTTAACTGATTACACCCACATCACACTAGTGAATTAACTGCAACTAAACCCCAAAAATAATAGAATCACTCTACATACCTCACCTTTGACCGTCAACTCGAAATTCTTGAGCTAAATCATTCTTTCTAACTTAGTTAACTGATACAAGTTGTTATGAGATAAAATTACAAGTTAATGTCCAATTTACTTAAGGGATAAATAATTTAGACACATATTTACTTGTTGTTTTTCAAAACTCCCTCTCAACAAGAAACGGATTATTAGCTACCCCGATCCTGCTTCTGTGGTATTCAAATTTTCTATTTGTGAGTGCCTTCGTCAAGATGTCTGCATCCTGATCATCTGTGAGGATGCACTGAAACAACATAATGCACCTCTAAACAGAATATATGATATGGTGGTACCAGATATCAATATGATTGGACTTGTCATGGAATATCAGATTAACCGAGATTTTTATGCATATTTGGTTATCACAATGTATCACCATTGGATCCATTTGATGAAAAAACAAACCAACAATTATCTTCCTCATCTAGATGGACTCGCATGTGTCCTGACTAGCTGCCATATACTTTGCCTCTACTGAACAGAGTGCAACTGATCTCTGTTTCCTGTTGTACCAAGAAATTGTTGTTGATCCTATGCTAAATATACCCCCTAATGTGCTCTTCCTATCTGATGGACTTCATTCCAAATATGTATTGGTAAATCCTTGAAGCTTCACTCCCTTTTTTCAGTTTGTACCATAATCCATACTCTGTAGTGCCCCTGATATATCTCAAAACATGCTTCCTCACCTTCCAAAAGAGCTTGGTAAGCTTAACCTTAGTTTTACTAAGTTGGTTAACTACGTATCATATGTTTGGTCGTGTGTTCACCAAATACATAAGTGAAAACACAAGCTGCCTGTAAACAATAGTATCCACTACCTCACCTAAAGTAGCATCCTCCTTCCTCCAGTTTCGTGTAAGAGGAGTTTCCATGGGTTTGTTTCCCTCCATGTGGAACTTCCTCAGAATCTCCTTGGCATACTTTCCTAAGATAAAAATAGATCCTTGTCTCTTTAGCGTATTTCCAAGCCAAGGAAATAGTGTAAGAGCCCCATGTCCTTCCTCTCAAACAGTCTTGCAAGATCCTCCTTGCAAGAAGTTATGAGCTGCTCATCGCATGTCAGTATAAGATCATCAACATAAATTACAACAATAAAAATCTTACCATCAACCACAATACGATATAGTTTCACATCTGCTTCACTCTTTATGAAGCCCAACCCAGTGAAATAGTTGTCGATCCTGGTGTACCAAGCATGAGGTGCTTACTTCAGCCCATACATTGGTCTCTTGAGTGTGCACACATGCGACTCCCTGTCGAAGGTCTCAAAAAATTCTGGCTGCTCAATGTACACTTCTTCCACAGTAACTCCATTGAGAAAGGATATATTTACATCCATATGATGTATCTTCCATCCCATATGCTTTGAGAGTGAAAGGATGGATCTAATCGATGAGTACCTTGCACCTAGTGAAAATTTATCCTCATAGTCAACCCCCTCCACCTATGAGAAGCCTCTAACCACAAATATAGCCTTGTATTTCTCCACACTCCCATCTGCTACTTGCTTCACCTTGTAGATCTACATGGATCCAACCACTGACTTTCCCATTGGTCCTGTGACCACTTCCCATGCATTTTTTCTGCTAATGGAGTCATACTCCTCAACCATGGCATCAAACCATACCATTTACTGCACCACTTCCTCAAAAGAGGATGGTTCTCTCAAAATAAACTCAGTCATAAGAGCCATGTATCTAGTATATATTTCTGAGGACCTTCTCTACCTGCGCTATGATGTAGGTGCACCTACATTCTCTGCCACATGTAGCATCAATATGTTATCCCCTCTCATGGACTTCCTCCCATTTCTGGTGGATTGCTCTGCATGAGTGGTTTTTGCCACTCTTTGTTCCTCTGCTTGTGGCTTCTCCACATCCTGAGGTCCATCCTCTGGAACTAAGAGTTCCTATTTTTCATGCAATTCAAGCTCCCTCTCAAGGGATAATCGCATGGATTTCTCCTCATCAAATTTAACATCTCTCTTAACAAATGTCATCGTGTTTGCTGAAAAATACACCTAATAGCTATGGGGAGAATCAATGTATACCACAAATATCCCAGGCTCTGATGTTGGTTCTAGCTTCTTCCTGGCATCTTTGGTTAACTGGAAATAGAAAAATGAGCCAAAAATTTTAAAATATGAAACATCTAGTTTCTTACTTGAAAAATCCTCCTTTGGTGTACTCATGCCAAGTATCAGATGAGGACTACGGTTCTACACAAATAACCTTGTTTTGCATGCCTCTACCCACAGATGAAATGATAGGAAATAATCATGTAACGTAGCTCGTTCTGCTCCCACAATTGTTATGTTCTTTCTTTCTGCAACTGCTTTCTGTTATGGGTCATGAGGTTCAATCAATTCTCTTTGAACTCCTTCTTTAGCGCAGAAGTTCTTGAATTCATTAGAGATATACTCACCACCATTTTCGATCCTTAAAGCCTTCACCTTCTTCCCTGTATCTTTCTCTACCAGTTCTTTGAACTCACACAACTTGGAGAATGTTTGATATTTATTATGCATGAAGAAGATCCAACACTTTATAGAAAAATCATCAACAAAAATCACATAATACCCGTGCTTTGTTGTGGAAGCCATTGAGAATGGTCAGCACACATTTAAGCGAACTGTCTCAAGGATTTTCACTGATCGGTTCTCCTTCTCTTGAAAGGTGGAATTTTTATACTTTCCCATAGTACAACCTGTGGATGCGTCTCTCTGTGCAAGTGTACCCTATTGAGAATTTGGAGGACTAATGATTAATTCAAATTCTCTTCTCGATAATTACTTGTGAGCTTACTTGAGTTACTTATTTCTTCTCTTACTTACCTTAGTTAGTCTTTCATCAAGTGAATTACCAAAATACAAAAGACACAAAGTTAGGCTCTTCAAGCCAGAGAAAAACCTCTCCCTCTTGGAGAGGAAAACCCACGAGAAATTCTTCTTATAGATTGTTAAATGACAAGTACTATGACTAAGACTCGGACCCTTGACTTGTGAATGCCTCCAAGACCTTGACACGTCTTCTAACTATTCCTCCAACACTGATCCTTTTATGCTTCACCAATGTATACTGACCTCCAATAGCTTTAGAGAACTCGATCTCGAAGTTTATCTTGAGATCCTCCTTCTTATCCGTTGCATGCACATCAGGTTTCTAGGATGTAGACCTTCTTTCTTACCTCTATGATCCACACCTGATCACTTCTTAAATTTGCATTTCATTCTCGTTGAATTCTGCACTTCATGACTACTAGAGTTCAAAATTTTTCACTATTGACACTTTAGATTAAATCCGCATTCCTTTCTTCCTAAAGTATGCACTGTCATCTCCTACAAACTGGAAATTTTTACCACTATGATCAGTGTAAGAATCTGCATTATCTTCTTGACCTTAATACTGTTCCACTTCAAGGAAATCCAAACTTTATTTACTCCATTTTTACACAGAGGAATCTACACCTCATATCCACACTTCCGCCACTGGTGAATACACAATTGGTTAGACCTTTTTACGCTTGTAATAAACTCATAAGATGTCTGCATCGAAACCATGTACATGTTCTTCAAAATACACACTTTCTATTATGTGTTAACTCAGATAGGATCCACATTCTTTTCTGTCGAAATGAGACACAACTCTAGGTATATTTATAGTAGAATTACCTATGTTTTAAGTTTACCATAGAGTCACTATTTAGGCCAAATTTAATCGTAGATTCTGTGCCGACTTGTCCAGCAGTTGGAGGTCAAATTTAGGAGAAGAATTGAGTTGATATTTCATCGTAGATAAAGGGCAGTCTTGAGGGCCATTATGGGTCATTATTTCGCAAGGTCTTGGAGGACATTCTTCATACTAGACACTTCATTATAATGACTCTTAATTAAACTTATAAATGTAAGAAAAACCCTAATATACATCAATAAGAAGTCAATTGACCTATAATAAAATCTTGCTCATGAAACCCATGAAGCAAGTACAAAAAAAACTACATTTTATTATCTTTGTCTTCTATAAATTTGTAATTATATTCAATATTAAAACCGACCTAGTTACACTTTTCAACATACCCTTTAGATGCCCTATAGAAATATGTTGCATGATCCTAAAAGAACTGTGGTGTCAATGACCCAACCTCCTGTGCCATAACTCACTGGTATTTCAATTCACCACTTCATCTGCTTTACTGCTCAATGCTCTGCAACCATCTAAATTAAGTTTGTAGAGGTTCTTCACGTGAACTCCAATCGTATTTACCTGTCTTGTGGCTTTGGGATGAAGGAACACCTTTCCTTCACTGAAAAACACATCATATCCAAGATCCCCCAACATAGCGACTGAAACAAAATTATTTTTCAAACTTGGTACATGAAAGAAATATTTTAATATGAAAGGTTTACCTGACTCTCTCTGGAAACTAACTGTACCAATATCAGTAGTGATATACCTCCCGTCATCACCCATATCGATGTGCATCTAAAGATCCTTATCTTCCAACCTACTAAAGAGTTTTGTATTTCTAGTCATGTGGAAATATGCTCTATTATCCAAGTACCAGATAGATCCCATCACAATTGACACCATGCATGCGATGAGAGAGAAGTTCAACTAAAAATGTGAGGCTAAAGCTTCACTCATTGCAGCTCCCAGAGCCTTCTTTTTTTTCTTCTTATTTTGTGGAAAATTTGGCGCATAGTGTCCATAATCATGACAGTCGAAACATTTCACCTTTGACATGTCTCGCTTATTTCCTTATTTTTCAGTGTTATATTTGGAATATGACTTCTTCCATTTCCCATCCTTTGCCTCGCTAATGAAGGCACAATGTTCCTCATCATCAATCTTGGATAAGGATCCAGCTATGGTATTCCATTGAAACTCTTATTGTACCAAATCTGACCATAGTCACTCCCAATTTGGTAACTGATCCCTCCCATTCACAGAGTCCTGGTAACTATGCTAGCTCTTGGGAAGGCCTAGAAGTGCTAGGCTCACTAAGTCATCATTAGCTATAGTAATCTCAACACTTCGAATCTCATCTTGATATTGAGTGAACTTGGTCAATTATTTCTAGATTGTGTCGCCCTTCTCCATATTATTCTCCTAAGTTGTTCCTTGAGCACCAGTTTTTTGTGGTCACTGCTAATTAGAAACAGATCTGTCAAGGCCTTCCACATAGCATATGGAGTTGCCTTTCCATGGAGACTCAAGACAATATGAGCTCGAACTCCCTCTAATAAGATCCTCCTCACTTTGCAACATTATTCCTCCATGCTTCATGTTGCACAACATTTTCTTGATTGGGTTCAGGAATATCAGTGTCAATGAACTCCTTCAGCCCGTTATCCTCCCATACTTCCTCCATCATGTCCTTCCATGCAATATATTTCAAATTTCCCTTAAGTGCATATTAGAGTCTTAAGCTAGTGGACAACATCCTGGTCAACTTCCAGCTCCAAAGAATGTATCTGCAAATTTGAATATTGTTCAACCCCAACTCAATTTATTCTCCACTATTGTGATTAGTGGCACTCTGATACCATGTATAAATTATACAAATGGATTCAATCCTATCATGTAATGTATTAAAAAAATATACTGAATCATTCTACTATATTTGTGGAATATAAAACATGATCTCTCAATCACATGCAAGTAAGAGAAATAAGTAAATTAATCGCAGAACACACGATATTTATTGGGGTAAGAAACCGCTCAAAACCTCTCCATCTCTATTGTATAATAAGCCAAGGAATAATGAAAGAATACAATGCATTCTTTCTCACAAGAATTTGTTGCACTCTAGAAATTGTCTCACACTTATTTAGGAAAAATTGGACAAACACTTAGCCAATTTATTGCTTCCTCTAGCCTACCTTGCTCATGAAATTCCTATAGAAATAAATCCATATTAAATAGGAATTTCTACTTTATTTTATTTCAAAATCCATCATGGGAATCCTGTGGCTTTATAACTACACCCGAGCAATTTTCTAATGATACAACTGATAGTTATCTTCCCTTTAACATTTGTCTCAACTGGGTCTTCATCATAATTGACATGCATGCAACTAATAATATTGAACCATCAATTTTCTGACTAATCACTACTTGTGAATTAAATCTAATTTTACTCATTGAACCTCTCACTTGCTCATCACTCACTTACAACTAATTAAACTGATTTTAACTCAATTAATTTTAGTTAACTAATAACACTCACTCCACACTAGTGCATTAACTATATCTGGACCCACAAAATAATAGAATCACTCTACATGCCTAACCTTTGACCCTAAACTTAAAATTCTTGACCTAAATCAGTCTTTCTAACTTACTTAACTCTTACACATTTTTATGATATAGGATTACAATTTATTGTCCAATTTATTTAAGGGTAAAATAAATTAGACACACATTTTCTCATTGATTTTCAACATGTTTCATAACTAAAAGGAATTAAAGGAGAATCGGCGAAGGCGAAAATTGATTTGAAGCCTTATGCCAAACCAATAAAGCATCATCCCTATCATTTGAACCCAAGAGTTAAATAAAACGTTAAGAATGAGATTGATAAGATGTTAACTGCGAGACTCATTTTTCCTCTTTATGAAGCCAATTGGATTAGAACCATAGTTATTGAGGAAAAGAAGGATTCAGATGATATAATGGTGTATATGGATTAATGAACCCTCAATAATTCCTATGTCCATGATATTTTCCCAACTCCCTTTCAATGATGAAGTTTCTAGATAATGTTTCACATCAAGAAGCTTACTCATTTAGAAATGGGATTCTAATGCCTGGTTTGGTGAATGACGCTCTGCTGAAGCTCTACCATGGCCACTAAATTGATGTGGTTTTTATTGTTGTCTATTTAGGAGCGTAAGTTAGTTCTTGTATTAGTAGTTGGTCAGTTTTTACTCCAAATTTAGTTGTGATGGTATTGGGTGTGGAGCCTGATTATCTTCTTTGTTTAGATGTATCTCCACGTCAGACCCTTATTCTTAACGTGACAATGTTGGCCATTTTTTGATCGTCATCGGGGGAGTCCAAGGGGGGGACACGACAACCTTTTGGAGCCCCCTCCCCCCCTAGTGGGGGGTTTCGGGGGCAGCACCCTCGAAGCTAAAAATAGATGTACATTTTCCTTGTAAAATATTGTAATTTGGTAGTCAATCTGGGTGTTTCATTAGGTAGATGATATGAAAATAGAATTTATGTTTAATTTAGTGTTGTTTTTTTCTCTAGAAGGAAACCCCTGTATTGTATGAGGGAATTTTATTGCAGCTGTGTATTCTGTGTATATTCTAAGCGAGAAATAGAAAGGGGGACTGTGTGACAGAGTAGATGATATTACAACAAATCTACTGCAGATTGTGGCTCTTCATTTTACTTGATAATAAAAGGGAAGGACTCGTTGTTTATGTGGACGTAGCCCAAGTTGGGCGAACCCCATATATTTGTGTCTCCCTTGTTTTATATGTTATTTCTATGTTTTTGTTTCAACCTTTTGCATATTTAATGTGTTCCATTCCTCTGTAATATATAATTTTCTAATAAATGGTATCAAAGCCGAAGGTTTATTTGGACGATAAAATCGCATGAAAGAAGTGTTCCTGGTTCGAGTGGGAGAAATGGAGGAAAATGGTAGGTTTAGGGTCGATAAATTTAATGACCAAAACTACCCATTATGGAAGATGCAGATGGAACATTATATGTATTATAAAGATCTGTACCTACCATTGAGTGGAAAAACAACGAATTCGTCGAGTATGATAGATGAATAATGGGAAATTCTCAACAAAAAGGCACTTGGAACAATACAACTATGCCTAGCGGTGTCGGTAGGCTTCAGTATTTAAAAGGAAATGACAACATAGGGTTTAATGAATGTATTTTTGAAACTATATGAAAAACCCTCGGCCTCAAATAAGGTATTTCTTATGAAACATTTATTTAATATGAAGATGTCAAAAGGTGGATCCGTTGATGACCATTTAAATTAATTTAATACAATTACCAGTTAGTTAAGTTATGTAGGGGTAAAATTTGATGATGAATTTAGTGCTCTGTTATTTCTATGCTCATTTGGTTTAGTTAAGGCCATTAGTAATTTTTTCTCTGGAACTAGTACTTTAAATTTTGACGATGTTGTCCGTGTTATCCTTAGCAAGGAAATGAGATAAGAAATCTCTGGTGAGATATCGGGTAATTCTTTGAGTGCAGAGCCTAGGGGAAGAAAAATGGAAAGAGGAAATATCTCAGGATATCACAGTAAATAAAGGAAAGGCATATCCAATTCCAGATCGGGGATAGTGTGTTGGAAATGTGGCAAGAAAGGATAGTTGAAGAAAGACTGTGACTCTTGGAAGGGAAGAGAAGGAGACACACAACAAGAAAAAAATCGTGATGCAAATGTGACAGGTGATGTGTTACAAGATGATTTTATTATTTATTTATAAAATTTTATTGATGCATGGGTGGTAGATTCAGGAACGTCACTTCGTGCCACACCTGATAAGAAAGATTTTCATGACTATGTTTAAGGAGATTCTAGAGAGATTCGTCTCGGTGATGATAAACCTAATAAAATCATTGGAATGGGTAAAGTTCTTGTAAACCAACAGAATGGAAAACAATGGTTATTAAAGCAGGTAAGGCATATTCCAAATTTGAAGAAAAAAATGATTTCAACAGGGTAGTTAGGTTGTGAAGGTTGTGTGACAAATTTTACTAATAAAAGCTGGAAGGTCACAAAAAGAGGCTCGGTAATATAAAAAGGAGAAAAGGTTGGTATATTGTATTTATGCAATGGTATTTCTAATTGTGTTAATGTTGTAAACTCCACAGGAGAAGATGCAGCATTATGGAATTATAGGCTTGGACACATGAGTGAGAAGGCGATGAAAATTCTTCACTCAAGAAATTTGTTGCCAGGTTTGAAGAATATTTATTAGGATTTCTCTGAGAATTGTTTTTATGGAGAATATAAGAGAGTAATATTTATTAAATTTGGGAAAGAAAATAAGAGAGAAAAATTAGAGCTTGTGCATAAAAATGTATGGGGATCCTCTTAGGTATCATATCTCAGTGGCTCTCGTTATTATGTCACTCTTATTGATGATGCAACTAGAAAAAATTCGATTTATTGTATTCAGAATAAATCTGATGTATTTGATACTTTAAAGAAATGGAAATCTTTGGTTGAGATTGAGGAAAGAAAGAAGTTGAAGTGCCTTATATCGGACAATGGAGGTGAATATTGCAGCAAATAGTTTGATAGGTACTGTCCAGTACATGGAATTCATAGAGAGAAGACAGTTCCAAGAATACCACAGGAAAATGGTGTGTCAGAAAGGATGAAAATGACAATATTGGAGCATGGAAGGTGCATGGGATTGCATGCATGATTTCCTTTACAATTTTGGGTAGATGTTGTAGATACTACTATTTGTCTAATAAACAGAGGGCCTTGAATTTCCTTGGATGGTGGTATTCCAGAGGAGGCATGGATATGCAAAACAATAAACTAATCATTTTTAAATCATTTTGGTTGTGAGGCCTTTGTTCATATTAATAAAGAAAATAGAACAAATCTTGAGGAAAAATCAAAGAAATGTACCTTAACTGGATATGGTGTTAATGATTTTTGTTATCACTTAGATGATTATGAAAATCACAACATCATTAGGAGAAGAGATGTAATATTCAATGAAAAGGTCTGGTATAAGAATTAGTTGCAGGAAAAAAAACAAGAAAAAGAAAACAAAGAATAAAAAGTTCTTGATGAGATCACATAAAAATTAAAGGTGCCTGAAAATAATAATAATCAATAGCCACAAAAAAAAACCACCACAACATCAACAGACACCTCAAAAACCTGAAAGTGGTGTCAAGAGATCTATCAGGATAAGTAGACCCCCTGAACGATACTTTGCTTCAGTATATTATGTATTGTTGACTAATTCTAGTGAAATCGAATGTTATGAAGAATAAATGCGGGTATAAAACAGGAAGAAGTGGGAGCTAGCCATGAAAGAAGAGATTGAGTCCTTAATAAATAGGCATACTTGGGAGTTAGTGAGGTTTCTTGCAAGTAAAACAACATTGCAGAATAAGTGGGTTTACAAGTTGAAGGAAGAAGAAGGAGGAAAAAATAGGCAGAAAACTAGACTTATGGTGACGGGGTTTGAAAAGAAGAAAGGTATTGACTTTGATGAAATATTTTCTCCTGTTGTTAAAATGACTTCAATCATAACTATTTTAAGTCTTGTAGCAGTGAAAGATTTGCATCTTGAACAGTTAGATGTAAATACAACCTTTCTCCATGGAGATTTGGAGGAAGTGATCTATATGTAGCAACCACAAGGATATGAGGTCAAAGAAAAGAAAAAATTAGCATGAAGGTTGAATAAGAGCTTTTATGGCTTAAAACAGGCAATGAGGCAGTGGTATCTAAAATTTGACAGGTTTATGTCTAAACAAGGTTATACTAGATGTCACTCCGATCATTGTGTTTATCTAAAAAAGAAAAATGATGGAAGCTATATTATATTATTATTGTATGTAGATGGCATGCTTGTTGCAGGGTCTAACATGCAAGAAATAAATGTGCTCAAAGGAAAATTCACAAATTCATTTGCAATGAAGGATTTGGGAGCTGCAAAACAAATCCTTGGTCTGATGTAATATTCCTAAATTAGCATGCAGCTAATTGGAATATTAATTTTTCTCTTGTCATTTAGTTAGATGAATAAATGGGTAGGGAGGCCCATAAATCTATTTCGTAGGCATAAAATCCCTCTTAATATGAAAACGGATCATATTTATAGCTGGATAAAGCACCCTCATGTGTGAACAGGGGCTAATACATGTGGACAAGGTCAAGTTTGACCAAGTCAACAATATTGGTATAGAGGAAGTGGATCATTAATAGAGACATCATAGTGTGAATGGGAGGAAGATTCCATGATGGTGGAAACCCTAATGAGTGAGACCCAAGGTGAGAAGGCTCACATTTGTTTATAAGGAGGGTAAGGCAGCCATAGTGAGGTATGTTATTGATTATTGATTTTATGGTCTGCATGACTATTTTGCATTCTTCAACTGTTTAGTTGAGAATGCTTTGTTGTTTAGCATGGGGTGTTCCCGAGCAGGAATCCCATCTCCCTTCTTGAGAGGCCTCTTGGGGGATAATTTCTCTTCATTTCCACTATCAGGCTTAAGGCCAAGCTTCAGTATTTAGTTAGAGTGCAGTTTCTACAGAGTATTGTGTTGTGCTATAGGGTGTTGCAGTGGAGGGTTGAGAAACCCACTTCCGGAGCTAGGTTTTCATAGGAGGAAGGATTCATTCTCTTGGGAGATAAGCCAAGAGGATTCTTGAGCATATTTCACATCTTTGCACCAGGCCAACATAGTCCCCATCATCTACAACCCAGTTTTACTCTTTGACTGCATTATTTCAGTGAGCATTTGTAGTGGAGGTTTTAGTGCTTGATTTGGAGGGGGATATCTTCAGAGTTGGGATCAACCTTTCACTTGAAATATATATTGGAGGAAATATATTCATTTAGATATCATATTCATCCATCTCCATCTATTTATTTAGTTGCAGCTACTATTCAGACTTAGGGTTTCATTCCAATATTTTGGTATTTTTGTATATTTCAGGAAACCCTTTTCGGGTTGTCTTGAAAATGTGCTCGGGAGCTTAGATCTCCATTCATGGAATTATTTGAGCCATAAATTAGCATATCTCTATTATTTTACATTCACAGTAGCAGTGTACCATCGAAAAATACGTTGTACTTATTCTTGGGCATTATGCTATGTAGCAACATTTCATATTTGGCATATGTATTCATGGGAGGCTTGCTTGCCTTGATTATTTGAGTTGTGCCCACTTCTATTGTACTTATTTTCTATTGATTTACATAATAAAATGGCTCCATCGTCATCATACATTTTGGTGTAATTTTATTCACTGCTATTTCCAGTTTTATGCACTATATTCCTGTTTTCCCCATTTGGGAATATTACAGTGGTATCAGAGCATAATCTTGGTTCAACCTGTGAGTTTCAAGCCAATATGATATAAGAAGAAGAAGAGCAGAAGACGAGGTCTAAAATTATGGAAGGAATGAGATTTTTCTCATCAATTTTCATATCTATGAAGAACCTCTCCAAGGAGGTCAAGCCAATGAAAGAGGAGAGATGTAATGAAATCTTTAGAGGGTTTCAAGAAGAGGAAGGCCCATGTACTTCCTATCAGCAGAAGAAAGAACCGGTGTTGCATAGAGCTCCAAAGAAACACACTATACCATTTTATTTTGAGGAAGAAGAAAAGAGGAATGGAGATGGAGGATATTTGGATCATGAGATTCTAAGTGAATACGTTACAGAATATAAGTCTCAACCAAGAGCTTTCAAGGAGAATCTAACTCTCCCACAGTTCATTCAGCTCAAAGAAGAAAGAATACCTTGTAGTAATAGATTCCTATTTCCTACATTTGATGGGTCATCCACATGTAAAGCAGGAGCTTGGGGAATGAATTTGGATGCATTCTTTTTACTACATCCAGTGGTAGAAAGAGAAGTTGTTGAGATTGCAGCACTACACGTTGAAGGTGAGGCAAAAATTTGGTGGTTCAGCCATTTGATTCATGCAAGAATGACTGCATATGCAGATTTCACTCAAAGGTTGAACAAAAATTTTGACAAGAAGAAATCAGAGGGAAAGAGGCCTTCACCACCACTTGATGCAAGAGTACTTGCATCAGGAGAAAGAACAGCTACACCTTTGCAAAGTGGTCTTGATCTCTTGACATGTAGAGTCCCATGCACTATTTTGGAGATGCATGAGGAGGAGGAGACTTATACCAGTGATGATGCAATCATAGAGGAGCATCCATCATCATCAGTAGCTAGGGAAGTCATCACACTAGAGGAAGGAACCCTTGTATTAGTACAAGATGTTCCCAAGCTTTACCAAGGTATGCATATGTTTCCACTTTCTATTATTTCAGCACATATTATGGAGGATAGTGGGAATATGCCATTGCAAGAAAAAGGGTCAAAGCACATTGCTGATTTGGAGCTACAGAATATCACTATGCTAAGAAGCCTTGATTTTTTCAAGCAGGGGATAAACAATCATCCTGGTTATTCATTATTGAGATGCACACAACTCATAGGGTTGGAGTGTGGATTCCGGGAGGATAGGATGAGCATTTTCCTAAAAAATCCAATGTAGAACTATATGTTCAGCATTGATCATGAGCATGAGACAAAAAATACACCATTATGGAGATCAAAAACACTATCATTTAGCAGCAATGATGAGATGGGGACCCAACTATTATTGGAGCATTTTGATGACCGTTTTACTTGTGTGATATTGGATGGGCAGATGATTGATGAGAGGAATATTGTCTTTCATTGTTATGATGGATATTTCTTGATGAGAATTTCACAGCTCAATGAGAAGCCTTTTCCTTCAGCATACTTGGATCCCTATGGATTCAACATGGTCATTGATGAGTGGTCTTCACCTGGGGATCTCCAAGAGATTGCATTTCAACATCCTATGAAATGCAAAAGTAGAAATCTGAAATGGGAGGATGGTATTCTCCATTGCAGGAGTACCAAGATGGAACATGGTAGGAGACACCCATATTTGAATGAATGGGTGTGGATGGTAAGAAAGAGGCTAGTGAGTTACCTACATATCTATGACACAAGGCAGCAGGAGACATGGCTGTGTTGGCTACTCTTGAAAGAGTTTGGCCATCATGTGACATATCCTTATTCGAAGGGTATGTTGGGGGTGTAACTTGGCTTGGCACTTGCATCATATGGTAGCAAGGAGTTTGGGTGCATTGTGTTGATATGAAATTCTTCATGTCAATCATCATATTTTCACTTCATAATTTGCATGATGGAGGTGTGAGGGGGCAGCAAGAGCTATTTTTGTTGTGGCCACTCTTGGGAGAGTGTGGGAAAAATTTTCTACCATACTTGGCATGATATTTCATAAGAAAGGGATGGCACAATCAAAGTGCAAGGAGGCTACCCTTCAGTGTTGGAGGATCAGGAGGTACTTCCACATAGGAAGGAGACTCCCACACATAGTAGCATGATGGTGGATGACTTTGGCATATGGCATGACAAAGAATGGAGTCATGGAGTGGCAATAGCTTTATCACTAAGGCTAACATCATTGTCACTTGGGAATATGCATCTATTGATGGAGTGTTCCAAGGGGAGTATGCATCCCTTAATTTTTCAGATCCTTATGAGGAGATTCTCTTGGGAGGGCTCATTTATGGACCTCACTTTCATCCTACTCACAGTTCATGGTAAGAAATGTATTTATGTAATTATTGATAATTTCATAAATTATTTGCATTATCCCACCATCTATGTATAGTGCATTGTCCCACAAGGGGACAAGGTTACTTTTGGATTTCATGGTCATTCTAGGACTAACATTTATGATGGAGGTAGCCCATATTTGCATGGCTTTGGGCAAGTATGGTGTTAATTTTATTGTTCTCAGCTGATATATAATGCCATTTACTAACTCATAGTAGATGAGAAAACATGCACAGCTAGCAAATTGTTGGGAGACAACTTGCCACATGATGTTCTACAACAACAGTTGGTAAAACTATGTTGTATCCACTCGAGAAACCACTGGTACCATCCAAACTTTCACATAACCTTCAAATTTTTCTGATTTGGATACTATATGGTGATGATATACCATTTACATTGTATGGGATGGTTTGGGACAACATGATTCATGACTCTAGAGAGAGGATCTTTGAAGATATAATCTTCTTCTTGCCTCTTGAGGG
The DNA here is from genome assembly GCA_034641835.2 of Pinus albicaulis. Taxonomy (NCBI): domain Eukaryota; kingdom Viridiplantae; phylum Streptophyta; class Pinopsida; order Pinales; family Pinaceae; genus Pinus; species Pinus albicaulis. The sequence continues at coordinate 864,031,363 of CM076570.1, read as the reverse complement.
GAACATTAGTGCAGCTCAAAAACAAAAACTACTCTACACTCATCATAAGTGGAGAGAGAGACAACATGGGATGGAAAATTTGGTCTATCAAGTTCAGCAATGCAACCCACCTTCTTTGCAGGAACCTAAGGTGGAGGAGATTTTTCAGGAGTTACCATTTTGGAGGGGGGATCATTTTATATGGATGATAGCTTGGGGATGGGAGATTCACATGGGAATGATAGTTCCCAACATGTTTCAGATTCCATGCCTCAAGAGGACCTCTAGACAATACATTGTTTCCTCCATGGGTGTTTTACTTCTATATGATGATAGCTATTTGGGATGGTTACCAAAAGCTAACTTGCATACTTGGGAGGAGAAACTTCGAGATTTATTGATGAAAAAACATCTTGTTCCTTGGAGGATTTTATCATATGAGGATGCTACAGGAGGAGGAGAGGAGGCTCTTCAGTTATATCCTTGCAGTTGCTTGAGGACAAGAAACATTTGGGAGGGGAGGACTGTAATATTCCTAAATTAGCATGCAGCTAATTGGAATATTAATTTTTCTCTTGTCATTTAGTTAGATGAATAAATGGGTAGGGAGGCCCATAAATCTCTTTAGTAGGCATAAAATCCCTCTTAATATGAAAACATATCATATTTATAGCTGGATAAAGCATCCTCAAGTGTGAAGAAGGGCTAATGCATGTGGACAAGGTCAAGTTTGACCAAGTCAACAACGCTGGTATGGAGGGAGTGGATCATCAATAGAGACAACGCAGTGTGAATGGGAGGAAGATTACATGATGGTGGAAACCCTAATGAGTGGGACCCAAGGTTAGAAGGCTCACTTTTTTTTATAAGGAGGGAAAGGCATCCATATTGAGGTATGTTATTGATTATTGATTTTATGGTCTGCATGACTATTTTTCATTCTTCAGCTGTTTAGCTAAGATTGATGTGTTGTTTAGCACCGGGTGTTCCCCAGCGGGAATCCCATCCCCCTTCTTGAGAGGCCTCTTGGGGGATCATTGCACTTCATTTACACTATCAGGCTTAAGGCCAAGCTTCAGTCTTCAATCACAGTGCAGTTTCTGCAGAGTATTGTGTTGTGCTGCAGGGTGTTGCAGTGGAGGGTTGAGAAACCCACTTCTGGAGCTAGCTTTTCATAGGAGGAAAGATTCATTCTCTTGGGAGATCACCTAGGAGGATTATTGATCATATTTCACATACTAGCACCAGGCCAACATAGGCCCCATCATCTATAGCATAGTTTCCCTCTTTGACTGCGTTATTTCAGTGAGCATTTGCAGTGGAGGTTTCAGTGCTTGATTTGGAGGGGGGGATCTTCAGCGTTGGGATCAACGTTTCACTTGAAATATATATTGGAGGAGATCTATTCATTCATACATCATATTCAACCATATCCATATAGTTATTTAGTTCCAGCTACTATTCAACCCTAGGGCCGCATTTCGACATTTTGGTATTTTTGTATATTTCAGGAAACCCTTTTCGGGGTGTCTTGAAAATGTGTTTGGGGGATTAGATCGCTGTTCCCAACATTATTTGAGCCATAAATTAGCAGATATTTATTATTATACATTCACAGTAGAGTGTACCATCTAAAATTGTGTTGTACTTGTTCTTGGGCATTCTGCTATGTAGCAACATTTCATATTTGGTATGTGTATTCATGGGAGGCTTGCTTACCTTGATTATTTGAGTTTTTCCCACTTCTATTGTACTTATTTGCTGTTGATTTACATAATAAAATGGCTCCATGGTCTTCATACATTTTGGTGTAATGTTATTCACTGCTATTTCCAGTTTTATGCACTATATTCCTAGTTTCCCCATTTGGGAATATTACATTTGAGAATAACTAGATACAAGTATACTTGCAAATTAACATTGTCTGTGAATGAGTACATACAAAATGTGTTGAAAATATTTAATATGTAGAATGAAAAATCAGTTACTACACCTTTTTCTAGCCATTTCAAACTTGGCAAGGAGGTGTGCCCCAAGACCCAAGAAGAAATAGATTATATGTCTAAAGTTCTATATGGATCAACAGTTGAAAGCTTAACGTATGCAATGGTCTGCACAAGGCCTGATACTGCACATGCAACAGGAGTTGTAAGTAGGTACATAAAAAATCCATGAAAATAATAGTGGATGACAGTGAAATGGATTCTTAGATATTTGAGAGGTACCACAAATCAAGAATTATGTTTTTGTGGTTCAAACATTGCTCTAGAAGGACATGCTGATGTAGAATCTGATAGGTGAAAGAGATAATAGGAGGAGAACTACATGGTATGTATTTGATGTAGGTGGAACAACTATCAGTTGGGTTTCAAAATTGTAAAGTTTTGTTGCACTTTCAACAACAAAAGAGGAGTATGTTGTTGCTACAAAGGATAGTAAAGAAATGATTTGGTTACAAAGGTTTATGGATAAATTAGGTAAGAAGCAGGAGATGGGAAGGTTATACAGTGATAGCCAAAGTTCCATTCTTCTTGCAAAGACCTCAACATTTCATTTGAGGACTAAAGACATACATCTCAAGTACCATTTCATATGGTGAGTGTTGGAAGATGGAGAGTTGAACCTAGAAAAGATAGACCCTAGCCAGATTCCTGCAAATATGTTAAAAAAGGTTTCAATTGGTCTTCAAGTATGATGATGAAGATGATAAATTGCTAGGTCCAAAGTGGAGTCATTATTCAACAAATGAAGTAACAATGGAGTTTCTACAATCAATCTCCAAGTGGGAGATTGTTGGGTGTGGAGCCTGATTATCTTCTTCCTTTAGATGTATCATCATGTCGGGCCCCTATTCTTAATGGGGTAGAAATGCCATTCATCGTTTGATCACTGTCAGGGGGGTCCAAGGGGGGCGAAGACGACCTTTTTGATCCCCCCCTGGCAGGGGTTTCAAGGACAACACCCCCAAAGCTAAAAACATCTATAAAATTTCCTTGTAAAATATTGTAATTTCGTAGTCAATATGGGCCATTCATTAGGCGGATGATATGACAGTATAAGTTATGTTTAATTAATTTATTTTTTCCCTAGAAAGAAACCCCTCCACTCTGTGTATATTCTAAGCAAAAAATAGAAAGGGGGATTGTGTGAGAGAGTAGATGATATTATAACAGATCTACTGCAGGTTGTGTCTCTTCATTTTGCTAGATAATAAAAGGGAATGACTGGTTATTTTCATGGACGTAGCCCATGTTGGGTGAACCACCTATATCTTTGTCTCCCTTGTTTTATATGTTATTTTCGTGTTTTTGTTTCTGCATATTTTATGTGGTCCATTACTTTGTAATATATAATTTTCTAAAAGTTAGTTAGTTGTTTTCGCATTGCGTAAATACCACAATCGACTGTGGTTAGAGAGGTAAATGTTTTGTTTCTTGTCGTACCTTTGTTTCATTTAGTTCATGTTAAGTTTATGTCTTTTTAATTTTTTGAGTCACACCTCTGTAACAACTAAATTTTCTGATCTCGCACTCAGTCCTATTTTGTCGGTTGTACTATTGATTTTATGTGCCATTAGAGAACTTTTGAGGTCTAAAATGTGCCTCCTAAGGAATATTATAAAATAGTAGTGGAAACAATAAAATAATATTAGATTACCTCATCAATTTTTGGAGGGAAAAAATAAAAAAAATACTTTTTCAACTCTTATTCTCAACTTATATCCTTATGATTTTTCTCAAATTTCAAGTAGGAGTACTCGTTAGATGTGGAATTTAATTTTTCATCCAAGGAGTATCCATGTTTCATACTTTTGATGGAACCTATTTTGCAGTTTTTGCGTAGTAGGGTGCATTCAAAGTAGCAACATGGGTACTATTTGGATGCAAAATTAAATTATGCATCCAATCAATGTTCTCTCTTGGAATTGATTAAAATCATAGGCCTGATAGGTTGAAAATACGAGTTTAAGAATTAGTTTTTTTATTTGTTATTTTTTTATTACTATATATTTTTACCCTTTTAATCCAAAAATGGGAATCATCCCCCATGGTTAACATCATCATATTGAATCTTATTGGTGCTTATAAAGTTTGTTTTTGTTGTACATGTTGGTTTTGAGGCCCATTTTTTACCTCAAAATTTCTATAATGCTATTGTGTCAAGTTAGTTGTGGTTATTCGCATCATGTGTTGGGATTTGCATCTCAATAATAATAAGGTTTCAAATATAATTTTGATCTAGTCAATATTTTCATTTAATGTCCAACAAGCGAGTTAACTATCAAATTATGCAGGTTATCCTATAAGTATGGGGAGTCGAAGTGATGTCCTTCATTCTTTTCTGACTCTTAATATAGTCTTATGCCCTAGCGTCCATGTCTATAACTTCCACTTCAAAATTATACCAACGTCCCCTTATGTTTTCTATCTATTATCACAAGAATTTTAGTATGGGACAAAGTGATAAGTATGCCAACCTTTTTTGTTTCTATGATTCTCATATTGAGGCTCTCAACAACCTATTGGGAAAACACGAAAAATCCATGTTAGCAGAACATGATTCTTTTGATTTTTATTTGTTTATAGCCTTTAAACCCGAGGTTTATATGGATTTTTCCTTGACCCCATCAAGTGATATTACTCAAAAAATTAATTCTAACTTTAAGTTACTACACAGATCAATTTTTACCAAGCTGTGAGATATAACAGTGTTCTAAACCACCGGTAAGGTCACACAATGTACCAAGCTTCTAATTAGCTGAATCCATAGTGGATCCTTATTGTTGGATCCAGAATACACAATCCATGTACATCAGAACCTAACATGGATCTCAATGGATTGGGAAGATGAGTCGAATATTTTGCAAGGAAACCTCTAAGTGTGGGAAAAATATGGGTACTGCTAATATTTATGAAAAATATGGTACAAAAAAAAATTGAGGTCATGGATTCATGGTAGAACTCATCAATAATGAACATATCAAATGTTCATGCTGTCTTATTGCAAGTAAAGTGACCTGAAATTATATTAAGGGCGAGTGGATTCTTGATGTTATCTTTGTCACCGAGTTTTGTGTCCATGGAAAACTAGTGCAAAATTTTGTTGGATGAGATTTTCCTTACTTGTGATAAAATGTACAAGAAGGGAGGGTATTTCATGTGTGGTCATTTATTTGTTTAAATTTATATGATGAAGTGGAATATCCTTGAAGTCCAAATTTTTTTCAATATACTAGATGTTGAGGTCGTAGCAATTATATTTGACCCCTAGAAATCTCATTCAGATTCTACCAACATTTATTTTAATAAAAAATATTTCGGGGATTGGTATAACAAGTTGATTGACACCTCCCAACTTGTGAGAATTTTGAAATCTATTTTGGATAAACATGCTTACCATATGTGGTTTGGTATTTACCATAACCACTCTTACATTTACCCCAAAGTTGTTGAGAAAGATACAATCCAGATGAGGGCCTTGCCATATTACATGATGTATGTTTCATTTCACAAAGAGGTTTTATCCTGGCTAGGTATTCAACAAATGCCCACCCCTGAAGGAATTTTTTATTCACTCGAGGGTCTGATACCAAAGGACTTATCTTCAATTACTGTCTCTTCAACTCAAAAGCATCCCGATATGATTACTTCATATCTCTAACATTTAACGAAAATTATCCAAACTTGATTTTATTATATTAATTCCAATATTTCTAATTTCAAATCTATGATAAGTACCCCTACCATAACCTTATCCATTCCCAATGTGATTCCTTTTCAAGGAAAGAGTTTTAAATATAAATATCTCCCTATGGATTCATTAACCCCCTTATCTACACCACCCATTATATCTATTTCCCCTCCTTATGTTCCTAATCCTTGGCATTAGTCTTTGGCATTAGAATCACTAACATCTCTAATTTCAAATAATCCTCCTCCTATTCCAAACCCCTACACTTTTGTCCATATCCTTGATGATGAACTTGTGGAGCCTATTCCACTGACAATCATTACTAAAGAACACAATCATACTCAGGTTCCTAGATCCAATCTGCACAATCACCTATGCTTGCAAATAATTTTTTTGATGTCCCATTCAACCATTGTAATCCAAATCATACTACATTGATGTATCAAGACCTTAAAGTCTTAGTTGATACAAATATTTCCTCCAAAGAATAGGATGTACCAGAAACAAGGGATATGCTAGAAACAATATATTTACAACTTAGTTAGCCTCCTTTAGTAAACAAACCAGAATTAAGAAACAATGTGTTTTCTACTGAATTTTCTACTATCATTTGGGACCCTATTCATTGTAAATAAGTCTTGTAGGTTTATGCCCAGTCATTGGTTACAATCCCTTTTATTCCTCTTAAAGTGGTTACAAAGGTCCATCGAGATTTTTTAGTAGGAATAGGAAGAAGTCCCAGAAACTTCTTTTTAGGCTCAGTCGAAAAATTTTGTTGCAAGTGGACAACCATTGTAGTTCAGTCTCCCACTAGTTGATACATTTTCTACCAAGGACCTTCAACACTGATCTTCTAATCAATTGTTTCATTTTATCAGAGCTTATTTTGCACAGTTGGGAGATCATTTGATTATGGTAGAAATAAGATAGAGTGACTTGGATCACACATATGAGAAACAATATCAAAACCTTCTTCGGATGACTAGGGATTAAGATCATTTGCGTACCCAAAAAGAGAAGGTTGAATGACATGCAATGAATATAAATTCCAAGCTTCAAAATGTGTGGCCAACTATTACATAAAATTACTCTAATGTACATTTCCTCCTATGAACCAATGAAATGTATAGAAATTATTTAAATTACTTAGAGAGAGTTATATTTTTCCAATAAAGGCTTGCAAAATACTATTTCTAAGTTGAGTAACAAGGTTCTTGATGCCACATAGTAGTTTACTTAGAAGTTGGATAAGATTATGGAGCATGGTACATGCTTAGGTCCACCCTCCAACAAAAAACAAAGCACTCCTGGGAGGTTCTACTACAAGTGCAAGATTGACCTACATTTGTAGCTAACTGCAATCTGTTAGCCCCTTATGAATTCCTTGACAAGCAATCAAGGGGCTAGATTATTTTGGGAGCCTTCAAGGAATGAATTTCCCTTGAAAACACATTATCCTAGAAGCCTTTTATGTTCCCTGCCTTTGACTATTGCCCTCTACTGTTATAGAATCTATGAGCCTCACTGATTGCTGCAAATTGTGCCCCAAAAGACCTTCATTTTCCCCTTGTACCTCTGCAAAATGTCCCATTCTACCCCTTTTTCCCCCTTTGACAAAGTCCCCCTTTTTTCCCTCTAAGTCTCCTTTCAACCTCTAAATCCTCCCTAATTTCCTTTTAAAAATCTTACATCCACCCTTTGTTTGGCCAATTTCCCCGTCTTTCCTTCTATTGTTCCCCTTCCTAGTCCTTGAGATACACTTAGAATTGGCCAAAAACCCACTTTTAACTTTATTATAAGGGCTTAGCCCCTTTCCCGCCAGCCCCAACCACTTCCCCACATACGCCCAACACCCCAAGTCCAAGCGCTTAAGACTTAAGCGCTAATCGCATCGGAGAAAATGGGCGGGGCGCTCAAATCCTTTGTAAACACTGAAAAACTCCGATGCGATTGTTCTGTTCCACAAGTTTTCCATTGTGTTCTCTGTTACACCATTTTTTGGTCATCTGACCTACTATCATTAGATGGACCCAAGTACACCATGTAAGACCAATTTTACCCTAAGTAAAATTGCTTTCACTATGTGAAATAACTTAATAAAACACATTTATTAGGTTGTTTATGGTCTGAACAGGAAACCCCAAAAGGAAATATTAAAAAAACCTATATTTGTTTGATTTTCCTCAAGGAATAATCAATTGAACAATAATTTAATTATTATTCCTGGTCATGTTTAACCCAAAACAAAGAAATTAATTAGACAAATCTTTATTTGTCTTATTATTTTCTAGGAATAATTATTTAAATCTTATTTAAATAATATTCCTTGTTAAATATGACTAAATCACCCATAAATAATTAGATAAATCATTATTTATTTGATTATCTTTCAACCACTTCCTTAAAATGATAAATAGATCATTTATTTATTTATTATTCACAAATAAAGGGATTTGACCCAAGTCAAATACTTTTTCCCTCCAACAAATATAATAAAATATTCCATAAAAGGTGGATCTAGATTTGGTTAACATTATTTTAATCATGCACCAAGATCTAGAATGACCAAATATTTTGTTATAAATAGGAGGGTTTTTCCTACCATTCTTCACCTTTTGTTGCCTATTAGATCACTCTAGATCTAAACTCTTGGTCTGACTTTGAGCCATTATCATTGTCATATTTTTCATTATTTGTTGTGTGAGCTCCCTTTGAGTTCTATCTTTGTCTGGGTTTTCTACACCAACAAGAGAGAGAAATGCTAGATCTGAAGTGCTGAGGACTTCCAAGAACCCATCCCATTGAGGAGAATTGGAAACACCTTCTTGTTTTCCTCCCAGGTTCCCTTAATACAAAAATTCTTTCAAAAAATATTGTTGTTGTCTTGTCTATTGGATGTATGGAGCAAAACCTTGGTTTTACTGCTTAATGTCTTTTTATGCATAGATCTGGTTTTTTGCAGCACTTGTCTTGATCAACTAACTGTAGATCTGAAGATATTGGCAGCCATATTTGATGTTAGGGCTATAAGTTATGTGTAGCTAAAGTGGTCTTTTTTCGTACACTTCGACAAAAGATTCATACTAACAATTGCCAACTCCACACGGGTTTTCAATTACGACCATTGTCGTTTTTCATATTCCTGCATATCCAGCTACTTCAGATCCTAGGGTTTCTTTTCAGATTTTTTTTTTTTTTTCTATTTTTATGTTGTTTTTCTCACATAAAACCCTAAAACATTAAAATTTCTAACTTCTGCGTATTTCTGGCCCTATTGCGCAGGTGACAGACATCAGCCGCAACTGAGACGACAACTTTTTCAGAAATCTGCCGCCGGGACACTCAGAACTTCAGGTCGCAATTTTCAGCCCAAAACCTGCGACCTAGACTCCAGGTCGCACTTTTCAGCCCATTATCTACGACCTGCACAGAAAACAGGTCAGAACCTACGACCTGCTAGTTTTTCTGCTCTTTTTCTGCAATTTTTCTGGGTTTTTCTGAAGCTTATGTAAGGGTTCTCCAGCCTCTGTCTCAGTCCGTTTAGACCTGTTTCTGATCTTTTTTACTCATCTAAGTGGGAACCTAGCCCCCTAGGGCTTTAGTACCCTCCACTTTTTGTGGAAGAGTTTTAATTGTTTCAGGTGTCTGTTTTTTCAGAGTTTCAGCCACCCCTTTTTCAGATATGATACCTCCTTTTCAGATTCCTTTTAATCAGCTCTTCTCCCTTTCAAATCACCTCCTGAATTTTTGTTTGGATCTACCTTTAGGGCCTCCTCCTTGTCCCTTCTGCTTTTTGCTGATTTCCTCCTTTTTTCCAGCCACCTTGCCTCTACCTCTTAGTTGTGTTCTGCACCTCTTTTTAGCAGGTTTCTCCTTTAGATCCCTGTCCCTTTCGACCCTAGATATATTGGCCTCTTTGTAGTGTGTTTTGACTATATTTTTTCCCTCTGTTAGACTAGTTTTGAGAGACCCGCCTTTTTGGGTTAGATTGATGCATTGTTAGCTATTAATTTTCTGTTATTTCAGCATTATATACTGTTCTCTGGAGATTTATTTTCAATTACGCAGCACAATTTTTCTTTTGCTCTCAAAATGTCAGGGTTTAAAAATTAAAATTAATGCATGCCACACACTCACCCTAAGCGAAGAAGAGCCTGGTTCACACCGCCAGGAAAAGACTTTAAAACATTGTAAAATCAATTGACACTGCACCTTTTCTGCCCTTGTTTCGACATTGTAATCACTTGATTCTGCACCTCCCTGCCCTTGTTGGTCGTTCTTCTTCCCCTTGTGCCATGTTTGTGTTGTCATCATTGCACCCCCAAGGCGCACCTCCCGAAGAATTCTTGGCCTTCACCCTCAGTTTTCGGTCGGTCGACCTACTCCATCCCGCCGTCGTCGAGTTAGTCCTCCTCCGAGTCCGCACTCCGACTCCTCTTCTGATTCATTGGTTTCTCCTTTTACTTCTGGTTCTCCCCCTGTCACCTTCACTATGTCTGGTCCAGGGCCTAACGCTAGCGGGAATCCCGGCCCTAATGCCGGGACTACTACTAGCGGAACCGCCACAGGAACTACCTCGGCTGCACCCTTGCTCCCTTACATGGTAGGTCTCAGCCTCCCCGATCTCAATCAGTTGATCAATGACCCTATCTGCCATGATGTTGGTTGGCCTGCTATGCCAACCAAGCTCCCCTCCAACATCCCTAAGTTTGAAGGCCTTGCTAGAGAAGATCCAACAATCATGTCCGATCTTTCCACATGTGGTGTTCCTCCAATTCCATTACCGATGATTCCATCCGTCTTCGGTTGTTCCAACGCACGGTTACGAGCGAAGCTTCTAAATGGTATGTTGACCAGGCCACCTCTTCCCATACCACCTTTGCGACCATTGCCCAAGCCTTTTTATCTTATTTCCAGCTCCCTCTCCAATACGACACTGGTACAGAGCTTTTGACCTGCTTCCGTCAAACCTCTTCAACCCGCCTTTCCACTCATGTCCAGGAATGGCAGAGAAGACAGAGCTTATGTCGTACTCCCACCTTCGAGGATTGGGTTTATATGGACTAGTTCCTTCACACTCTCCTACCTCCCATTGGCAAAGATGTTGCCTCTCATTTCCCTCAAACCGAAGAAGCCGCCCTCCAAATTGCCTTGAAATATGACCCGATCTACGCTCAGTCTGGTTATGTTTATACCGTCCTCCCTGACCTCCCCAGGCCCGGTGGCGCTAACGCCTCGGGGGCATCTCATTCCGCCGACGGTATCATTGGAGCCCTTTCTCATCCATATGCTCAACCTCCTATGGGCTATGGTCCCCCTCTGGGAGGGGCCAACACCTCTAGCACTTTTCTTCCTCTAGGTAGCATGTATCCAGGATACGGCATGCCTTATCCTTTTGCCCAACCTCCTCCTTACCTCAATGTTTCCCAACCTAACCACTATCCTTATCTGCAGCCTGGTGCTCCAGCTCCTCCAGCATATGCACTTCCACCTCCCTTGCCTTCTCAACCCTAGCAACAGCACCTACAGCCCCCTCCAGGGAAAGTATTTGCACAGTAGGGCACGACTAATCTCCCTTCCTCTCAAATAAGGTGGAGAGGCAATCAAAATCAATCTTCCCCTGGTACTCATGGACCCAATCCTCAAGGTACTGACCCTAACACTGCTAACCAGCAACAGGGCACTCAGCCCAAGCCGGACAGGCCTATTCACACAAATAAGCCTTGTTCGTGTTGCGGTGTTTACGGTCATTACACTCACGATTGTCCCCTCTTACCACAGATGTGGAATATGTGGGAGTCTCAAGCCACATTGCGAGAACAACATGCCTCCCCTCATGCTCCTCCTAATGTGACCACTACTCAACCGGCTGTGTTTACCGTTCCTTTCCCCCAGCAAGGATTCGTGGCTACCCAACCACCTGACGGACAGGTCGCCACTCAACATTCCCCTTCTGGTTCCACCGATTACCAGATCCTCATGATGAACTCTGATCCATCCCCAACCATCGACCTTCACCTTCAAACTCGGTCTCGCCAGTACCCCAAGCCTTCCGCTCAGTCTGCCCCCGAGTCCCCTTCTTCAGGTTCTACAAAGCCTCTTTTAACATCCAATGGCCCCTTACATATCCCTCAACCCAAAGTTGAGGTTCATCCCAAGATTCCTAAGGGACCATTATGCCGAAATGCTGCTTTTGGTCGAGCTGCTCATTCGTATAGCACAGTAGATGATTTGGCACAGTCTCCTGCTACCATTTCCACATTGGAACTCCTCCAGTCGTTCCCTTCCCAAAAGAAGGCTCTGCTATCTGCCATGGGTGCTATAGATCTTGCTGATGAAAAAATGATCATTTTCGATGCCCATCAATCAGAACATCCCCCTCTTCCTGCTTCCGTCGCCTTCCAAATCCCAGTCAAAATCCGAAACGCTAATGTTTCTCGGTGTATAATTGATGAGGGGACATCCACCTGTGTGATGTCTGCTTCGGTTTGGAAGAAACTCGGATCTCCTGAGTTGGACCTTTCCACAATCACCCTTCGAGCGTGGGATGGCCACGCCTCCCAACCCATTGGCCATTTCCGTAATTGTCCTATCACCCTTTCGGGTAAGACTGTTTGCGTCGATGTCAAAGTCATGCCCTTCTAGATTACAACATTCTCTTGGGGCGAAGCTACACCTATGCCATGTCTGTTGTCCCATCCGCGGTTTTTCGCAAGATGTCTTTTCCTCACAATGGAAAGATAGTCACTATCGACCAGTTGAGTTATCATGAGCCAAAGTCTCAGACCTCCCCTGAGACGACCATCTCCTCTGTAGCCAATAAGAAAACCGTCGATTCCTTGACCAGTGTTTATCCCGGCGTCTATAAAGACTCCTCTTTGCTTGGAACTTTTCCTGGTCTCCCTCCTCCTCCTATCTCTGATCCCAGCTTATCGAATGTTTGCATGATGCAATCGTCTTGGGCTGCTCTTAAGCGGCCCGCTTCGGCTAGTCAGCAACCTCAGACTCAACCTCGCCCACCGCAACCTGCTCCTAGCCATTCATCTCAGCCAGCTGGACCTCCTCCTTCTGGCCCTTCTCCTACAGCTGGTATCCCTGAACCCCTCTATCCTCCTGGGTCGGTTCCCCCAGGCCTCAACCATCTCGGAGCTGTCCCTCCCTGTCATTACCCCGCTGGTCAGATACCTTTCCTAGGTCCCCCTCCCGGAGTCTATTCGGTCCCCGTCATGGCCACCCTCTCTCTCCCTAACCTGACCCTAGGCATACCCGTCTGGTACCTTGACCCTCCAGCCGCTACCCCACCTGGTCACCCAAAACCCTATCTTGCTTTGACACCCATTCAACTGGTCCCCCTCGCTTCCTCTGTTTCCTCCATGCCCCCCGCACCTCCTCAGGACCCTGCTCCTGTGGTGGCAACTCCAAGAAGGAAATGCAAAGCTCGCAAGGGGACATCCAAAGACAAGGCCACCCCGACTGACCCGGCTCCTCCTCCACCCGCAAAGCCTTGTGCCTTGTGTGATGTCGTCGGTCACGCCACCCATACTTGTCCTGAATTGCCCCGTATTCAACCCATGGTTAAAGTCGCGTTCCTTGAGTCTACGGTCCCTGACCCCTCTATTCCGTCCTCGTCCGTAACCAAGAACCCAAAGATTATTCGCACCAACAAACCCTGTGCTTTATGCGGTGTCCATGGCCATTACTCCCACCATTGTCCTCACCTGACGCATTACCGCGCCTCTTTAGAGGTAGTTCGAGAGTATGAGGTAGAGAAAAATAAGTCCGCCTCTCCCATACTTGCGCAGTATGCTTCAGGCCAGCTTGAGGATCCCTCCACTCCCATTGACATTCCCCCCCCTGATGTCCAGATGACGGAGTCTACTACCAACATTCTCTACCTATCATCCTCTGTGAGACCTTTGGAGAACATTCCATTTGAATCCTCCCCTGTTGTTTCGTTCGATCCCCCTCCAGCGACCACCCTGGTCTTAACATCCTTTGACCATCTGTTTATTTGTTCCTCTGTCATCCCCCGTGATGATCCGTATGTTAGCCTTTCTTCCTATACAGATGATCTAGGTAGCTTTTCCGTGTCATGTGGTTTCCCTTCCTCTCGTCATCCCCTCTGTTCCCATCAGGATGTCCTCTTGGAAGCCCTCTCCACCCATGACCTCATCCTTCCCGCCCATAACCGGGATAACACCACCCCTATCCATGTTGACCTTCGCAGCCTGAGGCCCAGCCATTCCTCCTATAGCCCTCATATGCCACCATCTAGTTCGTATATGAGTCATAGCCATCTTGCCTATCGCACTCCCTCCCGTAGTTTCCACTCGATGTCTCCTATACACTCATGCTACCGTCATTGTTCCTCCTCCTCCCATTTTTTTGTCTTGTACCACCATTCCGCAGGACCTCCCGTCCACACCCTATATCGGTTACGCCGATGGTGCAAGTCGTTACTCCCGGAATCTAGCCTTGGTAGGTTGGGCCATTTTCACCCCCTTGCATGCCCTTTTTCTCTCAAACGGGGTCTGCATTAGTCCTGCCACCAATAATCAGGCCGAATACGATGCAGTACGGGGTCTTTTAGCGAATGCCCTCTCTCATTGCATCCTCCATCTGCATGTTCATTTAGATTCCCTACTTCTTGTCATGCAACTAAATGGTGTCTATCGTGTGCATAATACTGTGTTGTTTAGATGATATTTACAAGTGAAACTCTTGATACGTGAATTTGAAACCATAACTTTCAACCATATACCTCGAGAACAAAATCACTATGTAGATAGCATTGCAAACCATGTTCTGGATTGGCATTTATCACACGCATTTTATACAAGACAATACAAATCATAATCATTAAAAAGATGCATATCCATAATATGTGTCGCAAAACATGTGTTTAGAGTCCATCTACTCTGATACATATGACATGCCCATAGCATGTTACAAAAAACTCAAAACTGGGGGCACCACCTATCCCTACATACACACTAGGGGGCACCACCTGTCCCACACCTAATCACTATCTGGTGGATCCCGAGCCAATGGCTCTGCTCCTGCAGCCTGTAGATCACGTATTCCTTGACCAGCCATCGCTATGCGCCGCATGACCCCTCGCCATTCCGAGGGTAGACCAATACATGGCTCTATGTACTGGTCGTCTAAGTCTTGCCACCCGTGCTCTGAAACACCGGTCAACAACCTCTCGCATCTACAACGGATGTCCTCTACGAGGGCAGCTGCATCCTCATTATGCACCGCTCTCGATCCACTCGGGCCTGCAGCTCCTGATGCTACCGGTCGTCCCATATATCCGGCCGGTTTTACCGGAGCTATATCTGCATACCAAAAGTACATGAATCAGTACCCTATCTACTGTTCAATAACTTTAACATGCCCAAAAAAGAGTAGTCACTTGTCACTTACCATCGGGTCCCCATACTCGACCAGGCAGAAGTGGTAGGTCCGGATCCCCACAATAACTCATCCCACTATAGGGATAGTTGTCTATGTATAACAACATCTGATCCCAATGGGCAAAGAACTCAGGTCGAAACACCTGTCCGACCGCCCCTCCTCCTCCTCTGCACAGTAGGCATCCCCACCGACGCATCCTGGGCTCTCTCGGGCCCCCATCTGGGAGATGTATACGAGGTCGTAAGGTCAGGATCTTCTAAAAAAATAAGGAGCACAATAAAGTCCCATACGAGCAATCATGGTTCACTTGCCACTTGCAAAGCGACAGCTGTCGTTTTAACGACACCAACAGCATTTGGGCCCACCCATAGTAGGTCCCACTCAAGACACTCTCCACAATCATCATCTGCCCCCCAGTGATGTGATGGAGCGCCTGGTTTCCCAGGATCCGCAGCACCGTTGCGGCCACTGCACGGGTCTCTAATCTCTCTAGGTCCCCGATCGGTATCCAAGTCCCTTTGACTTGGAGACCCGATTGAAAATGTCGCTCCACAAACTCCATGATGTTCCGCCCCCGCGGTAACACTGGCTGCGTATTTCCCACCATCCCAAGTGGCGGGAGACCAGTCAGGAAATACAGATCCTGGACTGTTAATTCGATCCTGCGCCCCTGCACTACAAAGGCCTCATGCTCTGGATCCCAATAACCAAAAATCTGGGCCAACAAGGGCTCCCCTACTCTCATCAAAGGGTTCTCCAAAAACTTCAGAACCCCAAATCTAGCCAATACACGACGGACACCATGATCTGCCTAGATCTCTGACCATAATGTATCCAGGTCTCTCTCTCTCCAGTTGACCCGTATATATGCCGTATCTGCACAAAAACATCATCTTTGTCAGTATACAGATAGGAAACACTGTAACCAATCACAAAAAATCACATCTCAGCCCTAAAACAACACTCCAATCTCATTCACCCTCCAGGTCGCACTTTTCTGCCCATTCCTGGGACAGGTCCCAGTTTTTGGCTCAAAACCTGCTTCCCAGGTCGCAGTTTTTGGCCCAAAAAGTGCGACCTGGCCGTAGAGGTGAAAGAGGGTCTGTTCCTGAGATTCTGGGCCCTAATCTGAACTTTCAATCCATCAAAATGAAAGAGTAAGGGTAGGCCTCTTACCTGCAACTAACGGATCTCGATTCCAATGGTCGGCTTGTCCACTACGCTCGCCGCAACATTTAGGGCCTTCCCTCCTCTCTACATTCACCACAACAACACTAGCAAATGAGTGAATTTGGAGGGAAAACTGCCTTATTAAAAGAAAACCCTTGTTTTTTCTTTCGTCTGTTGCGACCACACCGTAGCTCCATTTGACAAACCGTCTGCACAGTTGGAAAGCTCTCACCGAGCCCTCAAATGGGTATCTGTTAGTTTCTCATGATTGGATACTTCACCAGGACACATTTTGTCCAAGATGGGTCACTTCACCTCCCCCCAAAATCGAATTTCCTCACTTACAACACTTGTACTTGGGGCACCACTTTGCCTCCATACTTGTCTTTGTTCATGTCGATTTTCATCATGAGATACCATTTTGTACTCATGTTTTCCTGGTCCCCCATGGGACCTTTTTTGTGTGGCAGTACCATCGAGTCGCCCTTGTTTAGAGCATCCAAGTTGAGTCATCATCACATTCATGGAGTCTATCCCGAGTCCCTTTGTACCCCGCTATAGTCCTCCATCCTTCATTGCTTGGTCTCTCTGTTGTGTCACACATTATGACCATCAGTCCCACTGTCCCCTATCCCTCATGATACTGTGTCAGTCGCTGCCATGTCATTCATGTCCTTTATGCTCTAGCAAGGGAAGTCATCCATTTGCTACTCAGTCCCCTCCATTCCATCATCATCATTGGTATTAGTCTGTCAGTCACTCTACTATTTTCTCTAGTGCCTTAGTTGAGGATCTCTCATTACCTCACCTACGACGGACCTCCTTCTGTCGACATCAGCTCCTTCATTCCAAAAGACAGGTCTAGAGAGCGGTGTACCTTGGTTCCAGCTTCCACTCTTATTCGGTGCCTCGGATCAGGCAAAGGGATCTCTCATTTCCATTTGACTTGCTTGTTTCTCCACTCCAGCTCCTTTCAGCATGATCGAGATCCTTATGCTTGATGGTCCAGTGATGCAGCAGAAGCTATTGGTGATGCCCGGATGTGTGTGATATGTCTCAGCCCTCGTGAGGGGGTGGCCCTGCAGGTAGCCCCCCACATGCCCAGATGACCTCTTCATTACAGCCTTCGATGCAGCTCCATATATTTGATGATGTCGGCCTTAGCTGCTTGCAGCACCTCTTTGATTTGCATGTATCAGTCAGATTTTGTGAGCCCTTCCCCGCTTGTAGGGGTCATTTGGGTTGTATTTGTATCTCATGTACTTAGATATTATTGTATAAGTCCTGGCTGTTATCCCAGGCACAACATGTATATGGGATCCCTCATTGTATTTCTATCTGGCTCATGTTTATGCCGGCTGTACTTTATGGTTTGGTCCCTTGTTTACTGGACACACTGTTCTTTTGTACTTTGTCTCGGCGGGCATAGGTATGCCTCCCCCGCCGCCTTTAGCACAGGTACCCTCTCATAAAAAGAGACTTGCTGCACCTGTAAGTCTCGTCTCCTTAGGGTCTAGTTCTTCAGCACATTAGTCTACCTCAAATTTCTCTCTCTGACTTCCCTTTTGATGTCTGGTGATTGAATTCTTACAACGTACTTCGGTCATACGATTTTCTCCTAACACTCGCACGCTGGGGGGAAATCTGTTACACCATTTTTTGGTCATCTAACCTACTATCATTAGATGGACCCAAGTACACCATGTAAGACCAATTTTACCCTAAGTAAAATTTCTTTCACTATGTGAAATAACTTAATAAAACACATTATTAGGTTTTTTATGGTCTGAACAGGAAACCCCAAAAGGAAATATTAAACAAACCTATATTTGTTTGATTTTCCTCAAGGAATAATCAATTGAATAATAATTTAATTATTATTCCTGGTCATGTTTAACCCAAAACAAAGAAATTAATTAGATAAATCTTTATTTGTCTTATTATTTTCTAGGAATAATTATTTAAATCTTATTTAAATAATATTCCTTGTTAAATATGACTAAATCACCCATAAATAATTAAATAAATCATTATTTATTTGATTATCCTTCAACCACTTCCTTAAAATGATAAATATATCATTTATTTATTTATTATTCACAAATAATGGGATTTGACCCAAGTCAAATACCTTTTCCCTCCAAAAAATATAATAAAATATTCCATAAAAGGTGGATCTAGATTTGGTTAATGTTATTTTAATCATGCACCAAGATCTAGAATGACCCAATATTTTGTTATAAATAGGAGGGTTTTTCCTATCATTCTTCACCTTTTGTTGCCTATTATATCACTCTGGATCTATACTCTTGGTCTGCCTTTGAGCCATTATCATTGTCATATTTTCTATTTTTTTTTTGCTGTGTGAGCTCCCTTTGAGTTCTATCTTTGTCTGGGTTTTCTACACCAACAGGAGAGAGAAATGATAGATTTGAAGTGCTGAGGACTTCCAAGAACACATCCCATTGAGGAGAATTGGAAACACCTTCTTGTTTTCCTCCCAGGTGCCCTTAATACAAAAATTCTTTCAAAAAATATTGTTCTTGTCTTGTCTATTGGATGTATGGAGCAAAACCTTGTTTTTACTGCTTAATGTCTTTTTATGCATAGATCTAGTTTTTTGCAGCACTTGTCTTGATCAAATAACTGCAGATCTGAAGATATTGGCAGCCATATTTGATGTTAGGGCTATAATTAATGCGTAGCTAAAGTGGTATTTTTTCGTACACTTCGACAAAAGATTCATACTAACATTCTCCACCGTCGATCTTCCTGCTAGATCGTATGGCCCAGCGTTAATCGCATCCCTGCCCCCGATCGCAATCACACTTTCCAACTGCTACCCCTTTCCGCCCTTGCGAGTGCGATTACCTGATATGATCTCAGTCGTCCGTCCCTCCGCCAAATCTAATGGCTCAACGCTGATCGCACCATCGCTCTGATTGACCCGATCGCTCTGATCACACTCTCCCTCAAATTGAACGTGAGCCGTTGATTTGATCTCTGGATCCAACGGTCAGCACTCAATCACGCTCCCACCGCTGATTGAAATCAGAACTTTGAAATGTGACACCCCTGTCCCCCCCCTGATTGCGATTCTCCGACATGATCTCAACCGTCTGTTTAATCCCAAGATCCAATGGCCATCGCTTAATCGCCCCATCCATCCAATCACAATCGAAACTCCTCCCCGATCGATTTCCCCTCCGATTGATCGCATCGCACATTCCCTATTGCGATTGCGATTAGTCCCTACTCCCGATCTCCGATTGCGATTGTACCACGGGCTCACCGTACCATACCTTTGCCGTTCATATAATATAAGGTTTTCCCTTTGTTAATTCAAATTTTGTTATATTTTCATATTTTCAAAGGTTTTTTCCATATTACTACTTTCTCAATTGCATTGGAAGATTGTGCTATATCATTTCGCCCTACTCCCGTCTCCGATTGCAATTGCGATTGTCCCACCTCATACGCATTTCCGCTACATTTCATGTATTTCTTTTGCATTTCCATCAAAGTTTAAATTTTCGCGTTTTGCATTAAAGTTTAAACGTTTCATATATATTTCGCCCATTTCATATATCATTCCACTGTTGATCTCCATCGTTGATCTATGCCTGTAGACCATGATCGAATGGCCCACGATGCATTTCTCCACCAAACCCTATTATTCGCCATATCAATGCATTTTTCACATTCATTTCATTCAAAAACACTGTTTCACCACACCGTCGCACTATTGTTCTCTCGTCCTCCATAGACACCCCCCCATGCATGGATTTCATAGCTCAGTCCCGTGTTTTGTAGGGTTATCGGGTGGAAAAGGCTGCCATGATTACACAGTCTATATTACAGTGGCGAGATTTCGCAGATAGAGATATAAATGAAGCACCAGAAAGTTAAATGCACAGAAAACTAAGTTAGCATGGTTTCACATCAGCAGATCATTCTAAAGAACAAAGCGCCCATATCAGTTCCATTATTTACAGTGTTCCTGAAAATTCCCGCCTTGACCACAGTCCCAAGCTACCAGAGCAGTTGTTAATGCGGTATGGCATACCATTCAGCCATTCACTTCACCATTTTGTTTATTCACCAGAGTACTACACAGTACTGCAGTCAGAGTACATCAGAGCCATACCAGAATGAATGGAAGCCAAAGAAGATCACTCTTTCGTTCCAAAAGGTACTACAGAGTACAACAAAACAGAAATGCACCAAAGACATACCTGGAAGTAAATGTAGCATGATGAAGACCATTTTTTCCTCCAAAGTGCCAGAGATTAATGCTCTGAGTTTAAAACAGAATGGGTCTCGGCCCTCTTCATCTCTTGAGTGTTAATATTGCATTTAGTTTCTTACTACCTCCTCTGCCTCTCTTCAGCTATAAAACTCATGAAGAAAATATTGAAAGGTTGTTGATCAGTTATCAGAGAATTGCAAGTAGTTTCTTTTGAGACATGGTCTCTATGTAAAGTTGTAAGATAGGCTGAGGAAGATGATTTCAGACTGAGTATTCAGCTATTAGAAATGTTGTACCTGACTGGTATTGCTGTTTAATATGACAAGAACATTTCTTTGGATCCTGATCTAAAGCAGTAGTGATGTTTTCCTATCTCTGTGTTTTGACTCATTTCATTTCGTTTCTACTGGCTTGCATCAGAATATTGGCATAGGATTTACCCTGGTTAGGTACCCTATGTTTCTGCTCTCCTTTCCATTGATGTTTTTCTTCCGAATGTGTTATCTAGGAATTGATTTCAGTTAGTTTAACCAGTGTAGTGGATGTTGTTGCCTGCTCTCTGATGTATGAATTAAATGTATCCGTTCTTAGATGTTTCTTGTTAAGGATTTAGTTGGAAGATTTGGGAACATTGGGGATTAGAGTTAGCCCTGTCCACTAGGATCCTTGTGTGACCAGCTGGTCTTTAACTTTTTGTTCTAAACCTTTACTTCTCTTCCTCTCTTACCATCCCATTCCATACTGTCATCTTTAAGATCCAACGTTTTAGATGACTAGACCAATTGAAAGCTTTCACATTGGATAGTAAGAAAATCCTTTCCTGACTCCATTTCCCAATGGTTTTGAATATTTCCTGGAACATTTCACCTCTGCCTTATCCCTCTTTGCTCATCCTTGTCTTACATTGAACCCTTCCTTCCTGATAACCAGCAACCAAATCAAAACAAATCAAACAAACAAACCCTGTGCCTATAACTAACCTAACATATAAACACTGAGCTTTAAATTCATACACCTTTGACATTTCATAGAGGGATCCCTCTCTGGATCCAGGAGGGCTAGATCCTAAGGTCTGAAAGTGGTTTGATGTTGTCTCATATTTTGGTCTTGCCAATCTGGCCAAAACATGGGAACCCCAACACAATCATCCACTATATATGTTGTAGGAAAAAATAGAAAATTTAATGGAAGAAGAATCTTCTACCACTAACCCTATGGGAAAGTAACAACTTTTTATCAGGTTAAACAAATATATAGTCAAATAACTTCTTTGGAAGAGGAGTCCCATAAGGCTAAGATGATTTTTGAGGATCTCAAACTATTTTTTAAGTGTCATAACATTCAACTACATCAACTTGATATATAAGAAGACTCAGAATGGGGTCATATACCTTCAACCCAACATGAGGTACTATATGCCACCACTACTCATACTTCCATCAATCAAGCTAATTTTCTTCTACGAAAATGTAGATATCAATTTGAAACTTATGATGCCTTCTACAAGATGATTATTTCTACGATTCCAGGGTTCGGTCCTTCATTTGAAGGATATTTATCAACATAGAAGGAATGTTGACTCAAGGGTGAGTTAACTAGCCGCAGTTGCGGTTTGTTGGGTGCTTCATTTTTGAATTGGTAAATTTTTTCCAGAAACTGGTAGTGGAGAAATAAGGATGTGGAAGCCGAAAATAAGCCATGTCAAATGGATGATTTTGTTCATAATCTGGTATTGAAAAGGGAAAAATCATAGCCAACAAAGTAACTTGGAGCCTTGAAACTCATCAAGTGAGCATGAGGCGGTTTTTATTTCGTCGAAGGGATCAAAGTTGAATATATCAACTGAGTGAAGGGGATAAGTTGGACCATTTAAATAACCCTAAGCTATAAAGGAAACACAAAGAAAAGGTGAAAGAGAGATATAAGAATGAAAGGGTTGAAATGTTGCCAAAATTTAGTTTGACTTTCCAATTCTCTCTTTGTTCTGTTTGATTTTATTGATTCACCAAAATCCAATGTAATGGCTTGTATATTATTAATAACTATATGTTATATATTTTAATATGAAATTTCACTCTCAGATGATATAATTAGAAGATGCCTTCATTTGAAGGAGAGCCATCAACGAAGAAGGAAGGTTGAGTCAAGGGTAATTTAGTAGGTTGTGGTCAAGGCCTGTTAGGTCCTTCATTTTTGAATTGGTAATTTTTTTCTAGAAACTAGCAACGAAGAAATAAGGAAGTGGAAGATGAAAATAATCCATGTCAAATGGATAATTTTGGTTGGAATCTAGCAACAAGAGGGGAAAAATGATTGCCAACAATGTTAGTTGGAGCCTTGAAACTCATTAACCAAGCATGGGTGGTTTTGATTTCATCAAAGGGATCAAAGTTGAGTCTATCAAGTGAGTGAAGGAGCTAAGTTGGACTATATCATTAGGTTGAATCTACAATGGAAACGTGAGATAAAGGTGAAAGATAGATATAAGGTCGAAAGGGCAGAAGTGCTTCGAAAATTTAGTATCACTCTATAATTCCATCTTTTTGTGTTTTATTGTATTGATATGATAAGATCCAATGTAAGGACCTGAATATTCTTAATAGATATATATGTTGGAGATTTTATTATTAGGTTTCCTTCTCAAATGATATAATAAGGAAATCTATTACAAGGATGTCCCTATGTTGCATGTGCAAATGACCCCATTTTCAATTTTATTTTATGTTATTTTATTAATGTTGTGAAAATGTATGAAAAATCCATTTATGATGTGGATGAATGATGCGATATGTAAATTTTAATCATATCCAGTTTTTTATAAAATCATCAATGCTTTATAAAGTCTCGTCACACCTCATGTGAGACTTTCTTCCCTTACATATGATTGAATATGCCACTGTCATGCTAAAATAAAATGGAATCATTTAATAGAACCTTGCAATAGAACCTTGGGTCTCTATAATAAAATTTTCACTACTAGTCCATAGCTTTGGGAGAAATTATAGCACAACTAGGATAAGGGGAGTTGGATCACCCAATTATTTTTTACATGAAACAAATTGTTGACAACAAAACAATATTATACCACCACAAAGTGAGAAGGATTATCCATGGTCTCTACTTTGTAGAGGTATCAACATTTCCTCTTAGGGAACATGTGAAAGCTATATATATACCATTCTACACTAAGGTACTTTGTGAATAAGACAATTTTAGGGAGTGCATATGTAGGTGGTTATTATTATCCTAGGAATATGACTTTGAGGTGGTTGTTAAGCTTGGGTGATTGAATGCAATCCCAAATCATATTCCTAATATCACCAAAAGAAGATTATCATAATTTGGAGGATAACCTACCCGATGAACCATTATTTGAAACCCAATGGTAGATGATTAATTTTATAATATTTCCTAGTTTCTTAGTACGATATTTTCTCTGGAAGAATACAATGTCATGCAGAAAAAAAACCTGGTAGTAAAGTCTATAGATTACCAATTGATTGGGGGTTGTTTGTACAAGTTTGGCATCGAGGGAATATTTTGCATATGTGTTTTATAACATGAGTGCAATGATTCTAACAAAATTTCACGAAGGATTTGTTGGGGAACATTATGCAAGAAGATGCACGAAAGATTCTACATGTAGGTTTGTGGTGTCCAACTCTATATAATGATGCCAAGGAAATTTGCACAAGATGTCATTTTTGTTAAAGGGCTAGAAAGCCTTTGAGAGGAGATGAGATGCCATTATTTTAGTATATCACCATCTAGGATTTTAATAAATGGGAAGTGGATTTTGTGGGTCTTATTAACCCATTGACGAAAATATTGAGAGAAAGGTATATCACTACTACAACAAATTATTTGACTAGATGCACAAAAGAAACAACGGTGATGGATTGTAACATACAAACAACTACACATTTTTTTGTTTGAGAATGTAGTGACAAGATTCATATGTCCCAAAATATTAATGAGTGATCAAGGTATTCATTTCCTAAATAGAACAATTCCTGCATTAACTCGAGAGTTTAATATTTATCTATAGAAAAGTAGCCTATGTCACCATCAAGCCAATGGAAGAGTCAAGGATTTTAAAACAATATTGGAGAATGCTTTGAACAAATTTTTCAATGTCAATAGAGATCATTGGGGCTTGAGAATAGCTACAGTAATTTGTGATTACCAAAAAACATGCAAGAAATTGATAGGAAAAACACCTTTCAGGTTAGTATATGGGAAATATGTGATGCAAATGGAGTTTCTAGTACCTTGTATGCACATTACTACCTTTACAAATATGAATAAATCATGCACATTAGAGAAAAGGCTTGAATAATGGGTGTAGTTAGAATAAGATTAAATATTTGCATGATTCCATAAAAAATGTTCAAAAGGGTCGTGATAAAGCATGAAATGATAGATGCATTAACTATAAATAATTGAACCTATGAGATTTAAGCTTTGTCTATGACCTTAAGTTATTGAAGCACCCAGGAAAGCTTCATATGCATTTTCTTGGGTCATATGTAATATATATGGTGAAATATGGAAGGACGGTGCAACTGGAGAAGTTAAATGGCCAATATTTAGAAGGCTTTGTAAATAGGACTCAACTGAAACAATATAAGAATAACCAATCTCCTGCGCATAATTGAGTAAGGACCTTTAAATTTTTTTACTAAATTGGTACAGTTGATAAATTTTATTTATGTTGCAGGTTGGATAACTTCAGTTTTTTGTAAGAGAAACAAGAAGAATAATATTGCACATAGATTATTTGTTCACATGAATTTTTCACAAATGTATGTAGTCTATAGTGTCAAGAGCGAGGTGTGAAACACACAATGTTTAGGGTTCATGTGACTAAGTGGATGAAATCTATTGAGCAAAGAATAGAAAAAGGATGGGACCTCTAACGACTACATGTTGAGTTTATTTTTTACTGAAGGGGTGAAAGCATGAAGATGGGTTACACTTTTGAGCCAAATGTGGCGATGAAATTTCAAGTTTTTCCTCTTTTATCAAATTGCAACCCTCAAAATTCAAATAAACATTGTGAATTTTGATTTGTAGTAAAACTAAAATATGTGGAGAATTATGTTGTTATACAAATTATATTTTTTGAAAAACAATTTAGTGTCATATAATCTCTCAATTTTCCATTAAATAAAATAATTTTCCTTGCAAATATTCACAAAACTTAAGTGGGATGTGTGTGTTCATGTAGCACAACTTAATCTATGATGTGTAATTTTTAATATATATATATATATATATATATATATATATATATATATATATATATATATATATATATATATATATATATATATATATATATATATATATATATATATATATATATATATATATATATATATATATATATGAGCATGATCAACACAGAGAGAACTAATTTTTTCATATTAAAATTTTGTTTTTTATTATTTTTCAAAGTTGGCGAAGTAATATTTCAATTTCATTTTGGAGACACATGTTTTCACATGAGATTTTCTTGAACTCTTTAAATAAATTGAAAAACCAAGAGTATCCTTTTGAAGGGGACTTGTAAATGATTATAATGGTATTTTTTGAAAAAAAATTGTTGTGTATATTTTATGTTATCAATTTTTTATTCAACTCCTTTGAAACTGTCCAAAAATGTTCCAAGCATTATGTTTAAAAGAAATTAGATAGAAAAATATCATATGAGTTCGAAAATTTCAAAATGATATACCATCGGATGGAGGGTTCATTCCCGAATCCAACATGATCAACTCTGCCACTGAAGGAAAATTTTTTCTTGGAGTCCGCTTATGTACAAAATGGTGTTGTAGAGAAATATCTAGAAGAGAAGCTAACAATCAGTCTTTTATGCCGTCAACAACTCGATCGAGTGTTTTTTAGGCCTTCAACAAATCAATCGTGTTTAAAACTTTCGATAAGTGTTTGAAATTAAAATTTCAAATAGCTCGATTAAACACTTAACATGGTTAAACATAGGCTTGATTGAGCTATTATAGTTATTAAAAACAGGAAAAAAATAATGAAGCCTCTCAGTACTTGTCTTTTACGGAATTATAAAATCTATTTATTCCACAAAAATATTTTTTATAAATATTCAAATATATTCCAAACTCTAATTTTTCTTAATTATAAATTCTCAATGTATTTTATTTGACCAAGAAAATATTTATAATAATATATAGATAATTTTCTATAAAATATTTTAACGTTTCCTTTTAAATTTTGAAATTCTTAAAAATGATAATTTGTTTATTGTTTTGATTTTAAATATAACATATTTTTATATTTAATCATTTTATAATTTTTTGTGTAGAAATTTCAAATCAAATTATAATAAGTAAATAAATAAATAAACAACAAACTAAACTAAACTCGATTTATAATATTATTATTTTAAAAATAATTTCATACTCACATTTAAATCTAGATCACTGAAATTCAAATTAGCAAAATAATGTTTTAAAAATTATGATTTCCTTATGCTTTTATATTTTAAAAATATATACTGCAAACCTAAGTGAGGAGTAAACATTTCTATATGTACTTCACACTTGTGCAGGCTGAGGACGTGATTAAGTGCAATCAAATTTTATGCATTGAGAGATATTTAATTGATCTCATTTTTTCGTAAAAAAGCTGATATATATATATATATATATATATATATATAGTTTGTTTGTTTGGTTTTAATAGATATGTTTATGACAAGGATAATCATGTTTATTAACTCTTCAACAAATTTTATAAAATATACATTTCCAACAACGTCAAATTCAGATTTTTCAGTTACACTTATTCATATAAAAAATTATAATAGTTATTAAAATCAAATTGATAGTTTTTCTCATGTTTAATCAATTTATTATTTAAATTATATTTATAATGAATTTAGTATTTAAATTATAACATTGAAAATTTAAATCATGGTAAAAACTAATTTTAAAGTTACTAAATTATAAATATAAGAATATTACAATTTCAATTGTAAGTGGGATAGAATCCATTTTCAACTCTCTACATCAAAAAACTATAAATGTAACGAGAAATTAATCCACACTATTTATAATTACCTATTTAAATGTAATTAGTAATTAAATATTGTTGTTTTTTTAACTATTAAATACTTACAATTTTAAATTTTGCATATCATTATTGATATTTACATAAATTTTAAAATTTCTAGGTTTAAGGCTCGATCGAACTCCTAACCCAAGTTACACAGGAGCTTGATCGAGGGTTTGTTTAAACGGTCGAGAAATCTATTTTAAAGTGTGATCTATGTGGATATTTGTGGCCACCTACCTATTCCACTTCGACCCCCACCATTGTTTCTTTCAACTTTTTAGTTTCCTTAATTGTAGCATAATTTACTATTTTTGGCATTTTTTCGGGTCACGAACTTCCATACCCGTTTTGATGCCCTAATCGTGTTGATCACTGAAAAATTGTAGTCGTCAAATACATATTTCTAACAAGGTATTGTGCACGTAAAACAGAGATTGTATGCCAAAGTTTTGTCCCCAGGAAGTTTATGTACCAATTTACCCAAACAGGGTCCATAGTCTTGGTGTTTCATCTCCTAGTGTTAGATTTTTGGATGTTTAGGGTTTTCCATTATTTCTCAATCATAAATAGGTCTAGGAATTTCATGGTAACATATTTAAGAGGCTTGTAGCCACCACATCTCTTCTCAGAGGTAAGTTACCATCGACCTAGCTAGTTTATTTCCATTCTGTCTATAAGGATATTTCAGTTGTTTGATATTAATGAAATGAAGTGTTATTTCAATTGAATATTTGAATTTATGGTTATATTCATATTCTGCTGAGTTTCTACATAAATAAGGATCAATGGTATTAGAGTGGTCAGCTCTTTCTCTATTTTTTTTTCATGTCCCCAACAAGGTCAAGGTATAATGAGTTAGGGTTTGATCTAGTTGAACGCTTGCGAGATCAACCTCACAAACCTCAACGACCTCCATGGCGGAAGAAAATAAAGACGAGGGAGCAAGAGATGCTATCAAATTATTACTCAAGGAGGCCCTTTCAAAACAAAGGAATGCGATGATGGATAACTTTTCCCATATCCTTCAATGACTGCCCACCAATGGCGCATCTACATATAATAACCACTCTGGAGGAACCACTCCTTTCATGGTACAAGTCAACTTCAACATTCCTGTATTTGAAGGTCAGATAGATGCAGACGTCGTAGATTGATGGTTGAATTTGTTGGAAGGGTATTTCTCAGTCCATGATTTATTTTTCCGAGAAAAAAATTACTTTTTCACTCCTCAAAGCCACCTCCCATGTAAAATACTGGTGGGAAACCTACTACGAGAAAAAGGATGAGAGAGATCCCTCTTTGTGCTCAACTGCACCCACATGGAATTCATTCCGAGATGGAATCAAGGAAGAATATTACCCCGTGGGGAGCTAGGAGGACAAGTACATCCAATGGACCATGCTACAACAACAAAGGGATCAAGATGTGCATGAGCTGAAAAATTTGTTGCATACCCTGTACACAAAGTTGGGTATTAAAGATTCACAGAAACGTTTGGTGCTCAAGTACCAAATTTGTTTGCATAGATAAATTCAAGAGGAAATTGAGTTACTTGACATTACCTCGCTTGGCACGGCATATCAATATGCCACCAAGATCAAGCAAAAATTTAAGCAGAAGAAGCAAGACTTTGGATCCAAGAATCCAAAGCTAGGGACAGGCACCGCTGAACCATAGAACAAGGGGAAAATCCAAAGTGGGGAAACTCATAAGAACACCAAAAATTCAAACAAGGACATGAGGAAGTGGTGTGAATATCATAACATCTCCACTCACAACATAAGAGAGTGTTGGGCCAAATAATCCTTGTTGGCCGAACTGAAGGCATCTGAATCAGACGCATTTTTTGATTCTGAGTTAGAACTGGACAAGGAAAACGACAAAGGGAAGAAAATCATTGATTCAAAACCTAGTGCCAATGTTTCCACCACCAAGCTCCATAGGGAGGAGCCCAAGCATCTAGAGTATGGGGAGCACCTCTTCCATTCCCAGATGTGGGTGAAGGGTTCTCCACTGCAATTCCTTGTTGATAGCAGAAGCCAAAAGAATATCATTTCAACAAAGGCTAGGAAGCAACTCAGCCTACCGACCACAACACACCCACAGCCGTATACCATTGGGTGGCTTCACCAAGGAAGAGATCTTCGTGTTCGTGATTAGTTCTACCTTCTATACAACATCAAACCATTCACAAAAGAGGTACTGTGTCATGTTGGTCCTCTTGACGTGTTTGATGTATTATTAGGACAACCATACTTATGGAAGCAACATGTTTTGATGAGTCTAGGCCTTGTTATGTTATTATTACTTTGGGAAATAGGTTGTACAAGATACCAGAGGTAGTACTGCATTCTGCCATATCTTTGAGTACTACAAAGAAATGCAGTAAGATTATTTCCTAAACTAGGAAATTTGTTTTCATTACGATTTGCCCACGGGGAAAGAAGAATATTGTGGTTGCAGCCTCCAAATAGGGCTCCCCTGTGCGGCATCAACATATGGAAAAATATGTGGAGGAATACAAGTACATTTTATCCTCACCCACAGAGGTTCCCCTACACTGTCAGGTCAAGCACTCGACTAATTTGGCCCCAGGTGCGCCGCTGCCTATCATTGTCGTACCTCATGCGACCACACAGATAGAGTCCACACATATATTGTTTGAGGCTAATAAAGTAACCAGATTTATTGAACGCATCCATTAGGTGCACAAAAGTTTGGAGAAATATAATGCCAAGTACAAGCAGTGACATGATCAACATCATGTGCCATAGAAGTTCGAGGTGGGTGACAAATTATTGCTACATTTTCAAAATGAGTACCCTGATCGGCCCCACTACATGATTCAACCACTCCGATATGGGCCATACACCATAAACAAGGTTTTAGGGGATAATTCCGTCGAGCTCTGTATTCTACCACTCCTTGGTTTTCACCCAATGCTCAATGTGGACTGCCTTTGACCCTACATTCCACCTCTACTCGACACATCTGACATGGCAGAACAACTCACACTAACAAAGTTAAACCCAAACTACATGGAACATGACACAATTGATAGGATCGTGGACACATAGATAAATAACACCTGAAAACAAAATATCTAGTTATATGAGGTTGTCAAAGCTAGCTAACTCCTGCTCCAATGCAAGTGGCTCACCAGGGAGCATGTTCAGCAAAAGTTTCCTCATCTCATAGAGGAACTCAACGCAATGGGGACAATTGATTCCTAAGGTTGGAGGAATTATCGAGGTTTTGGAGGAATTATCGAAATTGAATATTGGTGGCCACGCACCTATTCCACTTGGACCCTCACCATTATTTCTTTTAGCCACGAGTTCCTTAATTGTATAGAATTTACTATTTTTGGCGATTTTTGGGTTGTGAACTTTCGGAACAGTTTTGAGGTCCTATCCTAAAACTAGCTCTTACGATCTCCCTTGACCTAGGGTGAGACTTCACTTGCATCATAGGCGATTCCAAAAGTGTCGATATATCTTTTGGTTGCATTTTTCACATAATCCAGGTCATAATAAAATAACACCAACAATGATGAAGAATTATAGGTGATTTTGGTGCACATATTGGACATGGAATTCAAGGGTGCCCTAAAACAAACCCATCATTTTTGCATAAGTTCAATGAACCTATAGATATCAAACAGAAATAAAATGATGCCATGTAGTATCAATTTCTATAGAAAGTTGTAAATTTTGATTGTGTGTATGTGCACTAAAGGAAATGAAAAAGAAAGGGAAAGGGGAATTTGATACCATAACTTAATCCCCAAATTGTAATGCATATGTATACATGAAACCTAGGCTCGTGGGACTAGTTATATTTAAGAATGTGTGCTTATGTGCACAAATGTATTGTGATAGTGAGGCAATATACATAAATGTTTTGAGGATAAAGTTCTAATATTTTTAGGACAGAGAGCCTGTATGTTAAAATTGTAGTGAGCCTAACATACATAATATGTAAACTTACTGATATTAGTAAAGAACACCAAGGTTAGATACTAGAGGATGAAAATGGTATGGGGCTAGGACCCCACCAAAAGGGAAAGATGAGTTGGCAGAAACAAGAGATGGTTCGTAAGTAACCATTATTGATATAATATTATTAACACAACTTTATGAGATGGTATTAAACATATTATAATATTATAATATACTTAATATAATATTATTTATCCCCAACTATAAATAAAAAGAAAGGGGAGCCTTCCTTTCCATCAAATATTGCTAGACGATGACTATGGTTATGATTTTGACAAGAACCAAAGGATACCTTGCTATTTTAGCCCGAGGGCCCTAGCTGGCTCTAGGTATGCATATGATTCTCCTTAGGTTACCTCGGGGAAGGTTGGATCCCTATAGGGAGAAGTGTAGAGACATGTGTCTCTATGTTGACCTAGGAGGTAGTTGAATACCCTTAAAGGTAGTTGTAACTCTTGGAATCCATAGGGATTTGAGACATTCCTAGACAACCCGAGTTGGAAATATTGAAAGGAAAATGGCATAGCCTAATGGAATTTGGGTGCCAAAAAGGGGTTGAGATACATTGGGTTGTATGGCCAATAAGGGATGTGACACTATTAGTTGGAGGCTATTGGGATTTGGTACCTTAGCCTTATTCATATTCAATATGAGTTAATGTACCTGGATTTAGGTAGTTTTTTATCTTTATGGAGTCATCAACCCATCTTGGGAGTGATATTCTACTAACGTATCTAAAGTATTGTGGTCTATGGTTGGGTGTTATGTATGAGGTCTGCAACTAGTTGGTGGATTTCATTAGATAAATATTTAGAGCCCATTTATTTAATATTTATGGTATAATGTTTATGATTTTTCTTGCATGGTATTTCATATTATTTCATGATGTATATATGATATTAGTGATTATGGTATCAATATTAATGGGTGGTCGCATCTCCCTAGCTAGGTGGTTGTGGAATGTACATAGGCCTAGGGATAGGGAGGTTGGAGGATGTTAAATGTGTTTTCAAAATCCACTTTCGAACTGATAATAACATAAAAAAACTCAATTTCTAGCAAGTTGGAAATTTATTTTTTCTAAGTATTAAGAAAGTTTCCTCTTATGAAAATGATCTAATGGGCTTCCATATTTCATATGTGGATTAAATATGGCTAGAGATGTGAATTCTTTACTTAAAAAAAAAAAAAAATTAATAAACATTTAACACAATGGAATAGGAATTCTAAAATGTACTTACCTTATTTGGGAATTTAAGTCTTTGGTTTTTGTTTCATATTCACATGGATAAAGCCAACAAAACATGCTTGTATCTACGAAATATTATCTAGATATAAGTGTGAAATACCCATACATAACATGCATCTATCATGGAATATATCTAACATTAAATACAATATCTCCAAGGGATATAACTTAATAATAGGAAAAACTAAAAATTAACAAGTAAATAAACTCCTAAACTAATATAGAAAAGTATAAGTTTTTTATTTCTTTAAAGAACAGAGTGGTTTTTGGATTAATACCTTGTGCCCAAATTACCTCACCTATCCTAGGGTGTAAAACATGCACCTTATTAAGTTGACCTTGATGATAAATTGAGGGAGTGGGTTTGATCTCTATGAGAATTCACCCCCACTATTGACTGAATAAGTCTGAAAACGTTGAAACACAATTAGGAGTGACCACTTTGATGTGGAATCTCTAGTATTTATATTGGTTGATGCTGAATTAAAAAAATTGCAAGATTTGAAGTTTCCCTTTAGAATGGTCTAGTTTCTTATAGTGATCCACCTACAAAAAGTAAATCCAAGTGGGGTTTCCCCCAAGTTATCCCTCTCTGCATGAGTAAGTAGCCCACTTCTAGCTCAACCTATGAAATGTTTTGTAGTTTTAATCATTATTGAGTTTATTAGACTATATTCATGATAGAAACATGATAAAGAAAATAGTACAAATAATATCCAATCCACACAATGCACCTAAGAAAATATGGACAAAGGTTTTCAAATAATTATAGCTTTTTATTAAAATGATGGCCTTAATCTCATATGACGACAACAAAAAATACATGATGGGACGATAGCATTTGATAGAGCAATTTTCAATTGCTAGATAATTTCTTACCTAATAGCTACCTTAAACTCCTCCTCAAAATATTATTTTACTAATCATCCACAAGTTGGAGGCTTAGTAATTTTTCTCATAAAATATTGCATTACAATTTTTTAATTTCCTTTCAAGGGGTAGGGTTGGTTGAAATTTCCCAATTTGGTCTATGTTTTCCTTTTTTAATGGCTTGGTATGGTCAACAATGAATAATAGAAGACTAAAGTAGCTTAAAATTCCATTAGATAGTCCTTGAATGAACACAGTTTTTTCCATGGGAGGCTGAGCTTGGAGAGAGGAAATCTACTTGGTTATTTAGAGGAAAAATTCATCTTCTAAAACCTACCTTTTTGGTCCAAGGTTTAACTTCTCATTCCATCACCCTTCTAATGGCTAGTTGGCTTGCCAAACATCTAGTTGGCTTATCCAATTGCTAGTTGACCTCTCCGAGAACTACCTTTACTTGAATTTTTACCTTTGGTATTTTAATTTGTCACTTTATTGTTATATCTTCAATTCCCTTAACTTTTTGACTATCCTTGAAATCGAATATGCTAAAACTAAGTTAGATATATATTGTGTATCTCTCATCTTCATATACTACCTACCATTACAACATCATCACATGCCCTACCACATCATCATTGACTTGCACAAGTCACATAACATCTTGAGGAATATTTAAAATATGAAACATGGGTATTATCCCTCTAATTTTGTTAATCACTTTTGATGTGATGCATGCATGGTTATGCCTAATGATGCCTTTATTCTACCACCTAGAAACATTTTTGACCTATTGACCAATTTTGACCAAGTTGTAACTAGCTACTCCCACCTTTGATTAGAAAACTAAAATGTGGCTTGGAATTCTTTGATCAAGATGAAAAATATGGGACCAAGTTTAATTTTTATCACTAGGATCACTTTACACTATTAACTGTGCAATATTTTGGGAAACATGAAAATTGTCAAAAACGAGACTGATGTGCATGACAGTTATCCTAGGAAAATGGTACCAAGGCCAAGGCCACCTACTAATCATAACAATGTGGTAAAGGCATAGATGCAGATTGAAATGGGTTAGACTTGCCCATACACCAATGGTCACACCTATAAAAGTAGGTTCCCATAAAACCATGACTCAAGTAAGATCACCTAAGACTTTGCAATACTATATAGGATGAGGGACACCTAAATATAACTATAAGGGACTAGCCATGGTCCAAACTAGAAAGAAAAGAAAAAAGATATAGACTATTGAGAACATGTCATAGGCCTTAGACACCTAATACAAAATTTCACATGTTAGTTACAATGATATGACTTGTGACCTTATACTTACAATGGTGGTGATAAAATATTGCAATAGTTTTTATATATCCTAGTAACGGGGTAAAATAACCTATATGTACACAAATTTATATTTAATTATCTTGTCACTGTAACTTTTATAATAATCTATTAAATGTGAGATTTTTTATATACGTTTTTCAATAGTGACATACCTTCTTGAATAGTTAATTATTGTAATTCTTTCTTTTTTTAATTAAATCTAAGATTAAGATTCTTTAATTATGTCTTAAATTCTAAAAACTGAAATACCCAAATTGGATTTTACAATTTTAAACTCGAATAAAAGAAGAAAACATGATGTGAATTGAAGGAAAAAGAAATATTAATAAAAAGTGCTTTACCTTTTCTTCAATTTCCCTTTCATTTTTTTTCCTTTATGCATCACTTGAAATATACTTTGAGCTTAAAGTTTCACTTATTTGATGCCATTATCGAGTATTGATTTGATCCTATTGAATTCGTGACAATTTTCAACCATATCTTTGTAAGTTCCTATTATAACCAAGAAATTTCACCATGAATAACCAACATATTAAAAAATGACACCAATATAAAATCAGTGCCAATGAAAATCTTGACAAAAACAAGGTAGAGCTTTTTAAACATTGTAGAATATTTCGTTGACACATAAATACATCCCAAATTTATTATAAATATCGAAAAATTCATACAAAATGCTAATAACAAAACTAACTTAAAAAAGAAAAACAAGTAAATTTCAAAAACAGTAAACAACTCTACACATGGCAATTACAAACAAAGTAAAGATAAATAATATTCAAAATATAAATAACTTCATATTAAAAAGACTTTAAGTGGGAGTAGAAACGAGAAATGCAGGCATTAATGTGAGAGAATATGAAAGGAAGTGCAGGGTGTGAGCAAGTTAATTACGAAATGCATTAAATAATTATGATATTCTAATTATCGAAATTATAATTCAAAGTGGAGATGAAGAATACTTAAATGACAATTATAATTCAAAGCGGAGATGAAGAATACTTAAAATGATAAAGACATTTATTAAACGAGATTTTAATGTCAGACTCATAAACAAAGAAGTGCAGGAAGTGAATGGTTGTGAACATAGTAATAATAAAATGCATATAAATAAAATAAAATATAGTGTTGTTATAAACGCATATATATATTTATAAAAGAGTATAATTTCATTTAAATCTTCAAAATGAATGTGAAAACAACTTGATTCTTAC
The DNA here is from genome assembly GCA_034641835.2 of Pinus albicaulis. Classification (NCBI taxonomy): domain Eukaryota; kingdom Viridiplantae; phylum Streptophyta; class Pinopsida; order Pinales; family Pinaceae; genus Pinus; species Pinus albicaulis. The sequence goes on along the minus strand of CM076570.1, from coordinate 863,995,078 downwards.
AAGGACGACTATATATTCATCCTAGAATGTATATTTAATTGTTTTGCATTGTGCCTGTCCAAGAATATTGATACAGCCGTCTACATCAAAAGCCGACCACTCCAACTCTTTAGAATAACCCAAATATTTGAATACTTTAAGATATTAATAATCACTTTCCATGGAACTACCCTGAGGAACTTTGTTTGCCAACCCATTTTATCATAAACGCGTCCTCAATCGATGCGCATTTGTTCCCATCACAAGATAGAATTTGTTTGCGTTGTTCCAGGGGAAACTTATATTTAAATTGCAGTCTAATTTCAGAGAGATCCCTCCTCATGGACAGCAATAAAAGGAAAACCACCGAGCAGAGTTCCTCGTGTCTCTCTCCTAAGAAAATCAAGAAGGATACAAAACCTGAGACCGAAATGCAAGGATTTCCAAATGATAGACAGGAGCAACAACAGGAAGAAATCTTTGTCAATGAAAACCAATTTGCAGAACAACAACAGGAAGAAATCTTTGTCAATGAAAACCAATTTGTAGAGCAACAACAGGAAGAAATCTTTGTCAATGAAAACCAATTTGCGGAGCAACAACGGGAAGAAATTTTTGTCAATGAATTCCAGTTTGCAGAGCAACAACAAGGACAAAACTTTGACAATGAAAACAACGAGCAGCCACATAATAATGGTCAGTTTTATAAAAGTGGTAAGAGAGTGCAACTGCCCAAGCACGTTAAGCAACGGTTAGATGAGTTCACTGAAGCTTTGAATTTCAGATTTATTGGAGATACCCTAGAGTGGTTATCACCATCTGAAACGAAAACTTTGTTAGAGCTGACAAAAAAACTGGGCTATGAGAAGGGTGGCGAGACCATTGATTGGTTATTATCAGTCAGACGCAATCGCATGTCGTACCTCACACAAGATCCGGGTCTCCGAACCAGTGAACAGCCTGGCGAATGGGTAGCGCCGAGGGGAGCCAAGCGTTTGCTAGAGATTACCAGAGAAATAGGGTTTAGCGGAGTTGGGCAGACTATGAAATCCTTAATTGCAATGACAAAGTATAAACCTCTGGTAGAGCTCACAAATTCGTTAGGGTTTCAAGATTGCCGTAAAACGCTAGAGTGGTTATTGCATCAAACAAAGCAGAACGTTGCGGCAATAAAGAATGCAGGGTTTTCAGCTGCTGCACCTCAGTCTGCATCATCTACCATGAACATCTCTCCCCACATTCCACCCAATCAATCAGAGATAGTACCCGTTTTCCCATATCAAGGAGGCGAAGAAAACACAGTTAATTCTTTATGTTATGCTAACAGAATATCTATGCAACCAAACCTGTCTTCAAACTTTTCAAACTACAAACCCGTGCAAGGATCAAACAATAACCATATTAATACTAGTGTTGATGTTAATAACCAAATTCAGATGCAATATCGTGCCCAGGGTTTAAAACCAGGATATCCTGATCTGTACAATGAGATAATGCAGAGAACAATGGATGGCAGTTATAGCGATTATCGTGAAAATCAATTACAAACTCAATATTCTACAGGAAACCGTGCTATAAATCAGGGGAGCTCAATTAGCGTGTCAGATTCTATGCTAGACTTATGCCAAAACCTTTTAAATAGCATTGATCATGAATTTCATGGTGGAACAGCCTAAATATTAGAAGTTTTTGCTTACTTTGTTGGAATTGTAATAGAATTTTGGCAAATGAGTTGTCTAATTCGTTTAATATGTGTTTTTAGATGATTTTTCGATTGTATAAATAGATTTTACTATTATAGAAAAAATTGGAGCATTTAATTTTTTGCAGAGCTAAATTTTCTGAAGAAATATGAATTTTTGTAAATTTTTCATGCTAGATTCTAATGAAAAGTAAACATAGAATTAAATTTTTAGAAGAAAAAAAATAAAAACGTTGAAGTCTAAAATGAGACTTTTGGAAATTATAAAATAATAGGGAAAATAATAAAAATAAGATTACATTACATCATCAAATTTTAAGCGGAAAAAAGAAAAAAATAAATTTTCAACTCATGTTTTCAACATATCTCTATATGGGTTTACTCAATAACACTCGTTGGATGCATAATTTGATTCCTCATCCAAGGATGACCCATGTTGCATATTTTTGATGAAAAGTGCTAGACAAAAAATTACAACAAGAAAAGCATTATTGTAATAACTTTTTTTTTTGTGTATTTCTCATTTTTCGTGCAGCAGGCTCCATCGAAAGTATGCAACATGCATACTCCTTGGATGAGGAATTAAATTTTGCATCTAACGAGTACTTCTACTCGAAATTTGAGTAAAACCGTAAAGACATAAATTGAAATAAAAGTTCAAAAAATCATTTTATTATTTTATTTTATTTTAATATTTTTACTCTTTTACCTCAAAAATGGTAAATCATCCGCCATGGTTGAGATCATCATCATGAACCCTATTGGTTTTTATAAATTTTATTTTGGTTATACACTTTTATTAGGAGGTCCATTTTAGACCTTAAATGTTCTCTAATGTAAAATACTTCATTCTGGCTTTATAATTTCCAAGGAATCTCACACACATAGTAGGGATTCCTAGTGGGATACAAAAAGATTCGTAGTGGGATAGCTCAAGATCAGTGTCCAACAAGCACTTAACAAGGAATTGGGGCCCGTAATGAATTTGGGACTTGTGAGCGAAAAACCAGTGTAAATGTCGAACAAATATTTATATAAAATAACTCGTTTCTTTCTTTTTAGTTGTTAATGATTAATATGAATAAATTAATGATTTATTTCTATTTCTATTTATTTTTCTTATTAATAAATTATTCTTAAATTTCTTTAAAAATTTTTACTAAATTAAAATTTCTTAAAATTTATTTTTTGGGAGAAGAAAATATTAATGTTATTTTATTAATTTAATATTAATAACTATTTTTTATTTATTAAATAAATTTAGATTATTACAAATTATGTTATTTCTTAAATTCAATAATAAGACATTGATTCATTATATTTATAATGTTTTGTTTTCATTTTATATTATTTAATAACTTAAAAATTTCTATAATTAAAAATTAATTAATATTCATTTATTCAAAAGAATAAATAAATATTAGTAAAATAATTACCTATTTTATTATTTAATTAGAATAAGAGAATTAATGATTGTCATCATTATATAAATAGTTTTTAATTGTTATTGTAATCTTTATATACAATACCCTTAAATACAAACATCAAGTGATTGATTTCCTCCTTAAGGTGCTCTGCGTCAAATATCCTGAGCGCTCTAACAACAAGAGTATTTAGGACACTAAATTTTTGAGTTGAGTGATGGTAAGGCTCAGCATGAAGATAGTTGTAAGTATGATTTTTCTTTCTGAAAAAATGATGCCCCAATGTCTCATCCTCCTTCCTAGTGATAAGGACATCCAAAAAAGGAATGCTTTTATTTTCTTCATCCTCCATAGTAAAATTAATCTTTGAAGAAATGGAATTAAGGTGATTAAAAAACCTTTCAAGATTTTCCTTCCCATGAGTCCACTTTATGTTGGTGTCGTTCACAAATCTCTCCCGCCATGCGGGTTTTAGGGGAAATAAATCAAGGACCTTCTTTTCAAAGGGATTTTTTCTTCTTCTTCTCTCCAATAAATCATTTTTAAGAAATTTTAATTTAGATTTTTTTTTTTAAAGAAATTTAAGAATAATTTATTAATAAGAAAAATAAATATAAATATAAATAAATAATGGATTTATTAATATTAATCATTAAAAATTAAAAAGAAAGAAAAAAAATTAACTTAAATAGTAAAAACAATAAATTTAAAATAAATAAATCAAAAAATAATTATTATTAATAGAAATTATTAATTAGTCTCTAGATAAAATTAATTGATATTTATTAAAATCAATTTATTTCTTTCAGCTCGTTTTATTAATCTTTCTTTCAATATTTATCCCTCATCTAGTCCCTCTTTCTTACCTTCATTCAAGAATCTATTGTGAAGATGGATCCCCATTGGGATTCGAAACGTCGATAAGTTCACTATAGCACTGTGAATAATTTGGATAGCTCTTATTCAATTCAATAACAAAAAATAGATGTGGTTCTTTCTTAGCTTTAATGATATTATTTCTTCCTACAAATAAAATTTAGATTTAAATTATTTCATAAATAAAGATATTAATTAAAAAATATATTATATTTAGTAAAACATAGTTATTTAAAATCATTTGTTTGAGGGTAGTGTACATGGTCAGATGTGGGGTTTAGTTTTCATTTGCTTTTGTTCAAATTTTATGTTTATATAAACATATATTTAAGAAGTGTTCCACAAATTTCCTAGTCTCCGCGTATTTACGTTCAAATTCCATAAAAAGTAACCTTCTTGATACTATTTTTGAGAAAATTTGTGCATAAAATATTTCCCCTCTGTATTCAAATGTCATGAGGGATGACCATGTCAATACTTTAAATGGAAAAATTCATACATAAAATATTCACCTATTGAAGTTTATTCATATAAAAAATATATGAGTCGTTATTTTATAAAAAATAAATTTCCTAATATTGGCAGGGGAGAGAGAAAGAGAAATAGATGTTGATGTGAGAGAGAGAGAGAGAGAGAGAGGGAAACCAAAAATAGTGAGAGGAAGAGAGTGAGGGAGAGAGATATAAGGAGAGAGGAAAATACATAAAGACAATTTTGGAGGGTGTAGAGAGAGGGAAACTAAGAAATGGAGAGAGAGAATAATGGGGGAGAGATAGAGTGTGGTGGGGGGGGGAGAGGAATGCCAAAGAGAGAGTGAAGGGAGAGTAAGGGAGAGAGATACATAGATTTGGAGGGACTTTTGTAATGAAGGGACTTATGGAGTACAATGTGTGTGTGCTGTGGAAATAGAGGAGAGAGAGTAATAGTGGTATGTAGAAATAAATGTGTAGGAAGAGAAAGAGGATGGGGATGAAAGAAAAAGAGTGAGAAAGAGAGAGAGTTATTGGGGGGGGGCGATAGAGAGATAGTGAGATAGATGTAAATAATTTAGATTTCACTGAACCCACTAAATTTACTCAAGTAGAAATAGATAAGTTAGAAAAAGTAGAAATAGAAGGAATGACAGATGATGATTATGATATTTTAAACCTTGAGAATAACTTTTTACCTAAGGGATTAGCCCCATTAGAAGATCTTTTTAATTCAAATGTTGTTGCAATAAAACCAAAGATGGAACCATTAAGATCATACATATAAGAATGAAATATAGGAATAGAATAGAAACCTAAGCTCATCAAAATTTCCAAAGCATTACCTAAAGAATAAAATATATAGCTTTTCTTAAATAATTTCAGGATGTATTTGCATGGAGTTATGAAGATCTTAAATCTTATGACACTAGCACAATACAACATAAAATACATATCAAAGAAGATAAAAAACCATTTAAACAGAAGCTTAGGAGGCCCTCATGAAACAAAGGAATGCGATGATGGATAACTTTGCCCATATCCTTCAATGACTGCCCATCGATGGTGCATCTGCATATAATAGCCATTCTGGAGGCACCACTCCTTTCAAGGTACATGTCAACTTCAACATTCATGTATTTGAAGGCCAGATAGATGCAGACGTCGTAGATAGATGGTTGAATTTGTTGGAAGGGTATTTCTCAGTCCATGATTTATTCGTCTAAGAAAAAATTACTTTTTTACTCCTCAAGGCCACCTCCCATGTAAAATACTGATGGGAAACCTACTGCGAGAAAAAGGATGAGAGGGAACCCTCTCTCTGCTTGGTTTCACCCACATGGAATTCATTACGAGATGGAATCAAGGAAGAATATTACCTCGTGGGGAGATATGAGGACAAGTATATCCAATGGACCATGCTACGACAACAAAGGGATCCAGATGTTCATCAGGTAACAAATTTGTTCCATACCCTGCACACAAAGATGGGTATTAAAGATTCACAAAAACATTTGGTGCTCAAGTACCAAATTTGTTTGCATAGATACATTCAGGAGGAAATTGAGTTACTCGACATTACCTTGCTTGGAATGGCATATCAATATGCGTCCAAGATCAAGAAAAATTTTAAGCAGAAGAAGTGAGACTTTGTATCCGCGAATCCAAAGCTAGGGAAAGGCACTCCCAAACCATAGAACAAGGGGCAAAGCCAAAGTGGGGAAACTAAGAACAACACCACAAATCCAAAGAAGGACATGAGGAAGTGGTGTTAATCTCATAACATCTCCACTCCCAACACAAGAAAGTGTCGGGCCAAATAATCCCTATTGGCCGAACTGAAGGCATCTGAGTCAGATGCATGTTTTGATTCTGAGTCAGAACCGGACAAGGAAAATGACAAAGGGAAGAAAATAATTGATTGAAAACCTAGTGCCACTATTTCCACCACCAAGCTCCATAGGAAGGAGCCTGAGGATCTAGAGGAGGGGAAGTGCCTCTTCCATTCCCATATCTGGGTGAAGGGTTCTCCACTGCAATTTCTTGTTGGTAGCGGAAGCCAAAAGAACATCATTTCAGCAGAGGTCAGGAAGCAGCTCAGCCTACCAACCACAACACACCCGCAGCCGTATACAATTGGGTGGCTTCACCAAGGAAGAGATCTTCGTGTTCATGAGTAGTGTCGCCTTCTGTACAACATCAAGCCATTCACCGATGAGGTACTCTGTGATGTTGCTCCTCTTGACATGTCTGATGTATTATTAGGCCAACCATACTTATGGTAGCGACATGTTGTGTATGAGTGTAGGCCTTGTTATGTTATTATTACTTTGGGAAATAAGTTGTACAAGATACCAGAGGTAGTACTGCCTTCCGCCATATCTTTGAGCTGAACAAAGAAATGCAGTAAGATTATTTCCCAAACTAGGAAATTTGTTTTCATTATGATTCGCCCACAGGGAAAGAAGCAGATTCTGGTTGCAACCTCCAAATAGGGCTCCCTTGTGCGGTAAAAACATATGGTAAAATATGTGGATGAATATAAGGAAATTTTATCCTTACCCACAGAGATTCCCCTACACTGTCAGGTCAAGCACTCAACTAATCTTACCCCAGGCACGTCACTACCTGATGTTGTCGTACCTCATGCGACCACACATATATTGTTTGAGGCTATTAAAGAAACTAGATTCATTGAATGCATCCAACAAGTGCGCGAAATTTTGGCTAAATCTAATTCCAAGTACAAGCAGCAACATGATCAACATCGGGTGCAACACAAGTTCGGGGTGGGTGACAAATTTTTGCTACATTTGCAAGAGGAGTACCCTACTCGGCCCCACTGCATGCTTCAACCGCTCTGATATGGGCCATACACTATCACTAAGGCTATATGGGATAATTCTTTCGAGCTCAGTATTTTACCACTCCTTGGTTTGCACCCAGTGCTCAATGTGGACAGCCTTCGACCCTATATTCCACCTCTACTTGACACATCTGACATGACAGAACAACTCACACCAACAAAGTTAAACCCAAACTACATGGAATAAGACACAGTTGATCAGATCATGGACACACAGATAAAGAACTCTCGACAACAAAAAATATAGTTGTATCAGGTTGTCAAAGCTAGCCAACTCCTACTCCAATGCAAGTGGCTCACCAGGGAGCAAGTTCAGCAGAAGTTTCCTCATCTCGTGGAGGAACTAAACGTAATGGGGACCATTGATTCCTAAGGGTGGAGGAATTTTCAAGGTTAATATTGGTGCCCACGTGCCTATTCCACTTAGACCCTCACCATTATTTCTTTTAGGTTTTCAGTTTCCTTAATTGTAGCAAAAATTTACTATTTTTGGCAGTTTTTTGGGTCGTGAACTTCTGGAACCGTTTTGAGGTCCTAAATGATGTTTTTGGGAAAAGAGGGACCAACATGGATTTTTCACTGATGTTGGTCGCTTGAAAGTTGTAGTCCTCAGATATATATTTCCAACGAGGTACTATGTGTGTCAAATACAGATCGTATGCCAAAGCTACGTCCCTGGGAAGTTGATGTGCCAATTTACCAAAACAAGGTCCACCGCTTTTGCACGTCATCTCCTAGGGTTATGTTTTTGGATGTTTAGGGTTTTCCATTATTTATCAATCATAAATAGGCCTTGGATCCTCATGGTAACACATTTAAGAGGCATGTAGCCACCACATCTCTTCTTAGAAATAAGCTACCATCTCCCTAGCTAGTTTATTTCCATTCTTTCTGTAAGCATATTTCAGTTATTTGATATTAATGAAATGAAGTGTTATTTCCACTAAATATTTGTATTTATGGTTATATTCATATTCTATTGTGTTTCTGCATAAATCATGATCAAATTTCCTTAGCAACTCGATCAAGCAATTAAAACTGCTTGATCAAGCATCCTTTTTTCACCAAAATGTGCCCTTGTCTCACCAAAAATTGTAACCAAACTCCATGCTTTGACCCATGACAACTTGTAGTAGGGCACTGATGAAGTACATGGAATTAAAATCTTCAATTATGTTAGGAATGCGACACATCTGGGAGAGAAATGACTATCCATATCCTCAGTACCTTAACAAACTGTTTAGGATGCCAAACATGGGCGGATATGACCATCACGGTTGTGTATGGGATGATTTATGGTTTCTTCATGTGCCATACAAGTCCATCTTTTAGTGCCATTAATTGTCACACCAGATTAAATCTCAGAAGATATGGTTGGTGATGAGATATCAAGAGTCCCAATAAAATTCAAGTAGTAAGTGGAGGAGTTTCATAGCCCAGCAATTACAGACGAGGTAGCTAAGAGAGAATTTTTATATGGAGGGGTTTCACCAAGGAAGTTGAGTTCAATATTGGTTCATATAGATTATAGGGACACTTCTTGTAGCTCATACATGTGGATGGATTTTGACTAGAAGTTTCACCTTGTCTGATATTGTATTGATTTCAATAACTATAAGGAATCATCCCTGCATTCATTTAGAGGTCCCATGCAAATACTTTTAAACACATTGGAGTGCATGAGTTTGTAGGACACCATACCGCATGAAGAAGAAACAATGACAAATGGATAAGTACATAAAGTGTTGAAAGGTGTTAATTTAAGTGAAGGAAGGGGATTTAAGAGAAATATGGAATAGTAGAAGGGCTGAGTGGCTCGAGACGAGCCATATATGAGTGTTGGGGGCCTGTTCGGGCTAGTTTTGGAAATAATATAGTTAGAGAAATGTCAAAATTTTTAAGTATTTTTGGGAATTGTGCAGAGAAAGGTGTAGCAGAAACAACGTAGAGAAACAATGTGTAGATATGCTATAGAAAGAGGTGTGTGTAGAAATGGAATAGAGAGGATAACCACATATAAAGGAGTAGTGGATGAAGAAAATGGGTGGAATGCTCAATTTTAAATGCATGTTTGAATTGATTTTGATTTTGTTCAGATTAGCAAGTGTAATGCATCTACCCATGGTAATTCCCAAGGTAATTTTTTTCATTGGTATTTTGAATGGTATCAAAGTATATGTAACTATGTATAAATATCAAGATGCCAAAGGGATTCAGGTTGTTCAGTTGGTTATTTGGTTCATTATTGATTTTGTGGTAGTTCCTTGTTGTTGTTGTAATGTTGTAATTGTTGGTTGAATAACCCCTTTTCATGATTAAAAAAATATGGATGAAGCTTAGGTTGTCCCTATTTCATCTGTTCTGTGAAATGATTACACTATTCATGAATTATTTTTCTTCCTAATGGTTGTAATGAATTTTTGAGTTTATTATAGGATTTGGATAATTTAAAGACACCCTTTTAAAATTTCATTTTTGTTTGCCAATTTCTCAATCTTTCTTCTATATATTCTCACATCGGGTTAGAATATGAATAATGGCTAAGATGTGGTACAGTGGTTGTGCTCATTTGATTCCTATTCCATTTTAAACTACAAAATCCTGGTTCTTGCAGTCTCCCTTGATGCCTAGGGTGATACTTCACCCGCATCGTAGGCGATTCCAAAAGTGTAGGTATATTTTTTGGTTGCATTTTTCACATAATCCAGGTCATAATAAAATAACACCAACAATGATGAAGAATTATAGGTGATGTTGCTACACATATTGGACAGGGAATTCATGGGTGCCCTAAAACAAACCCATCAGTTTGGCATAAGTTCAAAGAACCTATAGATATCAAATAGAAGTAAAATGATGCCATGTAGTATCAATTTCTATAGGAATTTATAAATTTTGATTGTGTCTGTGTGCACTAAAGGAAATTAAAAAGAAAGGGGAATGGAAATTTGATACCATAACTTAACCCCCAAATTTTAACACATATGTATACATGAAACTTAGGCTGGTGGGACTAGTTCTATTTAAGAAGGTGTGCTTATGTGTACAAATGTATTGCGATAGTGAGCCAATATACATAAATGTTTTGAGGATAAAGTGCTAATATTGTTAGGCTAGCGAGCCTGTATGTTAAAATTATAGAGAGCCTAACATACATAATATGTAAACTTACTGATATTAGTAAAGAACACCAATTTTAGATACTAGAGGATGAAAAGGGTATGGGGCTAGGAATCCACCAAAAGGGAAAGATGAGTTGGCAGAAACAAGAGATGGTTCGTAAGTAACCATTATTGATATAATATTATTAACACAAATTTATGGGATGGTATTAGACATATTATAATATTATAATATACTTAATATAATATTAGTTATCCCCAACTATAAATAAAAGGAAAGGGGAGCCTTCCTTTCCATCAAATATTGCTAGAGGATGACTATGGTAATGATTTTGACTAGAACCAAAGGACACCTAGATATTTTAGCCCAAGGGCCCTATGTGGCTCTAGGTATGGCTATGCTTCTCATTAGGTTACCTCAAGGAAGGTTGGAGCCGTATAGGGAGAGGTGTAGAGACATGTGTCTCTATGCTGACCTAGGAGGTAGTTGGATACCCTTAAAGTTAGTTGTAACTCTTGGAAGCCATAGGGATCTGAGACATTCCTAGACAAACCAAGTTCGAAACCTTGAAAGGATAATGGCATAGCCTAATGGAATGTGGGTGCCGAGAAGGGGTTGAGATAAATTGGGTTGTATGGCCAACAAGGGAAGTGATACTATTAGTTGGAGGCTACTGGGATTTGGTACCTTAGCCTTATTCATATTCAATATCAGTTAATGTACTTGTATTTAGGTATTTTTTTATCTTTATGGAGTCATGGACCCATCTTGGGAGTGATATTCTACTAACGTATCTAAAGTATTGTGGTCTATGGTTGGATTTTATGTATGAGGTCTGCAACTAGTTGGTGGATTTCATTTGATAAATATTTAGAGCCTATTTATTGAATATTTATGGTTTAATGTTTATGATTTTTCTTGCATGGTATTTCATGATGTATATATGATATTAGTGATTATGGTATCAATATTAATGGGTGGTTGCATCTCCCTAGCTAGGTGGTTGTGGAATGTACATAGGCCTAGGGATATGGAGGGTGGAGGATGTTAAATGTGTTTTCAAAGTTCACTTTCAAATTGATAATAACATAAAAAACTCAATTTCTAGCAAGTTGGAAATTTATTTTTCTAAGTATTAAGAAAGTATCCCCCTATGAAAATTATCTAATGGGCTTCCATATTTCATATGTGGATTAAATATGGCTAGAGATGTGAATTTTTTACTTTAAAAAGAGAAAATTAATAAACATTTAACACAAAGTTATGGAATAACACTTCTGAAATGTACTTACCTTATTTGGGACTTGAAGTCTTTGGTTTTTGTTGCATATTCACAAGGGTAAAGCCAAAAAAACATGCTTGTATCTACAAAATATTATCTAGATATAAGTTTGAAATAACTATATATAACATGCATCTATCATGGAATATATCTAACATTAAATCCAATATGTCCAAGGGATATAACTTACTAATAGGAAAAACTAAAAATTAACAAGTAAATAAACTCCGAAACTAACATAGAAAAGTATAACATTTTGATTTCTTTAAAGAATAGAGTGGTTTTTGGATTCATACCTTGTGCCCAAATTACCTCACCTTTGCTAGGGTGTAAAACATGCACCTTCTTAAGTTGACCTTGATGATAAATTGAGGGAGTGTGTTTGGTCTCTATGAGAATTCACCCCCACTATTGACTTCATAAGTCCAAAAACATTGAAACACAATTAGGAGTGGCCCCTTTGATGTGGAATCTCTAGTATTTATATTGGTTGATGATGAATTAAAAAAATTTCAAGATTTGAAGTTTCCCTTTAGAACGGTCTAGCTTCTTATAGTGATCCACCTACAAAAAATAAATCCAAGTGGGGTTTCCACCAAGTTATCCCTCTCTACATGAGTAAGTATCCCCCTTCTAGCTCAACCCATGTAATATTTTGTAGTTTTAATCATTATTGAGTTTATTAGACTATATTCAAGATAGAAAAATGATAAAGAAAATAGTACAAATAATATCCACTCTACACACCTAAGAAAATATGGAAAAAGGTTTAGAAATAATTATATTTTTTTATTAAAATGATGGCCCTAATCTCTTATGACGACAACAAAAAAATATATGATGGGAGGTTAGAATTTGATGGACCACTTTGCAATTTCTAGATAATGGCTTAGCTAATAGCTAGTTTAAACTCCTCCTCAAAATATTATTTTACTAATCATCCACAAGTTGGAGGCTTAGTAATTTTTCTCATAAAATATTGCATTACAATTTTTTAATTTCCTTTCAAGGGGTAGGGTTGGTTGAAATTTCCCAATTTGGTCTATTTTTTCCTTTTCTAATGGCCCGATATGGTCAACAATGAATAATAGTAGACTAAAGTAGCTTAAAATTCCACTAGCTAGTCCTTGAATGAACTTAATCTTTTCCATGGGAGGCTCAGATTGGAGAGAGGAAATCTACTTGGTTATTTAGAGAACAAATTCATCTTCTCAAAACTACTTTCTTGGTCCAAGGTTTAACTTCTCATTCCATCACCCTTCTAATGGCTAGTTGGCTTGTCAAACATCTAGTTGAATTCTCCAACAACTAGTTGAATTCTCCAGTTTCTAGTTGACCTCTCCGAGAACTACCTTTACTTGAATTTTTACCTTTGGTATTTGACTTGGTCACTTTATTGTTATATCTTCAATGCCCTTAAATTTTTTACTATCCTTGAAATCGAATATGCTAAAACTAAGTTGGATATATATTATGTATCTCTCATCTTCATATAATACCTACCATTACAACATCATCACATGCCCTACGACATCATCAGCGACTTGCGCAAGTCACATAACACCTTGAGGAATATTTAAAATATGAAACATGGGTATTATCTCTCTAATTTTGTTAATCATTTTGCCGTATACATGTTTTAAATATGCCTAATTTTGACTTTATTCTACTACATAAAAACATGGCTCGACCTATTGACCAATTTTTACCAAGTTGTAACTAGCCACCGTCACCTTTGTAGAAAACGAAAATGTCGCATGGACTCTTTTGATCAAGATGAAAAAAATATGGGACCAAGTTTAATTTTATCAACAGAAAATAATTTTTCACTAGAACTATAATATTTTAGGAAACATGAAAAAATTGTCAAAAACAAGATCGATAAAAAATGGACAATATCCGAGGAAAATGGTATCAAAGCCAAGGCCACCAAATGACCATAACAATGTGGTAAAGACATAGGTGCACATTGAAATGGGTTGCACTAGCCCATACACCAATGGTCACACCTATAAAAGTAGGTTCCCATAAAACCATTTAATTATGCATCACCTAAGACTTTGCACTATATAGATATATACCTAAATATAACTATAAGGGACTAGCCATGGTCCAAACTAGAAAGAAAAGAAAAAAGATATAGACTCTTGAGAACATGGCATAGGCCTTAGACACCTAATACAAAATTTCACATGTTAGTTACAATGATATGACTTGTGACCTTATACTTACAATGGTGGTGATAAAATATTGCAATAGTTTTTATATATCCTAGTAACGGGGTAAAATAACCTATATGTACAAAAATTTATATTTAATTATCTTCTCACTGTAACTTTTATAATAATCTATTAAATGTGAGATTTTTTATACACGTTTTTCAATAGTGACATGCCTTCTTGAATAGTTAATTATTGTAATTCTTTCTTTTTTTAATTAAATCTAAGATTAAGATTCTTTAATTATGTCTTAAATTTTAAAAACTGAAATACCCAAATTGGATTTTACAATTTTAAACCCGAATAAAAGAAGAAAACATGGTGTGAATTGAAGGAAAAAAAAATATTAATAAAAAGTGCTTTACCTTTTCTTCATTTTCCCCTTTCATTTTTTTTTCCTTTATGCATCACTTGAAATATACTTTGGGCTTAAAAGTTTCACTTATTTGATACCATTATCAAATATTGATTTGATCCTATTGAATTCGTGACAAATTTCAACCATATCTTTGTAGGTTCCTATTATAACCAAGAAATTTCACCATGAATAACCAACATATTAAAAAATGACGCCAATATAAAAATACAAAATAACCATCTTTGTAGGTTCCTATTATAACCAAGAAATTTCACCATGAATAACCAACATATTAAAAAATGACACCAATATAAAATCAGTGCCAATGAAAATCTTGACAAAAACAAGCTAGAGCTTTTTAAACATTGTAGAATATTTCGTGGACACATAAATACATCCCAAATTTATTATAAATACCGAAAAATTCATACAAAATGCTAATAACAAAACTAACTTTAAAAAAAAGAAAAACAAGTAAATTTCAAAAACACTAAACAACTCTACACATGGCAATTACAAACAAAGTAAAGATAAATAATATTCAAAATATAAATAACTTCATATTAAAAAGACTTTAATGTGGGAGTAGAAACGAGAAGTAAATAGGTGTAAAGAAGTGAATGACGAAATGCAGGCATTAATGTGAGAGAATAGGAAAGGAAGTGCAGGGTGTGAGCAAGTTAATTACGAAATGCATTAAATAATTATGATATTCTAAATATCGAAATTATAATTCAAAGTGGAGAAGAAGAATACTTAAATGACAATTATAATTCAAATCGGAGATGAAGAATACTTAAAATGATAAAGACATTTATTAAACGAGATTGTAATGTCCGACTCATAAACAAAGAAGTGCAGGAAGTGAATGGTTGTGAACATAGTAATAATAAAACGCATATAAATAAAATAAAATATAGTGTTGTTATAAACGAATATATATATATTTATAAAAGAGTATAATTTCATTTAAATCTTCAAAATGAATGTGAAAACAACTTGATTCTTACAAGGACGACTATATATTCATCCTAGAATGAGCATTAATTGTTTTGTATTGTGCCTGTCCAAGAATATTGATACACCAGTCTACATCCAAAGCCGACCACTCCCACGCTTTAGAATAACCCAAATATTTGAGTACTTCAAGATATTAATAATCACATTCCATGGAACTACCGTGAGGAACTTTGTTTGCCAACCCATTTTATCATAAACGCGTCCTCAATCGATGCGCATTTGTTCCCATCACAAGATAGAATTTGTTTGCGTTGTTCCAGGGTTTCCAGGGAAACTTATATTTCCTATATTTAAATTGCAGTCTAATTTCAGAGATCCCTCCTCATGGACAGCAATAAAAGCGAAAACCACCGAGCAGAGTCTTCGTGTCTCTCCTAAGAAAATCAAGAAGGATACAAAACCTGAGACCGAAATGCATAAGGATTTCCAAATGATAGACAGGAGCAACAACAGAAGAATTCCGACAATGAAAACCAATTTGCAGAACAACAACAGGAAGAAATCTTTGTCAATGAAACTAATTAGGCATAAATAACAGGAAGAAATCTTTGTCAATGAAAACCAATTTGCGGAGCAACAACGGGAAGAAAATTTTGTCAATGACTCCAGTTTGCAGAGCAACAAGGAGGACAAAAACTTGACAATGAAACAACGAGCAGCCACATAATAATGGCCAGTTTTATAAAAAGTGGTAAGAGAGTGCAACTGCCCAAGCACGTTAAGCAACGGTTAGATGAGTTCACTGAAGCTTTGAATTTCAGATTTATTGGAGATACCCTAGAGTGGTTATCACCATCTGAAACGAAAACTTTGTTAGAGCTGACAAAAAAACTGGGCTATGAGAAGGGTGGCGAGACCATTGATTGGTTATTATCAGTCGGACGCAATCGCATGTCGTACCTCACACAAGATCCAGGTCTCCGAACCAGTGAACAGCCTGGCGAATGGGTAGCGCCGAGGGGAGCCAAGCGTTTGCTAGAGATTACCAGAGAAATAGGGTTTAGCGGAGTTGGGCAGACTATGAAATCCTTAATTGCAATGGCAAAGTATAAACCTCTCGTAGAGCTCACAAATTCGTTAGGGTTTCAAGATTGCCGTAAAACGCTAGAGTGGTTATTGGATCAAACAAAGCAGAACGTTGCGGCAATAAAGAATGCAGGATTTTCAGCTGCTGCACCTCAGTCTGCATCATCTACCATGAACATCTCTCCCCACATTCCACCCAATCAATCAGAGATAGTACCCTGTTTTCCATATCAAGGAGGCGAAGAACGAACAGTTAATTCTTTATGTTATGCTAACAGAATATCTGTGCAACCAAATTCACCTCAAACTCTTCAACTACAAACCCGTGCAAGGATCAAACAATAACCATATTAATACTAGTGTTGATGTTAATAACCAAATTCAGATGCAATATCGTGCCCAGGGTTTAAAACCAGGATATCCGGATCTGTACAATGAGATAATGCAGAGAACAATGGATGGCAGTTATAGCGATTATCGTGAAAATCAATTACAAACTCAATATTCTACAGGAAACCGTGCTATAAATCAGGGGAGCTCAATTAGCGTGTCAGATTCTATGCTAGACTTATGCCAAAACCTTTTAAATAGCATTGATCATGAATTTCATGCTGGAACAGCCTAAATATTAGAAGTTTTTGCTTACTTTGTTGGAATTGTAATGGAATTTTGGCAAATGAGTTGTCTAATTCGTTTAATATGTGTTTTTAGATGAGTTTTCGATTTTATAAATAGATTTTACTATTATAGAAAAAATTGGAGCATTTAATTTTTTTGCAGAGTTAAATTTTCTGAAGAAATATGAATTTTTGTAAATTTTTCATGCTAGATTCTAATGAAAAGTAAACATAGAATTAAATTTTTAGAAGAAAAAAAATAAAAATGTTGAAGTCTAAAATTAGGAAATTATAAAATAATAGTGAAAATAATAAAAATAAGATTACATTACATCATCAAATTTTAAGTGGAAAAAAGAAAAAAATAAATTTTCAACTCATATTTTCAACATATCTCCATATGGGTTTACTCAATAACACTCGTTGGATGCATAATTTGATTCCTCATCCAAGGATGACCCATGTTGCATACTTTTGATGAAAAGTGCTAGACAAAAAATTACAAGAAAAACATTATTGTAATCACTTTTTTTTTGTGTATTTCTCATTTTTCGTGTAGCAGGCTCCATCGAAAGTATGCAACATGGATACTCCTTGGATGAGGAATTAAATTTTGCATCTAACGAGTACTTCTACTCGAAATTTGAGTAAAACCATAAAGACATAAATTGAAATAAAAGTTCAAAAAATCATTTTATGATTTTATTTTATTTTAATATTTTTACTCTTTTACCTCAAAAATGGTAAATCATCTGCCATGGTTGAGATCATCATCATGAATCCTATTGGTTTTTATAAATTTTATTTTGGTTATACATTTTTCTTAGGAGGTCCATTTTAGACCTTAAAAGTTCTCTAATGTAAAATAATGCATTTTGGCTTTATAATTTCCAAGGAATCTCACACACATAGTAGGGATTCCTAGTGGGATACAAAAAGATTCGTAGTGGGATAGCTCAAGATCAGTGTCCAACAAGCACTTAACAAGGAATTGGGGCCCGTAATGAATTTGGGACTTGTGAGCAAAAACCAGTGTAAATGTCGAACAAATATTTATATAAAATAACTATTTTCTTTCTTTTTAGTTGTTAATGATTAATATGAATAAATTAATGATTTATTTCTATTTCTATTTATTTTTCTTATTAATAAATTATTCTTAAATTTCTTTAAAAAATTTTAGTAAATTAAAATTTCTTAAAATTTGTTTTTTGGGAGAAGAAAATATTAATGTTATTTTACTAATTTAATATTAATAACTATTTTTTATTTATTAAATAAATTTAGATTATTACAAATTAGGTTATTTCTTAAAATCAATAATAAAACAATGATTCATTATATTTATAATGTTTTGTTTTCATTTTATACTATTTAATAACTTAAAAATTTCTATAATTAAAAATTAATTAATATTCATTTATTCAAAAGAATAAATAAATATTAGTAAAAGAATTACCTATTTTATTATTTAATTAGAATAAGAGAATTAATGATTGTCATCATTATATAAATAGTTTTTAATTGTTATTGTCATCTTTATATACAATACCCTTAAATACAAACATCAAGTGATTGATTTCCTCCTTAAGGTGCTCTGCGTCAAATATCTTGAGCGCTCTAACAACAAGAGTATTTAGGACACTAAATTTTTGAGTTGAGTGATGGTAAGACTCAGCATGAAGATAGTTGTAAGTATGATTTTTCTTTCTGAAAAAATGATGCCCCAATGTCCCATCCTCCTTCCTAGTAATAAGGACATCCAAAAAAGGAATGCTTTTATTTTCTTCATCCTCCATAGTAAACTTCATCTTTGAAGAAATGGAATTAAGGTGATTAAAAAACCTTTCAAGATTTTCCTTCCCATGAGTCCACTTTATGTTGGTGTCGTTCACAAATCTCTCCCGCCATGCGGGTTTTAGGGGAAATAAATCAAGGACCTTATTTTCAAAGGGATTTTTTCTTCTTCTTCTCTCCAATAAATCATTTTTAAGAAATTTTAATTTAGAATTTCTCTTTTTAAGAAATTTAAGAATAATTTATTAATAAGAAAAATAAAAATAAATATAAATATAAATAAATAATGGATTTATTAATATTAATCATTAAAAAGAAAAAAAAATTAACTTAAATAGTAAAAACAATAAATTTAAAATAAATAAATAAAAAAATAATTATTATTAATAAAAATTATTAATTAGTCTCTAAATAAAATTAATTGATATTTATTAAAATCAATTTATTTCTGTCGGCTTGTTTTATTAATCTTTCTTTCATTATTTATCCCTCATCTAGTCCCTCCTTCTTACCTTCATTCAAGAATCTATTGTGAAGATGGATCCCCATTGGGATTCAAAACGCCGATAAGTTCACTATAACACTGTGAATAATCTGGATAGCTCTTATTCAATTCAATAACAAAAAAAAAGATGTGGTTCTTTCTTAGATTTAATGATATTATTTCTTCCTACAAATAAAATTTAGATTTAAATTATTTCATAAATAAAGATATTAATTAAAAAATATATTATATTTAGTAAAAAATAGTTATTTAAAATCATTTGTTTGAGGGTAGTGTACATGGTCAGATGTGGGGTTTAGTTTTCATTTTCTTGTGTTCAAATTTTATGTTTAGATAAACATATATTTAAGAAGCGTTCCACAAATTTCATAGTCTCCGCGTATTTATGTTCAAATTCCATAAAAAGTAACCTTCTTGATACTATTTTTGAGAAAAGTTGTGCATAAAATATTTCCCCTCTGTATTCAAATGTCATGAGGGATGACCATGTCAATACTTTAAATGGAAAAATTCATACATAAAATATTCACCTATTGAAGTTTATTCATATAAAAAATATATGAGTCATTATTTTATAAAAAATAAATTTCCTAATATTGGCAAGGGGAGAGAGAAAGAGAAATAGATGTTGATGTGTGTGTGAGAGAGAGAGAGAGAGGGAAACCAAAAATAGTGAGAGGAAGAGAGTGAGGGAGAGAGAGATAAGGAGAGAGGAAAATACATAAAGACAATTTTGGAGGGTGCAGAGAGAGGGAAACTAAGCAATGGAGAGAGAGATTAATGGGGGAGAGATAGAGTGTGGGGGGGGGGGGGGGGGAGAGAGGAATGACAAAGAGAGAGTGAAGGGAGAGTAAGGGAGAGAGATACATAGATTTGGAGGGGCTTTTTTAATGAAGGGACTTATGGAGTAAAATGTGTGTGTGCTATGGAAATAGAGGAGAGAGAGTAATAGTGGTATGTAGAAATAAATGTGTAGGAAGAGAAAGAGGATGGGGATGAAAGAAAAAGAGTGAGAAAGAGAGAGAGTTATTGGGGGGGGGATAGAGAGAGAGAGAGAGGAAGGATAAAATTCATAAGTGAGGGAGGGAGAGAAGGAGAGATAAAGAAAGGGTAAGCAAAAGAGAAAGAAAGATAAATAGATAGATAGAGAGATAGATAGAAAAATATATAGATAGAAAAAGAAAAAGGGAAAGAGAGATCAGAGCGAGAGTGATGGGTGAGAGATAGAGAGAGAGGGTGGTAGTGAGATTATGAATGATATGGAGAGAGAGAGAGAGAGAGAGAGAGGAAATTAATAGGAGAGAGAGGATATAGGGGGAAGAGAGAGACTAATTTGGAGGGAGAAGAGAAAGGGAGAGATAGAGGGAAGAAAAGAGATATAAGGATAAAGGGGAGGGTGAGTGAGGTAGGGAAGAGAGAGGGAAATAAAGTGAGAAATAAAGAGGGGAAAAAAGTGTGTATGTGAGAGATAATGATCAAGGGTAGATAAATAGAAAGGGACAGTGAGGCAGATAGTGATAGGAAGAGAGAGATAGAGGAATACAGGAAGGAGAGTGGGAGGGATAGAGAGATAGTTTTCGAGGAGGGTTGTTGTGTGTGTGTGTGTGTGTGAGAGAGAGAGAGAGAGAGAGAGAGAGAGAGAGATGGATGGGAATGGGGGCAGAGAGAGAGGGGAGAGAAAGCGAGAGGATGGGGAGAGAGAGAGAGAGGAGAGGTGGGATGGGGTAAGAGAGAGGAAAAGATAAGTAAAAAAATTGTGTAGACGTTCTTAAGAAAGTGTGGATGCTCTTAAGGAAAAACATGTGCATCCTTTTGACAAGGATTGGGATGAGAGGAAAGGAAAGGGAATAAGGTAACGAATTGATGATGCTGAACATTAGTCATAGGAAAATGCACTTATTTTAAAAAATGCATGCATGCTCTTGCAAAAAATTCTAGTACATTTTTTCCAACAATTTTTTCGCCCGTGATTGGCACTCACTTGAGATCCATACATCAATATATAAAATAAATGTGTTACTTAGAAGTTAGTTTTTGTCTTATTATTATCTGGAAGTCAAAGTTTTGTAGTTGGAAGGAAATTTGTGTAATTTGAAGATAGCTATTGTCTTCTTGAATAATTGGATCACACTTTTTGTCTTATTATGCAATTGGAAGGAAATTTTTGTCTTGTTGTAAAATTAGAAGACACCTTTTGTACATTTTTATAATAGTGGGAGACAATCTTTGTTTTCTTATGCAACTGGAAGACATTTCTTATATTTTTTATATTTGGACAATAATTGTTGTCTCCTTATAATTTCATTCCATTTAAAGTGGTTGAGGAAAAAAATATCCATGGAAAAGGACATTGAAGCAAGATAAAAGGCCAAGGTACGTATGGAAATACCTTGGCTTTTAGAAAAACAAAATCCAAATTCTAGCACATAAAATGAACGTCCAACGAACATTCCATGGTTTTTTTTGTGGATGAAAAAATGATGATGTATTTTCTTGGAGTTGATATGCTATGGATGAAATTATATATTACTTTTAAGTAAATTTTGATGAAAATAAATTTTAATCATTTTTTTCCTTTTTAAAATCCTATATTTTGATTATTGTTAGAATAATTACAAGCATTAAAATAGTTACATTTTAGAAACAAGTAATCATCATTAGAAGTTTTGTGGATGTTTTTCAAGATTGGCAAGACAAATTGAACTCAAGACCATAATTACCATTGTAGATTGTCTCAATTATAAAGATCACAAGGAAGTAGAGCTTGCTAAAATACACATCCCATATAATTAAATTCAATGTAAGAACCATTCAAAATTATTCTATTAGGTGAGATAGCCTAAACATAGGTGGCCAAAAAACTTCATGGGCCTTCACTAGTAGGTTGCCTCATTCTAATATGAACTTAAATGAAACAATTAAGGGACCATCACAAAATTTCTAGCATGAGAACAATAGACATTTTTCCAACCAAAAATATTTACTAAAATTGAGAGGACGTTGTAGGGATTCTAAGCTCCACATTAAATATTTTATTGAAATGAAAAAAATAAGATTGTGTGAGAGATTTAGGAATGTGCATGATGCACTTAACTTGGGTCACAGATAATTCGAGAAATGTAATCCTCAATATACGAGAAAAAATAGAACTTTTATCACATGTTGTTTTCAATACCACACTGAATAATCTTATCATTATAACACACACACATTGTATATTTCATGACACCATAATGCAAGAATTATAGTATAGAATTCCATTGAAATCATATATATACTCTATTCATAACATCCTATTTATAAGGCTAGGTTTTCATACATTCCATAAAAAATATTTCTTAGATGGGACATATACCAAGTACAGAAAATAACATTATTGGGTAAGTTCATATGTGTGGGAGATCTGTGTGAATTGGGGAGAAAATAAGTTATTTTTATAAACTTAAAATATATCATATAGAATTCCAAGGGAGAAATGAATGAAAAAAGATATGTTTGGTCACTTTCAAAGTTAGTAATGACTACTTAAATCATATATTTTCTTTCATATTTAACTTTGAAATGTGATGGGGGAATAATTGTATACATGTATTTATATATGTCCTTGTTTTTGTTCTATGAAATACTATTATGTGAATTCATTAGAAATTATTTGAAAATATGCAACAATATGTTCAACATGTCCATGTGGCTCAATAATAGGATGAATATTTTATATTATGTAGAGATACATTTTCCATTGGTATTATCTTATTAGTGGTGGAGTTTATTGAGAACTACACCCTTCATCTATAGAATGGGATTTGAAGTCAATGTTACCATATAGAGAAGATCAACATAATGGTCCATATCACAAATAGCCATGAGCCAGTTAGTAGTAAATAAAACATGGTTATATTGATGGATTATCACTTCTACATAAGTGATGATGGGTGCATTGACTTAGCTTACACATAATATTTCATTTATTATTTTTATAATCACTTGAAGGAGAACAATATACATTGGATCAATGTTTGATTTGGTCCAATGATTGTGTAGACCTATTAAAAAACACATCTTTATTTCAATGGTTATGTATGCTACACAAAAAACTTTAGGCACCACATATTTGGAACTATTTTGACACTAGTAATAGAAAAGTGAGCATTGCAGAGTAGGTGCATGGTAAAAAATTGTGTCATGTACAAAAGAAATGAAATTCACTACTAGTTTCCTCATTCAAAATGAAAAATCATTTTTTGAAGGGTGTTCATGTTCTATAGGGGAGGGAGAAATAATATGAGAACACAAGTAAACTAAGAAATAAAATGTACATAGAATTTTTTGGGAGGTTATTGATGTAGATTTATTGCATTTATGTTAATGAAATAAAATCCAAGGTACTCATATATTTTATTTAGTTTGAACATTATACAAAGATGTAGTTCTTGAATGAGGAGCAAGATCTGGAACAAGTGAAGATGAATCGCCTTGAACATATGTTTTTCATTTCTAATAGTCCTCCCATACTTATAAAATTTTGATTAATCTCTCTCCTCTATTATATTATAAATTATTTTGGGTATCACTTTCTTCTATGACTACACACTTTAAGGGGCATCTTTTATCACTGAAAATTCCTCCTCATTAGGTTAGAAGATATCATTATGCATTTGGTTTAAATTCACCCTTTTTCTCTAGATTTTTTACTATAATTTTATCTTATTATAAAGAGAATGTGTTATAATTCTAGCCACCTACTCTGCAGATTACATTACCCTGGTCTACAATGCACTATTTATTCAAATAGACTTCGTTACCAAAACCTCATCCAATCACAACAGAAAAATCTCGAGTTAGCTCATTTTGAAACTCTCACACAGTGGAATGTGATCAAATTAAGCTCATATTCATCATTTAAATATATAAATTAAGCATATAAAAGTGGCCCAAAGCACTTTTTATCAGGAATCATCACCCAATCCAAAACAAAATCCCAATTTTTACTAAAGAGAAACTAATAGTCCTTACAACCTCCATTTACCTATAAATTGAGATCTTTCCCCTTGAGAAAAGGATTGGAATTCAATTTATTTCTATGCTATAAAGATCATTACTAAGAGATATTTTTAGAGCTAGCAGTTGGAGTAGGGTATGTTGCAAATTTGACATCTAGTTGTAAACTTACTTCTTCTTAATAATATATAGATCGACTATTCTTCGTTCTAAATCAGTGTTTAGCTGTTACTTCTTATGTTTAACTAATGATTATTTAGAAGCTTGAGTTACAGTGATTCATTCATTAATGCTTATTTTTTTCATTCATTATGATTTTTATTGATGAATTATTATGATGTGAAATTATTTATATAATATTCTTTATGTGCAAGACCAACCTTTGGAGCTAGCTAGGAGCACTTCCTTGTTACATTGACAACTCCAAAAAATCCGCATGCGAGGACAAATATGTTCAACCTCTGCATTGTCTTGTTAATCTTCAAATTTATTCTTGTATATTTGAATGAGTAATGTATTAGAATAATTTATCCCTTGTCCTGTCTACCTTGGGTTTCTGAAAAAAATAGAGAGGGTATTTTTTTATCCATCCATGCAATTACCCTTATACCGACATACACTAATTATACCTAGTAGACCACTGTCATTGAAAAGTAGGTAGAATAAAATAGAAGATACTTCAAAGATCCCTATGTTCAATGGTTTTGGGAATGAAGATCCCAAACATCATTTGTTTGTGTGTCAGGAAGTAGGGGTTGAAAAACATATAAGATGTTACCACCAATATTATACAATTGGAAACTGCTTTCATAGATGATGCCTTAACATAGAATATTAAGTAAAATAATAATGCTCTATCTGGATAACCAAGAACCTTATAAATCAAGTATATAATGTTGAAATAATTGCATAGGCCTAATTTCGCATCTCAGTGTATCAAAGATTTGAAGGAGATCAAGCCAGGAAAAAATGAATTTGTATATGATTATGATCAGAGATTCAAAGTGTTGTTAGTATGGTTGGAATTTGAAATCCTGGATGAGAAGCATAAGGAGTGGTTTATTTCTAGATTTTTGCCACATATTTGCATGCCTTTGACTTAACAAAACCTTCAAACCCATTCAGAATCCTTGGAGATTTCATTGAAGTTGAAGGCACCTCCAACAATAGGTGGAGAGAGTTCTGTCATATCACAACTTCAATCATAGATGGACACACTCACAATTTAATTTCATAATGTAGCAAATGGGAAAGAATAAAGCTTGAAGGTTTAGTGTACCATGTTTTCACCCAAATTTTACACCTGATTCGATGATGCTCAAAGTAGGGTTTGTCACTATGATCCCTGCTCACTTTGTTTAAGAAATATCCTAAGGTAGGCTAAGATGGGTATTCCTTGAAGGGAAATGATGATGAACCTATTGAAAATCAACAAGTTGAGGAGATACAAATGAATATCCTAGCAACTTGATTTGGATTACATGGAAAGAAAAATTAATTAGCACAACCAGTTAGATTATTGAGATACATCAGAGATAGACCAGTGCCTTAGAATTACAAAATAATTTCATAACAATGATTGATATGCCAAGTTACTTGATAGACAAATGTTGCAAGAATGAGATGCAAAATATATCATAAATGAAATGTCGGATATAATCTAGATGTGGAATGCAAAATCTTGGTTAGTTTTAGTTATATGTGTAATCTATGTGAGAGCCTTTACCTTAATTGTTTTGAAGAAATCCTTGCACATGGTTGTAGAAATAATTCTAGTGGAAGGAGGCTAAGGCATCATTAATGATGTGTACCTTGGAGTTCTAATAACCCAAATGCCTTTGCTCCTACAAGGGATTTCTCGTAAGAGAACTGCAAGGTCACTTCCTTTAACCTCAGTGTAAGGGTCAAGCATCACAAATTGGGAGAGAAGGTGGCCTTAAATCTCTATAAACCAAGCTTAGTCTTGGAGGTAATTTTTAGTTATGCAGTTCTACCTAGGGTTATAATGCAAGCGATTAGCCAATTAGAGATGCTTCAATGAGATACAATTATACTTTAATGTTTCGAATCGATTGTAACTACGATCATTAAATGTAAATTTTCAACACAATATTAGAAGAACTACAAATGAAATTAATGAAACACCCTCAATATTATTCAATGAAGAAATGTTGTTAATATTGTGCTTATCAAAATTCCTCTTACTTCTAATGTAGCAATTAGGAACAAGAGAAAATTCAAGATTTTAGAAGCACAATGAGATGATTATGACAATGATATCAATATCTTGTTATTAATTATTTATGCTTATTAGTATTTATCTTCTATTTATTAGATTTATAGATTAGAACTAGAGAACATCACAAAAATTCAAGATCATAACTATAAGAAAAAAATGATGAAATTGCTAACCCAATGCGACAACGCTTAGAGTAGAGGTTGTCACTCTTATCTCGGCTCTGGTAATTATCGCATTCGGTGTATAATTCATGGAGAAAAATACCATATTAATAAAGCAGAGGCACCATATAAATTAATACTCAATTGTCACAAATTATATGGATATTGGTGCAACTAACCGACTAGCACAAGGAAGAGTATTATGGTGTGAAATTTCCATATTGTGGGGACATACACCCCTAAGTTTCTCCATGATGAAAAAGTATGAAAAATATAAAAGGGAATCCATTTTTATATCTTTGTAAGTTAGTTGGACATGATATGCATACTTGTCGTGTGTTGGAGATTATGAGGGATAGAACAATGGACTCATATAGGGTGCAAGAGGTGCATGATGAGATACCACATAATCATAATCAACCAAGAGCATACAACTAGCAGGGAAAAGGTCAAGGAATGATGGGAAAAATACATGGAGGGATAAGTCGAGGATGATGATTATTTTGACGGGGAATAAGAACAATTATTTTTTATATTTATGGTCATCTAGGACATCTCACCAGAGATTGAAAAAATAATTGTTCAATGTGTAAGTATTTTAGAACTTTAGATCATGTGATGGAATATTTCCCCTTGTTGATCGCGAAGTGGTAGGAGAAGAAGGGGAAACATATTCGTAAGATTATTGAATAACCATGTATTGATCAATTGTAGGTGAATTTTTTCATGCATGGAGGTACCGAGACTAGAATGTATGCTTACAAGCAAGATAACACAAATTAGAAGTGGGTGAGAAAATGTGAAGATCCACAACCAAAATATGATCCACATAAAGAGAAGACAACCTACAAAGAGGTGCACAAAGAATTGGTTGCATCAAAATGGGATATTTTTTATGAAAACCTAATGTATGATATGATTAGATTATATGATAGTACCACTTCTAAAAATCCTATAGTAGAAGATAGTGCTATCAAATAATTGTTTAAGAGTTTTTCTAGATTTGATGTAGGAACTAGAACTTATAGTAGTGCATTCTCTAGTATGTTCAGTCAATAAATTTGCATCGAAGAAGACAAGTTGAGAGCCTAGGTTTTGTGTGTAGATAGGAGATTACGATATGGAAAATATCATTATTGACTTAGGATGTGATGTGAATATATTTCCTATGAATACCTTGGAGATGAACAGAAGCCCTAATTTGGCATGGTCTTCTAACTAGCTAAGATTATTGAATCATTCACTATTAGAAAATGGTCAAATGTAGAGGTGGATATTGATGTAGTCAAGGGTCTGACATATTTTGATGTTATAGAGATAGCTGATGATATTAACCGATATCCAACATTGTTGGGAATTCATTATGCCTTTGAAAATCAGGTTATTATTAATTTGAAGAAAAGAAATATGATATTTGAATCTAGAAATGTCCAAGTGAATGAACCATTAGATCCAAGGGAAGGAGATATATATGTGGAGCCTATGTAGGAGGAGCTAGATGTAGAGGCATTGGAAAATATTTATAATATAACTATATAGAGAGATTACTATGCTAATCCTACATCATATGACATTTAGTTGGCGAAAAAATGGTTCCTATTCATTAGACATTGAAGAAGGGTTAGACCATTGATAAAATTGAAAACATGAAGTATATACAAGGAGGTGCACACATATCACTTTTGCATTACATTACATCGATATAGAAGTGCAAGATCCACATAGGTATTTTTTTATCTTAAGAAACAATCCCTTGGCTGTGATAAGGAATCAGTGCTCAAGACATTTATATATATGTCACAGAAATATTATATCAAATGGTATTTGTTTAATCACCTTCAGAAATTTATTATTAAACCCTCAAGAATCAGATGAAATAAATGATTCACAACGCCATTATTTGCTGATATTAAATAGAGTGATAAGAAGAACATGAAATAAGGAAGCCCAAAATGATATGCCGATGAACAGAATCTATCACTTTAAACTTTAGAATAATTTTAAGAAAGAGGAATAGTTAAAATGAAAGAGCACCCATTAATGATATTTAACTCTTATTCACATAAGTAAAAGGAGACCTACAGCTTCATTACTTCATTTTATTCATAGAAGGAAAATATAGAATGGAAACTGGAAAACATATCAATAACAATAGATGCAAGAATCTTGATCTTCATTCATTAATCATCAGAAAATTGAGTACAAAATTTGCAGGAGTCCAAAGGTCCAAAACTCAAAACCTTTTCCTTTCAATTATTTCTCTTTAAATACAATGTAAAGTAGTTTGCAACTACTGAAACTACTCCTAACTGCTCAAACTACTTGAAACTTCTTAAACTACCTATTACATATCATCGAAATGTCTGATTACAATTACATTCTTTTAACAGAGATAAAATAAAACTTAAATCATAATCTATTTACTGAATATGAATTGATCCTGCTGTTGTTTTATTCTCCTGATTCACTAACTTCTCTTTCTTTGAAGTTGAGGGATCCTTAGGTAGAACAGTCATCCAGGCTCTGCATTTCTTCCATACTTCAATATTTTTATTAGGTGAATTAATCAGCCTGTGGTACTCTAGCCTAAAGGTAGTGATTCTGTTGAAAGTTGTTCTCTCTGTAAATAAGGTCTTCACCAACCACAATAGCTGAAAATGCCTCTGAAGAAAGTTGATAATTGTTTCTCCCTTCAGAATCTGAGTCTTCTCATGAGAATTATCCACCTTTCTTTTTGCCAATACCAATAGTGGTTCATAGGAATCCCATGATAAAATACTGCCTCCAAGGCCCCATCATGATGGCAATCCCGCCTTGCCTCTTTTTTCATACAAATTTTCAAACTTTTTTACTGCTTCCTTAATCTCTGTCAACTTCTTCTCAGTGGTCTTCCTGCAATCATTGTTAAGAATCAATTTGTTAATATCTACATCATATAGAATCCTATATTTAATCTCATTTTCTTCTAACTCTTGATTAGTCTTCGAGTCAATGAAATAAATAAATTTCTTTGTCCAAATAGCTCTGTTAATAGTCGTATGTTTGTCTACCATAACCTACTCCTCAAAATCTATAATATTTTTTTCTTTTGATACAATAGTCAAATATCCCCAAGCTTCTTTCATTTCTTCAATTATTTCATTCCAGATGATTTCCTTAGCCTATATCAGAGATATATTTCCCTTCAATTTCTCCTTTAGACTCTTAATCTCAGTGTTAGTTGTTTGGAAATCTGTCTTGTATTTATTAATTTCCCCATCCTTGGCTTGCATTATTTTTGTTACTATCTCCAGATCATTGTGTGCCCTTTTGAGATCTTTCTCTTCCATCTTCAGTTCAATGTTCAACTGAAATATCTTTGTTGCTGGATCATCATTACCATATAGAAAAATGATAGTGTAGGAATGCGAATCAATCTGATTCTATAATGCCAACACACTTTCCTTCAACTTAGTAATTTCTTCTTGTTTCTGCAAGAGCTGCTGAAGAAGGCTCTCTTTCTCACTTTCCACTTCTGCCACCTCTACTTCCATAAACTGATCCCCTGTAGGTAACTTCAAATTTTTCTTCAACATAGAAATCTTTGATTCTACACTTTGGAGCAACTTCTTCACAACAGACCTATCATTTGGATCTACTCCAATCTGTACAATTATTTTCTCAAGTTATTCATTCTATTTTGTCAAAGCCCTGGAGTTGGCTTTCTCCAATTTCAGTTGCTTGATCACATTTCCTAGCATTTTTTTAGCCTTAAGAGCCATTGAATTAGTTTTGGTCAAATCATTTACTATCAGTTGACCTGTTTGCATACGTGAATTTACTTTATCAAGCAAAGGAATCTTTCTCACATCAACAGTTAAATTTACAGTATTGAAATTATTTGATGACCCTATAGTCATATTATAGGGGTGAGAAAGAGAAATCTTAAACTAATATTTTTCAAGATCCATGGCAGTCAAAAATCTTGTTTGATCTGGTGTTATTTGATACTCAGCTTGTGCCTCAATGCTAGCCTTCATCCTTTGGCTTCTTTAAACAATCTGAGAAAATAATTGTTTAATCAAAGGCACTTGTTCTTGAGAATCTTCATATCTTCGTGGTGAGGGTGGGACATTTTTCTCATCTCCTAGTTGAAGTGAGAAACAAGGTTGGGTACCTGCTAAGTCTTCATTGAATTTTTCCTTCTTTCAGCTCTATGCTCCTCATCTTCAGAATCTACAATTGCTTCTTTATTTCTCTTGCTTGATTTCTCAGATATGATAGGAATCTGTATATTTGAGCCAACAGAACCTATAAAACCCTTATTTTCTAACTTCTGTATGTCAGGTATTCTTTCATGAACAAATGTTGAATAACCATTTTCAATTCTCCTATTTGAAATCACTTTATGAGGGTCATAAGCCCACTTATCTCCTAACATCAAGCGCATTCCATCTAACATCATATTAACTTCATCAGTTGTCTATCTCATGTTGACTATAAATGGACCCATAGACATAGGTAGCTTAAACATATGACCCTTTTTCATAGGTACAAAATGTATTTGGTCAAAATTTAAACTCTGCCTAATGAAATCTAAAGAAAATAATCTAATAGGCACAAATATAGGAAGCCTATATGGTTCTACCCCAACCCCATATAGTCTAATCTTTGAATAGCCTTCATAAACATACCAATCTCCAAACTTACAATTTGTTCCCAATTGTAGGAACTCTTGAGCCTTTGGCAGGAAACATGGGGAAGAAACCCCATTCATAATTTTATATGCAGTAGAGATAAAATGATTTTCAAAATCAAACAGACCCTCCTCATTTTGTTCCTCTTTTACTACATCAATCCAAAACACTGCTGATTGCCTCTTTTTATTTACATCAATGATATTTAACCCCAAATGAAAGAATTATTTCACATTTTGATATAAAAAGAGGTAAATGATAGGAGAGGGGAACCTGAATGAACCAGTGAGTGATAAACTCATGAGTTGAGTATTGAGAACTTCTTGCCAATATGAAGGAATATCCAACACTGCCCCTAGCTTCATCATTAATGCAAACATTCCCAAAACTGATTCGTCAATTATGTTGTCATCTTATTTTCCAAATATCTTTGAAATACACCTCAGCACTGGTCAAACATATGTGTCGAAAAATTTCATGGAGAATTCTTTGTTGTCAGGTACAAAATTCTTCGTATCTAGTTTCAGGAAAAAGACAAACTGATTGAATTCTTGACTTGCAAGACTATCATAATGTGCTAGCAATGTCTCGTCAGTGAATTTAACATATGATTCTGACTTTGGGTAGCATAGGGCTTGATGAATTAACATGGATGAGACTTGTAAGACATTCTCTCCTAGACAATTCATTACAAAGCATTTTCCAGGGTTTATAACGGGCACTAGCTAGTGTACAAACTCTGGAAAAAGGTGTGTTCTCGGAATACATGCAGACAATACACCTTTTTTGGCCATGGCAGAGAAAATTGGACATGCTTTATCATTCAGACTGACTTGTTGATAGAATTGAAGGTGTTCTAAGGAGCACACAGTGTCTCAGATATCCCTCTCAGTGTGCATGAGAGGAATATTGCTGGATGAGCCAAAAAAAGGTGAATGCTTAGCCATAATTTTGCTTAAGGTGGCAAAAAATGACAAGGTGGTAGACAACAATGGAAGACACAAGTGCAATCAAATTGTCAAGAACAGAGAAACAACAATAGCTTTGCGAAAAGAGGAACCAATTTTAAATAGGTGGCGTGGGGCTTATGAATTAAATGATGATTTGACACACCAAAAGACCCTTAAACGGTACCATGACGTGGCTGATAGTTGTCTCCAACAAAATCTTACGCCACTGCAGGAGGCCTCAAAGGAACGGAGTGCTCATCAGGGTCATGCTCCCACAGTTAATCCTGACCGTGGATCTTGATTTTCCCCTCAGTCAATGGGGTCAACTATGGAGGCACCCTCCCCATTAACCCGTGTGTTGAATATTCCCACGGGTTGCCACTTTTATCTCTTGCCAAAGAAATATTCAGATCCCACTCACAAACTTGCTCATTTATGAGCGCTGGGACCCACCTTCACGAATCCTTTAAAGTATTTAACTTTAAACTTATACAAAATATTTAATCTTTGAGTTAAAGTATAAAAAAAATTGTACTTTAACATACATTTTTTATATTTTCTATTTTTTGTATTTTTGAAAATTTAAAATAAAGGATATTGAAAATGAGCCACAACATCTCGCTCCACTTGGGGATAGTGTTTTTTGCCACAAAACGATAAGAAATGCATATTAGTGCCTTCACTTCGGGCATGGAGTCAAATGTTGTTTGATGAAATATGAACAATGAGAAAACCAAATATGTACAATGGTGGAACATAAAATCTCAATGTTGGAAATAATGTTTTAGATATTTCCCATTCATAGGTAGCTCTATTATTTCACCATCAATATTCTGCAACATGAATGTGTTATTTCATCTAACCTCAACAATCTTGTATGGGCCATACCAGAGTGGATCAAACTTACAATGATTTCCCTTCTCTTCTCTTATGGTATCCCACCTTAATACCAAATCTCTAGTTTGAAAAATAATCTCTTTTTCTTTTCTATCAAAAATGGACTTCATCTTTTCTTGATAGGTGATCAAATTGTCTCCGAATTTTTTCCTGCGCTCACTTGATTCTATAACCTTGTTCAGTCTTCTCACCAATGCATTAGGTTATTCTTGTGCTTCTTGAAGAAAATAAATCATTGTTCTAGAAAATTGAGTAGGAAATAAAGCTTGAGTACCATAAACTAGTTCATAAGGAGACTTACCTATAGATCTTCTAGTAGTCACTCTCACCGCCCAAAAAGAAAATGTCAATTTTGAATCCCAATTTTTCTGATTTTCATTGATTGTCTTCTTCAAGATCTTGACCAATGTCTTTTTGGAACATTCAGCTAGCCCATTCCCTTGAGGATGATATGTTGTAGAATGAGATAGAATGACATTATATGTTTGACAAAAATTAATGAATCTGACTGAGTTGAATACCTAGGCATTCTCAGTTACAATTTTTAGTGGACACCCAAACCTGTTGAAGATGTTTTCTTCCAGAAACTTCATTACCACCTGGTCATTAGCCTTTCTGTAGGTATTTCCTCCACCCACATTGTAAAATAGTTAGTGGCAGTAAAAATCCATTTGAACTATCCACTTGATGGTGGATTGATCTCCCCAATAAAATCTAATCCCCATTTCCTAAAGGGTTCTTCAATAAAAATTGGGAGAGGAGGTAGAGGAGCTAACCTTTTCTTTTATGCAAGTAATTGAAATTTTAGGCAGCTTCTAATCAGTCTGTATACATAAGCAAACAAGGAAGGCCAGTAAAAAACTGATTTGAGGATTTTATGAGAAATAAACTTCCAACTATAATGGCCTCCACATAGATTTTCATAATACTCTTTAATAACTTCCATTGATTCACCTTTTGTCAAACACAACAACAAAATGGCAGCAGGATCCTTCCAATATAACTTAGCATTAATTATGACATATGGCTGAGATTTGAGCTTAAGAGCTCTGTATTTTTTTTCTATTCAATGAGGTAGGACAAGAGAAAAAACAAAAGTAATGAACAATATCTTTATACCAATTAGGGCATAGGAACTTGTATTTAATTGTTGTCTTTGTACTGCTATGACTTCTTTCATCAATAGCTTCATCTAAAGGTGCCAGCAAATTAATTCCCAAAGCTTGAAAATTTGACTCTGTCAAAATTTTTTCCAAACCTTGACCTTTGACCAATTTCGTAGGTTTGATATCCAAGTCATACTCTTTGATTTTAGATATCCATTTTCCTCCTTTACCTTCCACATCACTTTGAATCAACACATCTTTCACAGCAGAGTTAGGCACATAAGAAAATATCTGAGACTGCAACACATAAGTCCTTAATGCTTCTAATGCTTTAACTAAAGAATACACCTATTTTTCCAAAATGTTATATTTAAGTTCAACATCCCTGAAAACTTTACTGAAAAATTCCACAGGTTGTTCTTTTCCCTCTTCATTCTACTACAACAACATAGTAGAGATTGTAGTAGGTGATGCAAATGAAAATATTTGAAAAGCCTTTTGATAATCTAGACTGATCATAACAGGAGCTTCTTGAAGGGCTTCTTTAATCCTAGCAAAGGATTCTCTAGCATCCTTGTCCCACTTTACTTCTGCATTCTTCTTCAGCATATCTGTTATATTCTTGACAATTTATGCATAATTTGGGACAAATTTTCTTAGGAAATTTATTTTTCCTAGAAACATCTGAATATCCTTTTTACTACTGGGCAAGGGAATTGTCTAGATAGCTTTAAATCTTGCTGGATCAATTTTTACTCCCTGATTTGAAACTATATGTACTAACAACTTTCCTTCCTCCAAGGTAAATAAGGATTTTTTGGGATTAAAAAAAAACCCAAACTTTCTGCATTCAAAGAAATATTTCTGCAAATGCTCCAAGTATTCATCATCTGAAACTGAAAAAATGGTCACATCATCCAAATATATGACTACAAACATATCACCCAAAAAATTCTATGTCCATTTCCCTTTGAAAAGTGGCTCCTGCGTTCATCAGGCCAAATGGCATTCTTGCATACATGAACGTTCCCCAAGCTATGGTAAAAGCTATTTTCTTCTGATCTTATTCTTCAATAGCTACTTGATTGTACCTGGAGAAACCTCATGTTAGTATGAATCTTGATTCCAAGAATACTAAAAAAGACCACTTTATCTATGCATAAAAAACATCCCTAACAGCAAAGATGGTAGCCAATATGGTGCCGGGTAAAACCCATAGTCCCTGTTTACTTAAAATTTAAATCTTGTAGCTATGTATAAATGCATTCAAAATTAATTTCCCCAAGCAGATCCACAACCTCGGCAATTCAACATTTTGGTTCTGTCTATTGATTCAATAAGGGAGCCTTCTTAATTCTTCCTTCAGATTCATTTATCAAATTCCTAGAATTTGATTAATGAATACATTGATAGTCTTCATATAAACTGACATAAAAGGCAACCCTTATATATCAAAATACAACAAGCCCCTTGGTATTTTAAAGAAAGTGCTCAAACCATAATTTAAATCCTCCCCTTATATATTGTATTAAAAGGAAATTAGCCCAAGGAAATTAGTACATACAAAATGTGTTGAAAATATTTAATATGTAGAATGAAAAATCAGTTACTACACCTTTTTCTAGCCATTTCAAACTTGGCAAGGAGATGTGCCCCAAGACCCAAGAAGAAATAGATTATATGTCTAAAGTTCTATATGGATCAACAGTTGAAAGCTTAACGTATGCAATGGTATACACAAGGCCTGATACTGCGCATGCAACAGGAGTTGTAAGTAGGTACATAAAAACTCCATGAAAATAACAGTGGATGATAGTGAAATGGATTCTTAGATATTTGAGAGGTACCACAAATCAAGAATTATGTTTTTGTGGTTCAAACATTGCTCTAGAAGGACATGCTGATGTAGACTCTGATAGGTGATAGAGATAATAGGAGGAGAACTACACAGTATGTATTTAATGTAGGTGGAACAACTATCAGTTGGGTTTCAAAATTGTAAAGTTTTGTTGCACTTTCAACAACAAAAGAAGAGTATGTTGTTGCTACAAAGGATAATAAAGAAATTATTTGGTTACAAAGGTTTATGGATAAATTAGGTAAGAATCAGGAGATGGGAAGGTTATACAGTGATAGCCAAAGTTCCATTCTTCTTTAAAATACCTCAACATTTCATTTGAGGACTAAAGACATACATCTCAAGTACCATTTCATATGGTGAGTGTTGGAAGATGGAGAGTTGAACCTAGAAAAGATAGAACCTAGCCAGATTCCTGCAAATATGTTAAAAAAAGGTTTCAATTGGTCTTCAAGTATGATGATGAAGACGATAAATAGCTAGGTCCAAAGTGGAGTCATTATTCAACAAATGAAGTAACAATGGAGTTTCTACAATCAATCTCCAAGTGGGAGATTGTTGGGTGTGGAGCCTGATTATCTTATTCCTTTAGATGTATCATCATGTCGGGCCCCTATTCTTAATGGGGTAGAAATGTCATTCATCGTTTGATCACTGTCAGGGGGGTCCAAGGGGGGGGAAGACGGCCTTTTTGATCCCCCCCTGGTAGGGGTTTCAAGGACAACACCCCCAAAGCTAAAAACATCTGTAAAATTTCCTTGTAAAATATTGTAATTTCGTTGTCAATATGGGCCATTCATTAGGAAGATGATATGATAGTATAAGTTATGTTTAATTAATTTATTTTTTCCCTAGAAAGAAACCCCTCCACTCTGTGTATATTCTGAGCAAAAAATAGAAAGGGGGACTGTGTCAGAGAGTAGATTATATTATAGCAGATCTACTGCAAGTTGTGTCTATTCATTTTGCTAGATAATAGAAGGGAATGATTGGTTATTTTCGTGGACGTAGCCCATGTTGGGTGAACCACCTATATCTTTGTCTCCCTTGTTTTATATGTTATTTCTGTGTTTTTGTTTCTACATATTTTATGTGGTCCATTACTTTGTAATATATAATTTTCTAAAAGTTAGTTGGTTGTTTTCGCATTGCGTAAATACCACAATCGACTGTGGTTAGAGAGGTAAATGTTTTGTTTCTTGTCGTACCTTTGTTTCATTTAGTTCATGTTAAGTTTATGTCTTTTTAATTTTTCGAGTCACACCTCTGTAACAACTAAATTTTCTGATCTCGCACTCAGTCCTATTTTGTCGGTTGTACTATAGATTTTGTGTCATTAGAGAACTTTTGAGGTATAAAATGTGCCTCCTAAGGAATATTATAAAATAGTAGTGGAAACAATAAAATAATATTAGATTACCTCATCAAGTTTTGGAGGGAAAAAATAAAAAAATACTTTTTCAACTCATATTCTCAACTTATATCCTTATGATTTTTCTCAAATTTCAAGCAGGAGTACTCGTTAGATGTGGAATTTAATTTTTCATCCAAGGAGTACCCATGTTTCATACTTTTGATGGACCCTATTTTGCAATTTTTGCGTAGTAGGGTGCATTCAAAGTAGCAACATGGGTACTATTTGGATGCAAAATTAAATTATGCATCCAATCAGTGTTCTCTCTTGGAATTGATTAAAATCATAGGCCCGATAGGTTGAAAATACGAGTTTAAGAAGTAGTTTTTTTATTTGTTATTTTTTTTATTATATATTTTTACCCTTTTAATCCAAAAATGGGAATCATCCCCCATGGTTAAAATCATCATATTGAATCTTATTGGTGCTTATAAAGTTTGTTTTTGTTGTACATGTTGGTTTTGAGGCCCATTTTTTACCTCAGAATTTCTATAATGCTATTGTGTCAAGTTAGTTTTGGTTATTCGCGTCATGTGTTGGGATTTGCATCTCAATAATAATAAGGTTTCAAATATAATTTTGATCTAGTCAGTATTTTCATTTAATGTCCAATGACCGAGTTAATTATCAAATTATGCAGGTTATCCTATAAGTATGGGGAGTCGAAGTGATGTCCTTCATTCTTTTCTGACTCTTAACATAGTCTTATGCCCTAGCGTCCATGTCTATAACTTCCACTTCCAAATTATACCAACATCCCCTTATGTTTTCTATCTATTATCACAAGAATTTTAGTATGGGACAAAGTGATAAGTATGCCAACCTTTTTTATTTCTATGATTCTCGTATTGAGGCTCTCAACAACCTATTGGGAAAACACAAAAAATTCATGTTAACAGAACATGATTCTTTTTATTTTGATTTTTTTATAGCCTTTAAACCCGAGGTTTATATGGATTTTTCCTTGACCCCATCAAGTGATATTACTCCAAAAATTAATTCTAACTTTAAGTTACTACACAGATCAATTTTTACCAAGCTGTGAGATATAATAGTGTTCTAAACCACCCATAAGGTCACACAATGTACCAAGCTTCTAATTATCTGAATCCATA
The DNA here is from genome assembly GCA_034641835.2 of Pinus albicaulis. NCBI lineage: Eukaryota > Viridiplantae > Streptophyta > Pinopsida > Pinales > Pinaceae > Pinus > Pinus albicaulis. The sequence continues at coordinate 863,956,400 of CM076570.1, read as the reverse complement.
GTGGATCCTTATTGTTGGATCCAGAATACACAATCCATGTACATCAGAACCTAACATGGATCTCAATGGATCGGGAAGATGAGTCGAATATTTTGCAAGGAAACCTCTAAGTGTGGGAAAAATATGGGTACTGCTAATATTTATGAAAAATATGGTACCAAAAAAAATTGAGGTCATGGATTCATGGTAGAACTCACCAATAATGAACATATCAAATGTTCATGCTATCTTATTGCAAGTAAAGTGACCTGAAATTATATTAAGGGCGAGTGGATTCTTGATGTTATCTTTGTCACCGAGTTTTGTGTCCAAGGAAAACTAGTGCAAAATTTTGTTGGATGAGATTTTCCTTACTTGTGATAAAATGTACAAGAAGGGAGGGTATTTCATGTGTGGTCATTTATTTGTTGAAATTTATATGATGAAGTGGAATACCCTTGAAGTCCAAATTTTTTCCAATATACTAGATGGTGAGGTCGTAGCAATTATATTTGACCCCTGGAAATGTCATTCAAATTCTACCAACATTTATTTTAATAAAAAATATTTCGGGGATTGGTATAACAAGTTGATTGACACCTCCCAACTTGTGAGAATTTTGAAATCTATTTTGGATAAACATGCTTACCATATGTGGTTTGGTATTTACCATAACCACTCTTACATTTACCCCAAAGTTGTTGAGAAAGATACAATCCAGATGAGGGCCTTGCCATATTACATGATGGATGTTTCATTTCACAAAGAGGTTTTATCCTGGCTAGGTATTCAACAAATGGCGACCCTTGAAGGAATTTTTTATTCACTTCAGGATCTGATACCAAAGGACTTATCTTCAATTACTGTCTCTTCAACTCAAAAGCATCCCAATATGATTACTTTGTTGAAAATGCAACAAGATGATGGAGCTTAGTGAAATGAAGTCACCTTCACTAAGTGGGTCGCAGGCTATTTTTGGCGCAAAGTCTATTTTTAGACTATGTCTATTTTTAGACATATGGAGCATGGTCTAGGAGTTGCAGTATGCTATTCTTGGATGATTGGTCGAGTTGGTAAAAATAGATGGAACTCTATTTTTAGACATATAGGTCGAAGTCTATTTTTAGACTGCCTGTCTAAAAATAGGTCAGTCAAATATTATTAATCCTTAATAATATTTAGACTCTAAACTTCAGTTTATTCTCTTACAGCACTTCAGTTGGAGCTACGGATGTGGCCCATGCATCTAAAAGAAGGAATTATGCTATTCCTTGGGGTTTGGTGAGCTCATGCATGGCTGACTTCAGTTAGGACTTCAGTGGCAGAAGTTTGGTGTAGTTGATGAGACAGTTGGTGGAGTTGTGTTCGGTTTAACTTAGTTGAACTAGTTGTGATTAGTTTAAATAGCTAATCAACTAGTAATGAGTGGAGTGAATTAAATATTATTTAATTCACTAATTATTAACTCATTATTCAACTCAAGAACACATTAGTTCACTACAGTGCATGGACAGTTCAGTGGAGACCAGTGGAAGAGGTAGATGAAAGGGTGAGTTTGCTATTAGTTGCGACAGTAGTTGTGCATGAGATTTGTACAAGCATTGGAGGAGATTGGAAATGATGATTGCGCAGTTGGAGCCAATGAGATTCAAACTTGGATCTCTCATTAGACCAGCCTTGATTGCACAATAGAGGCAGGCAATTAGTGGATGAGTTTTGAACCTGTGACTTGTTCAAAACTGAGCTAGTTTGTGTGTAACTTTTGGAGACAGTACTGAGTACTTGTGAGGAGTATTGTACTGAGATTGTTACATGTTTATATTCTATTATAATATACAAATAGCTGGGGGTTTTTAGCTATAAGCTTTCCCCATTACATATTGTGTTTGTGCGCATGCGACTGTTTCTATTTCCGCAAATTGATGATTGATTGTAGAAGAGATTATGTGTTGCATATGATTTCAAATTAGTATGTGATCAAGATAATCTTGGTGGATAAATATTCATTATTCAGAAAATTTCTACATGGTATCAGAGGGAATTAATCATCGGGATCTATTGCAGTGATTACAATATTATTTCGGTAGACAGAGTCTGTAACGGGCCAGGTAGCCTCTGGATCCATCCTTTCTCTGAAAGGTGATATATCCAGTAAATGCCCTTACAGTTGATCTTTGTGCTAGAAATAATTTGTTCTCACAGATCCAGATGCAGTTGAGTTTTTGAGTTTTGGAATTCGAATTTTGCAGCAGTTTGTTTTCTTGGTGCCGGAGTTGAAAATGTATTTCAACGGTTTGCGACTCGAATATGCTCTTGAAGGCAGTTCGAATTATGTTGCATGGAAAGATCGCATGGAGGCAGTATTAGAAGATAATGGTCTGAAGGAGTTCGTAGATACGGATGTCCAAAAGCCCACTGATCCTGCTGAAGTCGATGCATGGCAAAAGAAGATGGCAAAATGTCGAAGGATCCTGTTGGAGGGCGTCAAGGATCATATTGTATCCAGCCTGCATGGAAAGGCTTCTCCATATTTAATGTGGAAAGCTTTGACGGATCTATTCCAGAGTAAGAGCAACCAAAGGAAGCTGGTGCTCAAAGATAAGCTCAGGAACATCAAGATGGAGAAAGGCGACAGTATCGCCAAATACCTCATGAAGTTCACTCAATGCAGAGATGAGCTGGGAAGTGTGGGGGTGACTGTCGAAGATGAGGACATGGTGGACCTGGCTCTCCTTGGTCTTCCGAAGGCTTGGCATTCATATCAAGATAGTGTCAATGGTCGGGAGAAGTTGCCGGGATGGGAGCGCCTTTGGGCGGATCTCATGCAGGAGGAGATAAGGAGGACTACCAGGGACGGATCTTCATCAAAGGTATCTGATGAAGAAAATTGCGCTTTGGCTACCAAAGCAAAGAAGGGGAAGAGCAAGAAGGCTTCTCAGTCTAGTGAGAAAGGCAAGAAGCAAGACATGTCCAAGGTGAAGTGTTTTCACTGTCACCAGCACAGACACTATGCCACAAATTGTCCACAGAAGAAGAAAAATAAGAAGGCTGCGGGATCTGCAGCGGGAGAGGCACTGGCTTCTCAATTTGAACTGGATTTTTCACTGATCGTATGCTTGGTTTCAAGTGTGATGGGATCAGTATGGTTCTTGGACAGTGGTGCGTCATTTCACATGACCAGAGATCGAGATCTGTTTTCAGATCTGGAGGAAAAAGATCTTAGAGTGCACATCGAGATGGGCGATGATGGTAGATACAGTGCGACTGGTATCCGTACCATTTCCTTTGAGAGGGAGTCTGGTAAACCTTTCATACTGAAGGAAGTTTTGCATGTTCAGGATTGATGAAGAACCTAATCTCTGTGGCGATGTTGGAAGACAAGGGGTATGATGTAGTCTTCAGCGAAGGAAAAGCCTTCCTGTGCAGTAAGACTACTGGTGAGACCCGGAAGATAGGGGTTCGAGTCAAGAACCTTTATTAGTTGCAAGTAGATGGCTACGCAGCAATGGCATGCAAGGCGGGAGAAGTGGTGAGCCGGGATGATGAGGGCGAACTGTGGCATAGGAGATTGGGCCACCTTCACCATGGAGCTTTGAAGATCCTGCAGCAGATTTCTACTGGGCTTCCTAAGGGCACTCTTGCATAGTCAGATCAGTGCAAGGGGTGTACTTTAGGGAAGTATGTGAAAGCCACCTTTCACGAGAAGGATAGTTGCGCCACGACGATCCTTGAGAGAGTTCACATAGACGTGTGTGGTCCTTTCTCTGTAGCTTCGACAGCAAAGCACAAGTACTATGTGATCTTTGTTGATGACTTCTCTCAGAAGTGCTGGATCTTCTTCATGTAGAAGAAGAGCGAGACATTTTCAAAGTTCTGTGAATACAAGGCGCTGGTTGAGAAGGAATCGGGGAAGCATGTGAAGGCTCTTAGGAGCGACAATGGTGGTGAATTCATCTCGGCTGAATTCAAAGAATTTTGCAGTGCAGAAGGGATTCGGAGAGAGCTCATTGCACCCCATAACCCACAGCAGAACGGGGTGGCTGAGCGGAAGAACAGAACGATTGTGGGTGCTGCATGGGCGATGTTGCATGATCAGGGCCTACCCCTTCACTTGTGGGCTGAGGCATGCAATACAGCAGTGTATGTGCAGAACCGTTGTCCTCACAAGGTTCCTGGCATGAGCACACCGGAGGAGGCGTTTTCTGGCAAGAGGCCTGATATTTCTCATCTGAGAATTTTTGGCTCACCTGTCTACATGCATGTGACGAAGGATGCCAGAAAGAAGCTGGATCCGACCACAAAGGTTGGAATATTTCTGGGGTACACTGATACACCTCACAACTATCGGGTGTATTTTCCAGATAGTTGCAAGACTATTGTGTGACAGGATATTAAATTTCAGGAGGAGAAAGCCATGCAGTGTTCACTTGAGAGGGAGCCACACTTGCATGCAGATGAGGAGCTGTTAGTTCCTAAGGAGGAGCTTTCGGATGTGGATCAGCCACAAGAGGAAGTTCAGAAGGTGGAAGAAACCACCCATGTAGCGCTAAACATCAGAGGGCGCAAGCGCACTACAGAAGCTGAGCGACTGGCTCGAGATGCAGAGAAGGTTGTAGGACCACCTACAGCACAGCGCAGACAGAGAAAGTCACCGGATCGGTACATTGGATACATGGCTCTTATGAGTCAATGTGTCGTGACGGAGCCATCCTCTTTTGAGGAAGCTGTGGAGGAACCCACATGGGTAGATGCCATGATCGAAGAATATGATTCGATCGTCAGAAACAGTGCATGGGAGATTGTCCCAAGACCGGAGGGGAAATCAGTGGTGGGTTCACAATGGATCTACAAAGTGAAGCAGGTGGCTAACGGGAGTGTGGAGAAGTACAAGGCGAGATTTGTCGCCCGTGGCTTCTCACAGATCGAGGGGATCGATTATGAGGAGACCTTTGCACCTGTCGCAAGGTACTCTTCCATATGGACGATCCTAGCTCTCTCAACGCAGATGGGATGGCACATCCATCAGATGGATGTGAAGACTGCATTCCTCAACGGAGACATTGAGGAGGAGGTGTACATAGAGCAGCCTGAAGGTTTCGAGATCTTCAGCAGTGAGTCGCATGTGTGCCGACTCAAGAGAGCATTGTATGGGCTGAAGCAAGCACCTCATGCTTGGTACACATGGATAGATAGTTATTTCACCGGGCTTGGATTTTCCAAGAGTGAGGCGGATCCTAACCTGTACCAGATTATGGTGGAGGGGAAGCTGTTGATCATTGTACTGTATGTAGATGATCTAATTTTGATGGGTGATGAGTTGTTGATACTTTCATGCAAGGAGGACCTTGCTAGAGAGTTCGAGATGAAGGACTTGGGCCTCCTTCATTATTTCCTGGGATTGGAGATTTGGCAGCGTAGTGGAGGACTGTTTGTTTCTCAAGGTAAGTATACCCGGGAGATTCTGGAGAGGTTCAACATGCATGGCTGCAAGTCTGTTGACACTCCTCTTCCTGGTGGTTGGAAGAAGGAGGATGCTACTTCAGCAGAGGTAGTGGATGCCACTGTCTATCGATAGTTGGTGGGGTCGCTTATGTATCTGGTCAATACACGACCCGATATATGCTATGCTATTAACCAGCTTTCGCAAGCTATGGTTAAGCCTACCAAGCTCTTCTGGAAGGAAGACAAGCATTTATTGCGTTATCTTAGTGGCACATCGGGATATGGTCTATGGTATAGACAGGAGGATGGAGCGAAGCTTTCCGGCTTCACTGATGCAGATTGGGCAGGGAGCCCAACGGACCGAAAGAGCACATCTGGAGGAGTTTTCAGCATTGGGTCGACAGCAGTTTCCTGGTATAGCAGGAAGCAGAGATCCGTGGCACTCAGTTCAGTAGAGCCCGAGTACATGGCAGCAAGCTTGGTTGCATGCGAGGCTATTTGGATGAGGAAGATCCTCGTTGGATTGTTCGGGTTGCACTTGGAGCCTACTGTGATTTATTGTGATAACCAGAGTTGCATTAAACTCTCGGCTAATCCATTATTTCATGATAGATCCAAACACATCGACATCAGGTACCATCATATCAGAGATTGTGTTCAGCGGAGAATCATGTTACTTTCATATGTTCCCACGGAGGATCAGGATGCTGACATCTTGACGAAGGCTCTCACCAGGAGCAAGTTCGAATTCCACAGAGGCAGGATAGGGGTTGCAGATAATCCATATCTTGTTGAGAGGGAGTGTTGAAAATGCAACAAGATGATGGAGTTTAGTGAAATGAAGTCGCCTTCACTAAGTGGGCCCGCAGGCTATTTTTGGCGCAAAGTCTATTTTTAGACTATGTCTATTTTTAGACATATGGAGCATGGTCTAGGAGTTGCAGTATGCTATTCTTAGATGATTGGTCGAGTTGGTAAAAATATATGGACCTCTATTTTTAGACATACAGGTCGAAGTCTATTTTTAGACTGCCTGTCTAAAAATAGGTCAGTCAAATATTATTAGCCCTTAATAATATTTGGACTCTAAACTTCAGTTTATTCTCATACAGCAATTCAATTGGAGCTACGGATGTGGCCCATGCATCTGATAGAAGGAATTACACTATTCCTTGGGGTTTGGTGAGCTCATGCATGGTTGACTTCAGTTAGGACTTCGGTGGCAGAGTTTGGTGGAGTTGATGAGATAGTTGGTGGAGTTGTGTTCGGTTTAACTTAGTTGAACTAGTTGTGATTAGTTTAACTAGCTAATCAACTAGTAATGAGTGGAGTGAATTAAATATTATTTAATTCACTAATTATTAACTCATTATTCAACTCAGGAACACATAAGTTCACTACAATGCATGGACAGTTCAGTGGAGACCAGTGGAAGAGGTAGATGAAAGGGTGAGTTTGCTATTAGTTGTGACAGCAGTTGTGCATGAGATTTGCACAAGCATTGGAGGATATTGCCAATGATGATTGCGTAGTTGGAGCCAGTGAGATTTGAACTTGGATCTCTCATTAGACCAGTCTTGATTTCACAATAGAGGCAGGCAATTAGTGGATGAGTTTTGAACCTGTGACTTGTTCAAAACTGAGCTAGTTTGTGTGTAACTTTTGGAGATAGTACTGAGTACTTGTGAGGAGTATTGTACTGAGATTGTTACATGTTTCTCTTCTATTATAATATACAAATAGCTGGGGGTTTTTAGCTATAATCTTTCCCCATGACATATTGTGTTTATGTGCGCATGCGACTGTTTCTATTTCCGCAAATTGATGATTGATTGTAGAAGAGATTATGTGTTGCATATGAATTCGAATTAGTATGTGATCAGGATAATCTCGGTGGATAAATCTTCATTATTCAGCAAATTTCTACATACTTCATATTTCTAACCTTTAATGAAAATTATCCAAACTTGATTTTATTATATTAATTCCAATATTTCTAATTTCAAATCTATGGTAAGTACCCCTACCATAACCTTATCCATTCCCGATGTGATTCCTTTTCAAGGAAAGATTTTTAAATATAAATATCTCCCTATGGATTCATTAGCCCCCTTATCTACACCACCCATTATATCTATTGCCCCTCCTTATGTTCCTAATCCTTGGCATTAGTCTTTGGCATTAGAATCACTAACATCTCTAATTTCAAATAATCCTCCTCCTATTCCAAACCCCTACACTTTTGTCCATATCCTTGATGATGAACCTGTCGAGCCTATTCCACTGACAATCATTACTAAAGAACACAATCATACTCAGGTTCCTAGATCCAATCTGCACAGTCACCTATGCTTGCAAATAATTTTTTTGATGTCCCATTCAACCATTCTAATCCAAATCATACTACATTGATGTATCAAGAACTTAAAGTCTTAGTTGATACAAATATTTCCTCCAAAGAATAGGATGTACCAGAAACAAGGGATATGCTAGAAACAATATATTTACAACTTAGTTAGCCTCCTTTAGTAAACAAACCAGAATTAAGAAACAATGTGTTTTCTACAGTATTTTCTACTATCATTTGGGACCCTATTCATTGTAAATAAGTCTTGTAGGTTTATGCCCAGTCATTGGTTACAATCCCTTTTATTCCTCTTAAAGTGGTTACAAAGGTCCATCGAGGTTTTTTAGTAGGAATAGGAAGAAGTCCCAGAAACTTCTTTTTAGGCTTGGTCAGAAAATTTTGTTGCAAGTGGACAACCATTGTAGTTCAGTATCCCACTAGTTGATACATTTTCTACCAAGGACCTTCAACACTGATCTTCTAATCAATTGTTTCATTTTATCAGAGCTTATTTTGCACAGTTGGGAGATCATTTGATTATGGTAGAAATAAGATAGAGTGACTTGGATCACACATATGAGAAACAATGTCAAAACCTTCTTCGGATGACGAGGGATTAAGATCATTTGCGTACCCAAAAAGAGAAGGTTGAATGACATGCAATGAATATAAATTCCAAGCTTCAAATGTGTGGCAAACTATTACAGAAAATTACTCTAATGTACATTTCCTCCTATGAACCAATGAAATGTATAGAAATTATTTAAATTACTTAGAGAGAGTTATATTTTTCCAATAAAGGCTTGCAAAATACTATTTCTAAGTTGAGTAACAAGGTTCTTGATGCCACATAGTAGTTTACTTAGTATTTGGATAAGATTATGGAGCAAGGTACATTCTTAGGTAAACCCTCCAACAAAAAACAAAGCACTCCTGGGAGGTTCTACTACAAGTGCAATATTGACCTACATTTATAGCTAAGTGTAATCTGTTAGCCCCTTATGAATTCCTTGACAAGCAAGCAAGGGGCTAGATTGTTTTGGGAGCCTTCAAGGAATGCATTTCCCTTGAAAAGACATTATCCTAGAAGCCTTTTATGTTCCCTGCCTTTGACTGTTGCCCTCTGCTGTTATAGAATCTATGAGCCTCACTGATTGCTGCAAATTGTGCCGCAAAAGACCTTCATTTGCCCCTTGTACCTCTGCAAAATGTCCCATTCTACCCATTTTTCCCCCTTTCACAAAGTCCCCCCTTTTTCCCTCTAAGTCTCCTTTCAACCTCTAAATCCTCCCTAATTTCCTTTTAAAAATCCTACATCCACCCTTTGTTTGGCCAATTTCCCCGTCTTCCCTTCTATCGTTCCCCTTCCTAGTCCTTGAGATACACTTAGAATGGGCCAAAAACCCACTTTTAACTTTATTATAAGCGCTTAGCCCCTTTCCCACCAGCCCCAACCACTTCCCCACATACGCCCGACACCCCAAGTCCAAGCGCTTAAGCCTTAAGCGCTAATCGCATCAAAGAAAATGGGCGGGGTGCTCAAATCCTTTGTAAACACTGAAAAACTCTGATGCGATTATTCTGTTCCACAAGTTTTCCGTTGTGTTCTCCACCGTCGATCTTCTTGCTAGATCGTACGGACCAGCGTTAATCGCATCTCTACCCCCAATCGCAATCGCACTTTCCAAATGCTACCCCTTTCCGCCCTTGCAATTGCGATTACCCGATACGATCTCAGTCGTCCGTCCCTCTGCCAAATCCAATGGCTCAGCGCTGATCGCACCATTGCTCTGATTGACCCGATCGCTCCGATCGCATTCTCCCTCCAATTGAACGTGAGCCGTTGATCTGATCTCCGGATCCAACGGTCAGCACTCAATCGCGCTCCCACCTCCGATTGCAATCAGAACTTTGAAATGTGACACCCCTGTCCCCCCCCTTGATTGCGATTCTCTGACATGATCTCAACTGCCTGTTTAACCCCGAGATCCAACGGCCATTGCTTAATCGCCCCATCTGTCCAATCACAATCACAACTCCTCCCCGATTACTTTCCCCTCCAATTGATCACATCGCACATTCCCTATTGCGATTGTGATTAGTCCCCACTCCTGATCTCCGATTGCGATTGTAACCCAGGCCCACCATACCATACCTCCGCCGTTCATATAATATAAGTTTTTCCCTTTGTTAATTTGAATTTTGTTATATTTTCATTTTTTCAAAGGTTTTTTCCATATTACTACTTCCCCAGTCACATCGGAAGTTTGTGCTGTATCATTCCGCCCTACTCCCGTCTCCGATTGCGATTGCGATTCCATATGGGTCCCACCTCATACGCATTTCCGCTGCATTTCATGTATTTCTTTTGCATTTCCATCAAAGTTTAAAGTTTCGTGTTTTGCATTAAAGTTTAAACGTTTCATATATATTTCACCCATTTCATATATCATTCCACTGTTGATCTCCGCCGTTGATGTACGCTTGTAGACCATGATCGAACGACCCACGATGCATTTCTCCACCAAACCCTATTATTCGCCATATCAATGCATTTTTCACATTCATTTCATTTAAAAACACTGTTTCACCACACCGTCGCGCTATTGTTCTCCCGTCCTCCATAGACACCCCCCCCCCCCATGCATGGATTTCATAGCTCAGTCCCGTTTTTTGCAGGGTTATCGGGTGGAAAAGGCCGCCATGATTACACAGTCTATATTACAGCGGCGAGATTTCACAGATAGAGATATAAATGAAGTAGCAGAAAGTTCAATGCATAGAAAACTAAGTTAGTAGGGTTTCACATCAGCAGATCATTCTAAAGAACAAAGCGCCCATATCAGTTCCATTATTTACAGTGTTCCTGAAAATTCTTGCCTTGACCACAGTTCCAAGCTACCAGAGCAGTTGTTAATGCGGTATGGCAGACCATTGAGCCATTCACTTCACCATTTTGTTTATTCACCAGAGTAATACACAGTACTGCAGTCAGAGTACATCAGAGCCATACCAGAATGAATGGAAGCCAAAGAAGATCACTCTTTCATTCCAAAAGGTACTACAGAGTACAGCAAAATAGAAACGCACCAGAGATATACCTGGAAGTAAATGTAGCATGAAGAAGACCATTTTTTCCTCCAAAGTGCCAGAGATTAATGCTATGAGTTTAAAATAGAATGGGTCTCGGCCCTCTTCATCTCTTAAGTGTTAATATTGCATTTAGTTTCTTACCTACCTCCTCTACCTCTCTTCAGCTATAAAACTCATGAAGAAAATATTGAAAGGTTGTTGATCAATTATCAGAGAATTGCAAGTAGTTTCTTTTGAGACATGGTCTCTGTGTAAAGTTGTAAGATAGGCTGAGGAAGATGATTTCAGACTGAGTATTCAGCTATTGGAAATGTTGTACTTGACTGGTATTGTTGTTTAATATGACAAGCACATTTCTTTGGATCCTGATCTAAAGCAACGGTGATGTTTTCCTATCTCTGTGTTTTAACTCATTTCATTTCATTTCTACTTGCTTGCATCAGAATATTGGCATAGGATTTACCCTGGTTAGGTACCCTATGTTTCTGCTCTCCTTGCCATTTATGTTTTTCTTCCGAATGTGTTATCTAAGAATTGATTTCAGTTAGTTTAACCAGTGTAGTGGATGTTGTTGCCTGCTCTCTGATGTATGAATTAAATGTATCCGTTCTTAGATGTTTCTTGTTAAGGATTTAGTTGGAAGATTTGGGAATACTGGGGATTAGAGCTAGCCCTGTCCACTAGGATCCTTGTGTGACCAGCTGGTCTTTAACTTTGTGTTCTAAACCTTTACTGCTCTTCCTCTCTTACCATCCCATTCCATACTGTCATCTTTAAGATCCAACGTTTTAGATGACTAACCCAATTGAAAGCTTGTACATTGGATAGTAAGCAAATCCTTTCCTGACACCATTGCCAAATGGTTTTGAATATTTCCTAGAACATTTCACCTCTACCTTATCCCTCTTTGCTCATCCTTGTCTTACATTGAACCCTTCCTTCTTGATAACCAGCAACCAAATCAAAACAAATCAAACAAACAAACCCTGTGCCTATAACTAGCCTAACATCTAAACACTGAGCTTTAAATTCATGCACCTTTGACATTTCATAGAGAGATCCCTCTCTGGACCCAGGAGGGCTAGATCCTGAGGTTTGAAAGTGGTTTGATGTTGTCTCATCTTTTGGTCTTGCCAATCTGGCCAAAACATGGGAACCCCAACACAATAATCCACTATATATGTTGTAGGAAAAAATAAAAAATTTAATGGAAGAAGAATCTTCTACCACTAACCCTATGGGAAAGTAACAAATTTTTATCAGGTTAAACAAATATATAGTCAAATAACTGCTTCGGAAGAGGAGTCCCATAAGGCTAAGATGATTTTTGAGGATCTCAAACTATTTTTTAAGTGTCATAACATTCAACTACATCAACTTGATATATAAGAAGGCTCAGAATGGGGTCATATACCTTCAACCCAACATGAGGTACCATATGCCACCACTACTCACACTTCCATAAATCAAGCTAATTTTCTTCTACGAAAATGTAGATATCAATTTGAAACTTATGATGCCTTCTACAAGATGATTATTTCTACTATTCTAGGGTTTGGTCCTTCATTTGAAGGATATTTATCAACATAGAAGGAATGTTGACTCAAGGGTGAGTTAACTAGCCACAGTTGCAGTTTGTTGGGTGCTTCATTTTTGAATTGGTAAATTTTTTCCAGAAACTGGTAGTGGAGAAATAAGGATGTGGAAGCCAAAAATAAGCCGTGTCAAATGGATAATTTTGTTCATAATCTGGTATTGAAAAGGGAAAAATCATAGCCAACAAAGTAACTTGGAGCCTTGAAACTCATCAAGTGAGCATGAGGCAGTTTTTATTCCGTCGAAGGGATCAAAGTTGAATATATCAACTGAGTGAAGTGGATAAGTTGGACCATATAAATAACCCTAAGGTATAAAGGAAACACAAAGCAAAGGTGAAAGAGAGATATAAGAATGAAAGGGTTGAAATGTTGCCAAAATTTAGTCTGACGTTCCAATTCTCTCTTTGTTCTGTTTGATTTTATTGATTCACCAAATTCCAATGTAATGGATTGTATATTACTAATAAATATATGCTATATATTGTAATATGAAATTTCACTCTCAGATGATATAATTAGCAGATGCCTTCATTTGAAGGAGAGCCATCAACGAACAAGGAAGGTTGAGTCAAGGGTGATTCAGTAGGTTGTGGTCAAGGCCTGTTAGGTCCTTCATTTTTTAATTGGTATTTGTTTTCCAAAAACTAGCAGTGGAGAAATAAGGAAGTGGAAGCTGAAAATAATCCATGTCAAATGGATAATTTTGGTTGGAATCTAGCAACAAGAGTGGGAAAATGATTGCCAACAATGTTAGTTGGAGCCTTGAAACTCATTAACCAAGCATGGGGTGGTTTTGATTTCATCAAATGGATCAAAGTTGAGTTTATCAAGTGAGTGAAGGAGCTAAGTTGGACTATATCATTAGGTTGAATCTACAATGGAAACGTGAGATAAAGGTGAAAGATAGATAGAAGGTTGAAAGGGCAGAAGTGCTTCCAAAATTTAGTATCACTCTATAATTCCAACTTTTTGTGTTTTATTGTATTGATATGATAAGATCCAATGTAAGGACCTGAATATTCTTAATAGATATATATGTTGGAGATTTTATTATTAGGTTTCCTTCTCAAATGATATAATAAGGAAATCTATTACAAGGATGTCCCTATGTTGCATGTGCAAATGAACCCATTTTCAATTTTATTTTATGTTATTTTATTAATGTTGTGAAAATGTATGAAAAATCCATTTATGATGTGGATGAATGATGCGATATGTAAATTTTAATCATATCCAGATTTTTATAAAATCATCAATGCTTTATAAAGTCTCGTCACACCTCATGTGAGACTTTCTTCCCTTACATATGATTGAATATGCCACTGTCATGCTAAAATAAAATGGAATCATTTAATAGAACCTTGCAATAGAACCTTGGGTCTCTATAATAAAATTTTCACTACTAGTCCATAGCTTTGGGAGAAATTATAGCACAACTAGGATAAGGGGAGTTGGATCACCCAATTATTTTTTACATGAAACAAATTGTTGACAACAAAACAATATTATACCACCACAAAGTGAGAAGGATTATCCATGGTCTCTACTTTGTAGAGGTATCAACATTTCCTCTTAGGGAACATGTGAAAGCTATATATATACCATTATACACTAAGGTACTTTGTGAATAAGACAATTTCAGGGAGTGCATATGTATGTGATTATTATTGTCCTAGGAATATGAATTTGAGGTGGTTGTTAAGCTTGGGTGATTGAATGCAATCCCAAATCATATTCCTAAGATCACCAAAAGAAGATTATCATAATTTGGAGGATAACCTACCCGATGAACCATTATTTGAAACCCAATGGTAGATGATTAATTTTCTAATATTTCCTAGTTTCTTAGTACGATATTTTCTCTGGAAGAATACAATGTCATGCAGAAAAAAAACCTGGTAGTAAAGTCTATAGATTACCAATTGATTGGGGGTTGTTTGTACAAGTTTGGCATCGAGGTAATATTGTGCATATGTGTTTTATAACATGAGTGCAATGATTCTAACAAAATTTCATGAAGGATTTGTTGGGGAACATTATGCAAGAAGACGCACAAAAGATTCTACATGTAGGTTTGTGGTGTCCAACTCTATATAATGATGCCAAGGAAATTTGCACAAGATGTCATTTTTGTTAAAGAGCCAGAAAGCCTTTGAGAGGAGATGAGATGCCATTATTTTAGTATATCACCATCTAGGATTTTGATAAATGGGAAGTGGATTTTGTGGGTCTTATTAACCCATTGACTAAAATATTGAGAGAAAGGTATATCACTACTACAACAAATTATTTGACTAGATGCACAAAAGAAACAATGGTGATGGATTGTAACATACAAAAAACTACACATTTTTTTGTTTGAGAATGTAGTGACAAGATTCATATGTCCCAAAATATTAATGAGTGATCAAGGTATTCATTTCCTAAATAGAACAATTCCTGCATTAACTCGAGAGTTTAATATTTATCTATAGAAAAGTAACCTATGTCACCATCAAGCCAATGGAAGAGTCAAGGATTTTAAAACAATATTGGAGAATTCTTTGAACAAATTTTTCAATGTCAATAGAGATCATTGGGGCTTGAGAATACCTACAGTAATTTGTGATTACCAAACAAGATGCAAGAAATTGATAGGACAAACACCTTTCAGGTTATTATATGGCAAATATGTGATGCCAATGGAGTTTCTAGTACCTTGTATGCACATTACTACCTTTACAAATATGAATAAATCATGCACATTAGAGAAAAGGCTTGAATAATGGGTGTAGTTAGAAGAAGATTAAATATTTGCATGATTCCATAAAAAATGTTCAAAACGGTCGTGATAAAGCATGAAATGATAGATGCATTAACTATAAATAATTGAACCTATGAGATTTAAGCTTTGTCTATGACCTTAAGTTATTGAAGCACCCAGGAAAGCTTCATATGCATTTTCTTGGGTCATATGTAATATATATGGTGAAATATGGAAGGACGGTGCAACTGGAGAAGTTAAATGGCCAATATTTAGAAGGCTTTGTAAATAGGACTCAACTGAAACAATATAAGAATAACCAATCTCCTGCGCATAATTGAGTAAGGACCTTTAAATTTTTTTACTAAATTGGTACAGTTGATAAATTTTATTTATGTTGCAGGTTGGATAACTTCAGTTTTTTGTAAGAGAAACAAGAAGAATAATATTGCACATAGATTATTTGTTCACATGAATTTTTCACAAATGTATGTAGTCTATAGTGTCAAGAGCGAGGTGTGAAACACACAATGTTTAGGGTTCATGTGACTAAGTGGATGAAATCTATTGAGCAAAGAATAGAAAAAGGATGGGACCTCTAACGACTACATGTTGAGTTTATTTTTTACTGAAGGGGTGAAAGCATGAAGATGGGTTACACTTTTGAGCCAAATGTGGCGATGAAATTTCAAGTTTTTCCTCTTTTATCAAATTGCAACCCTCAAAATTCAAATAAACATTGTGAATTTTGATTTGTAGTAAAACTAAAATATGTGGAGAATTATGTTGTTATACAAATTATATTTTTTGAAAAACAATTTAGTGTCATATAATCTCTCAATTTTCCATTAAATAAAATAATTTTCCTTGCAAATATTCACAAAACTTAAGTGGGATGTGTGTGTTCATGTAGCACAACTTAATCTAAGATGTGTAATTTTTAATATATATATATATATATATATGAGCATGATCAACACGGAGAGAACTGAGTTTTTAATATTAAAATTTTGTTTTTTATTATTTTTCGAAGTTGGCGAAGTAATATTTCAATTTCATTTTGGAGACACATGTTTTCACATGAGATTTTCTTGAACTCTTTAAATAAATTGAAAAACCAAGAGTATCCTTTTGAAGGGGACTTGTAAATGATTATAATGGTATTTTTTGAAAAAAAATTGTTGTGTATATTTTATGTTATCGATTTTTTATTCAACTCCTTTGAAACTGTCCAAAAATGTTCCAAGCATTATGTTTAAAAGAAATTAGATAAAAAAATATCATATGAGTTCGAAAATTTCAAAATGATATACCATCGGATGGAGGCTTCATTCCCGAATCCAACATGATCAACTCTGCCACTGAAGGAAAAAGTTTTCTTGGAGTCTTCTTATGTACAAAATGGTGTTGTAGAGAAATATCTAGAAGAGAAGCTAACAATCAATCTTTTATGTCGTCAACAACTCGATCGAGTGTTTTTTAGGCCTTCAACAAATCAATCGAGTGTTTAAAAATTTTGATAAGTTTTTGAAATTAAAATTTCAAATAGCTCGATTAAACACTTAACATGGTTAAACATAGGCTTGATTGAGCTATTATAGTTATTAAAAACAGGAAAAAAATAATGAAGCCTCTCAATACTTGTCTTTTACGGAATTATAAAATCTGTTTATTCCACAAAAATATTTTTTATAAATATTCAAATATATTCCAAACTCTAATTTTTCTTAAATATAAATTCTCAATGTATTTTATTTGACCAAGAAAATATTTATAATAATATATAGATAATTTTCTATAAAATATTTTAACGTTTCCTTTTAAATTTTGAAATTCTTAAAAATGATAATTTGTTTATTGTTTTGATTTTAAATATAACATATTTTTATATTTAATCATTTTATAATTTTTTGTGTAGAAATTTCAAATCAAATTATAATAAGTAAATAAATAAATAAACAACAAACTAAACTAAACTCGATTTATAATATTATTATTTTAAAAATAATTTCATACTCACATTTAAATCTAGATCACTGAAATTCAAATTAGCAAAATAATGTTTTAAAAATTATGATTTCCTTATGCTTTTATATTTTAAAAATATATACTGCAAACCTAAGTGAGGAGTAAACATTTCTATATGTACTTAACACTTGTGCAGGCTGAGGACGTGATTAAGTGCAATCAAATTTTATACATTGAGAGATATTTAATTGATCTCATTTTTTCGTAAAAAAGCTGATATATATATATATATATCTATATATATATATATATATATATATATATATATATATATATATATATATATAGAGAGAGAGAGAGAGAGAGAGAGAGAGAGAGAGAGAGAGAGAGAGTTTGTTTGTTTGGTTTTAAATAGATATATTTATGACCAAGGATAATCATGTTTATTAACTCTTCAACAAAATTTTATAAAATATACATTTCCAACAGCATTCGAGAATTCAGATTTTCGATTACACTTATTCATATAAAAAATTATAACAGTTATTAAAATCAAATTGATAGTTTTCTCTGTATTTTAATCAATTTATTATTTAAATTATATTTATAATGAATTTAGTATTTAAATTATAACATTGAAAATTTAAATCATGGTAAAAACTAATTTTAAAGTTACTAAATTATAAATATAAGAATATTAAAATTTCAATTGTAAGTGGGATAGAATCCATTTTCAAATCTCTACATCAAAAAACTATAAATGTAACGAGAAATTAATCCACACTATTTATAATTACCTATTTAAATGTAATTAGTAATTAAATATTGTTGTTTTTTTAACTATTAAATACTTACAATTTTAAATTTTTCATATCATTATTGATATTTACATAAATTTTAAAATTTCTAGGTTTAAGGCTCGATCGAACTCCTAACCCAAGTTACACAGGAGCTTGATTGAGGCTTTGTTTAAACGGTCGAGAAATCTATTTTAAAGTGTGATCTATGTGGATATTTGTGGCCACCTACCTATTCCACTTCGACCCCCACCATTGTTTCTTTCAACTTTTTAGTTTCCTTAATTGTAGCATAATTTACTATTTTTGGAATTTTTTCGGGTCACGAACTTCCATACCCGTTTTGATGCCCTAATCGATGTTGATCACTGAAAAATTTTAGTCCTCAAATAGATATTTCTAACAAGGTATTGTGCACGTAAAACAGAGATTGTATGCCAAAGTTATGTCCCCAGGAATTTTATGTACCAATTTACCCAAACAGGGTCCATAGTCTTGGTGTTTCATCTCCTAGTGTCAGATTTTTGGATGTTTAGGGTTTTCCATTATTTCTCAATCATAAATAGGTATAGGAATTTCATGGTAACATATTTAAGAGGCTTGTAGCCACCACATCTCTTCTCAGAGGTAAGTTACCATCGACCTAGCTAGTTTATTTCCATTCTGTCTGTAAGGATATTTCAGTTATTTGATATTAATGAAATAAAGTGTTATTTCAAATGAATATTTGAATTTATGGTTATATTCATATTCTATTGAGTTTCTACATAAATAAGGATCAATGGTATTAGAGTGGTCAGCTCTTTCTCTATTTTCTTTTCATGTCCCCAACAAGGTCAAGGTATAATGAGTTAGGGTTTGATCTAGTTGAACGCTTGCGAGAACAACCTCACAAACCCCGACGACCTCCCATGGCGGAAGAAAATAAAGAGGAGGGTGAAAGAGATGCTATCAAATTATTACTCAAGGAGGCCCTTTCAAAACAAAGGAATGCGATGATGGATAAATTTTCCCATATCCTTCAATGACTGCCCACTAATGGCGCATCTACATATAATAACCACTTTGGAGGAACCACTCCTTTCAAGGTACAAGTCAACTTCAACATTCCTATATTTGAAGGTCAGATAGATGCAAACATCGTAGATTGATGGTTGAATTTGTTGGAAGGGTATTTCTCAGTCCATGATTTATTTGTCCGAGAAAAAAATTACTTTTTCACTCCTCAAAGCCACCTCCCATGTAAATTACTGGTGGGAAACCTACTACGAGAAAAAGGATGAGAGAGAACCCTCTTTGTGCTCAACTGCACCCACATGGAATTCGTTCCAAGATGGAATCAAGGAAGAATATTACCCTGTGGGGAGCTAGGAGGACAAGTACATCCAATGGACCACGCTACAACAACAAAGGGATTGAGATGTGCATGAGCTGAAAAATTTGTTGCATACCCTGTACACAAAGTTGGTTATTAAATATTCACAGAAAAGTTTGGTGCTCAAGTACCAAATTTGTTTGCATAGATAAATTCAAGAGGAAATTGAGTTACTTGACATTACCTCACTTGGCACGGCATATCAATATGCCACCAAGATCAAGCAAAAATTTAAGCAGAAGAAGCGAGACTTTGGATCCATGAATCCAAAGCTAGGGACAGGCACCACTGAACCATAGAAAAGGGGAAAAGCCAAAGAGGGGAAACTCATAAGAACACCAAAAAGTCAAACAAGGACATGAGGAAGTAGTGTGAATCTTATAACATCTCCACTCACAACATAAGAGAGTGTTGGGCCAAATAATCCTTGTTGGCCGAACTGAAGGCATCCGAATCAGACGCATTTTTTGATTTTGAGTTAGAACTGGACAAGGAAAACGAAAAAGGGAAGCAAATCATTGATTCAAAACCTAGTGCCAATGTTTCCACCACTAAGATCCATAGGGAGGAGCCTCAGCATCTAGAGGATGGGGAGCACCTCTTCCATTCCCAGATGTGGGTGAAGGGTTCTCCACTGCAATTCCTTGTTGATAGCAGAAGCCAAAAGAATATCATTTCAGCAAAGGCTAGGAAGCAACTCAGCCTACCGACCACAACACACCCACAGCCGTATACCACTGGGTGGCTTCACCAAGGAAGAGATCTTCGTGTTCGTGATTAGTTCTATCTTCTATATAGCATCAAACCATTCACGGAAGAGGTATTGTGTCATGTTAGTCCTCTTGACGTGTTTGATGTATTATTAGGACAACCATACTTATGGAAGCAACATGTTTTGTATGAGTCTAGGCCTTGTTATGTTATTATTACTTTGGGAAATAAGTTGTACAAGATACCAGAGGTAGTACTGCATTCTGCCATATCTTTGAGTACTACAAAGAAATGCAGTAAGATTATTTCCTAAACTAAGAAATTTGTTTTCATTACGATTCGCCCACGGGGAAAGAAGAATATTGTGGTTGCAGCCTCCAAATAGGGCTCCCCTATGCGACAGCAACATATGGACAAATATGTGGAGGAATACAAGTACATTTTATCCTCACCCACAGAGGTTCCCCTACACTGTCAGGTCAAGCACTCGACTGATTTGGCCCCAAGTGCGCCGCTGCCTATCATTGTCGTACCTCATGTCACCACACAGATAGAGTCCACACATATATTGTTTGAGGCTAATAAAGCAACCAAATTTATTGAACCACTACATGCTTCAACCACTCCGATATGGGCCATACACCATAAATAAGGTTTTAGGGGATAATGCCTTCGAGCTCTGTATTCTACCACTCCTTGGTTTGCACCCAATGCTCAATGTGGACTGCCTTCGACCCTACATTCAACCTCTACTCGACACATCTGACATGGCAGAACAACTCACACTAACAAAGTTAAACCCAAACTACATGGAACATGACACAATTGATAGGATCGTGGACACATAGATAAATAACACCTGAAAACAAAATATCTAGTTATATGAGGTTGTCAAAGCTAGCTAACTCCTGCTCCAATGCAAGTGGCTCACCAGGGAGCATGTTCAGCAAAAGTTTCCTCATCTCATAGAGGAACTCAATGCAATGGGGACAATTGATTCCTAAGGTTGGAGGAATTATCGAGGTGAATATTGGTGGCCACGCACCTATTCCACTTGGACCCTCACCATTATTTCTTTTATCTTTTCAGTTTCCTTAATTGTAGCAGAATTTACTATTTTTGGCAGTTTTTTGGGTCGTGAACTTTTGGAACCATTTTGAGGTCCTAAACGATGTTTTTGGGAAAATAGGGACCAACATGGATTTTTGAGTGATGTTGGTCACTTGAAATTTGTATTCCTCGGATAGATATTTATAATGAGGTGTTGTGTGTGTCAAACAAAGATTGTATGCCAAAGTTACATCCCTGGGAAATTGATGTACCAATTTACCAAAACAGGGCCCATTGTTTTGGCGCTTCATCTCATAGGGTTATGTTTTGGATGTTTATGCTTTTCCATTGTTTCTCAATAATCAATAGGCCTTGGACCCTCATGATAACACATTTAAGAGGCATGTAGCCACCACATCTCTTCTTAGAGATAAGCTACCAATGCCCTAGCTAGTTTATTTCCATTCTGTCTGTAAGCATATTTCAGTTATTTGATATTAATGAAATGAAGTTTTATTTTCGCTAACTATTTGTATTTATGGTTATATTCATATTTTATTGCGTTTCTGCATAAACGAGGATGTTCCTCCATATGATCAACCACTTCAGCGCTCACTCAGCATGCTTTTCAGCAAAATACGCCCCTCGTCTCACTAAGCATAGCTTAACTCATGCATGCAATAATGAAAACTTAAATGGAACTACCATACATTATGGCATTAAATCTTTGCACCTTGTTAGGAATGTGACACATCTTGGAGAGAAATGAATATACATATCTTCAATACCTTAACAAATTATTTAGCATGCCAAACATGGGTGGATATGACCATCACGGTTGTGGATTGGATGATTTATGGTTTCCGCATGTGCCATACAAGCCCATCGTTTAGTGCCATTAATTGTCACACCAGATTAAATCTCAGAAGATATGGTGGGTGATGAGATGTCAAGAGTCGCAATAAAATTCAAAGAGTAAGTGGAGGAGTTTCATAGCCCAGCAATTATAGATGAGGTAGCTAAGAGAGAATTTTTATATGGAGGGGTTTCACCAAGGAAGTTGAGTTCAATATTGGTTCATATAGATTATAGGGACACTTCTTGTAGCTCATACATGTGGATGGATTTTGACTGGAAGTTTCACCTTGTCTGAGATTGTATTGATTTCAATAACTATAAGGAGTCATCCCTGCATTCAATTAGAGGTTCCATGCAAATGATTTTAAACACATTGGCGTGCATGAGTTTGTAGGACACCATACCGCATGAAGAAGTAACAACAACGAATGGATAAGTACATAAAGTGTTGAAAGGTGTTAATTTAAGTGAAGGAAGGGGATTTAAGAGAAATATGGAATATTAGAAGGGCTAAGTGGCTCGAGACGAGCCATAGATGAGTGTTGGGGGCCTGTTCGACCTAGTTTTGGAAATAATATAGTCGGAGAAATGTAAAATTTTTTAAGTATATTTGGGAATTGTGCACAGAAAGGTGTAGCAGAAAAAACATAGAGAAACAATGCATAGATATGTTGTAGAAATAGGTGTGTGTATAAATGGCATAGAGAGGATAACCACATATAAAGGAGTAGTGCATGAATAAAATGAGTGGAATGCTCGAGTTTAAATGCATCTTTGAACTAATTTTGATTTCGTTCAAATTATAAGGTGTAATGCATCTACCCATGGTAATTCCCAAGGTAACTTTTTTCATTGGTATTTCAAATGGTATCAAATTCTATGTAACTATGTATATATATCAAGATGCCAAAGGGATTTAGGTTGTTCAGTTGGTTAGTTGGTTCATGATTTATTTTGTGGTAGTTCATTGTTGTTGTTGTAATGTTGTAATTGTTGGGAGAAGCACCCCTTTTCATGGTTACTAAAAGATGGATGAAGCTCAGGTTGTTCCTATTTATTTTGTTCTCTGAAACGATTACACTATTCACGAATTATTTTTCTTCCTAATGGTTGTAAGGAATTGTTAAGTTTATTATAGGATTTGGTTAATTTAAATACACCCTTTTAAATTTTCATTTTTGTTTGCGAATGTTTCAATGTTTCTTCTATATATGCTCACATTGGGTTAGAATATGAATAGTGGGTATGATGTGGTACAATGGTTG